>JAMALG010000010.1:0-135560 GCA_023628115.1 Naganishia sp. PT2105A-2 | reverse complement strand
ATCTGGAGTATCTGGAGTATCTGGAGTATCTGGAGTATCTGGAGTATCTGGAGTATCTGGAGTATCTGGAGTATCTGGAGTATCTGGGAGTATTTGGAGTAATTTGGCTGTCCGGAGACGGGTCCAGAGTTGGGGGATGGCGTCAAGATGGCCGGTATCTCTACATTCGCCTTGCGGTTGTAGTACTTGCGTAAGCCTACTGTGCGGTCTGCAAATTGGCGACCAAGTTCTGACGAAGTTCTTGTAGGCGTTACAGACTTCCCTGGGTGGATGGATTCGGAGACGGGAGAAGAACCGCCGGGTGGATGGAATGGTATCCTTGTTGCTCTTCGAAAGGTGTGTACCTGGTCGAGCTGTGCTTCTGATTGTTGCAATAGAACTCCGCTAAATCCAAGAGACGCCCAGTTGTCCTGCTCGTCATTGCAGGAGATGCGTAGGTACTGCTCAATTTGTTGGTTTACGCGCTCCTTCTGACCGTTTGTCTGCGGGTGGAATGCGGTGGGAATGTTGCTGGTAATGCCGAGACTTGAGGTAAAGTGATGCCAGAATTTCGACCTGAACCAGTTGCCTCGATCTGACACGATGTCCTTAGGTGTGCTGTGTAGGCGGAAGATATGCTGGCGGACGATTCGGGCCACTCCGGGTGAGTCGAAGTCTTCTTCCCGGAGCGGGATGCAATGAATCATTTTGGTGAACCGATACGTGATAACTAGGATCGAGTCGAATCACGTGAACTTCGGCAACTTCACGATCCAGTCCATCGCGATCGACCGCCAGAAGCGGGAATCGGTAGGGGCTCGTGCTTGCCGTACTTGGCATGGCGGGTGGTCTTATTGCGGGTGCAAGTGTGAGAGCGGGCGACGTAGGTATTCACGGATTTCTGCATCCCCTCGATTCAGTATTAGAGCTGCATGGCTGACAGCGTCTTCTTCTGGCCGGGGTGGCCGTTGAGTGGACCGTCGTGTAGCGAGCTGACGACTTCACGACGGAATTGGAGATCATCTGGCAATATGATCTTGGAGTGCCGGAGTAGGAGGTGAGTGGAATTGCATATGTAGAAACCCGTGAGTTTCGGCGGCAGTGGTGAGTTTGGCTCTTGATTCTGAACAGCACCCTGAAATAAGAAATAAGAATGTCTTGAAGCTCTCGTAACCAGCGTTGTGCCACTCGGACCCTATCTTGAACGGACTCGGCTTGCTCAGCTTCGACAGGCTCTGCTTCAGCAGTAGGTGCTAAGGGTACGCTATCCGAGTCTCCCGGTAGTGCTATCTACTACAACGTAGGATTGAGGAGACTATGTCACGGACAGGTGTTAGATGGAACAAGGACTTCCAGAACGGGACAGGACTGATGACTAAGCGGAAGGCTGAGTGTGTGTTTGAACCACTGAGCTATAATCACAATCACGCGACTATAGCACTTGACATATGAACTTGCTCTGAAAAGCAAAGCAGAATACAACGAGGGGAATCGAGTCTGGAGGCTCGTTATATACATTCATCGGTTACTAGAGACGCACCGTGCTCGACCGCTTGACGGAAAGTCTTACGATGCGCGACGCGCGAGAATTGCAAATCATGTTGGATTGATCAGGTGATGGCAGACACGATTGATGTCAGCGGACCGCGGACTTACCGGATCAACCGCGTAAGCCGAATGAACAGAAGTCAGCTGATGACCACCAGTCTCATTCATGACAAACTACTGTCATTTCTTGTCTAGTGTAGATTTTAGAACGAAGTTGTACCATCAGGTACTTCCGATGCATCTGTTGGCCGAATTCTAGACCCGTCTCGGAGCAGTGAATTCAGCCTAAGGTACATTTCTGCATAGTAGATTATACCATGATTCCTTGAACCACAGTATTCTGGATCATAGTACAATGTACCGCAGTATTTCGGACCATAGTACGCCTGGACTATACTACCTTGAATCACAGCACATTGTACCATTAACTGGGCCTTTGGGCAGCCCTTTCCTGGGCTGACCGCCATATGGAACATGTATATATACCAAGCCGTCTCATACTTGCAATAGCACTCATGCTATATAATTCACCCTTTTTTTACCTCGATTTAAGAAACTACCTTGAGTACAAGACTCTTTGACGATTAACTACCATCGTCTGCCACTTCCGGTATCGCAAGGTCCTGTCTTGAAGCAATAAATGTACATCGCTAGTGCTAGACCCCCGTCTACAACGACGGCGTCGGCCGCTATTGCGGGTTATTATCACTGGTCAGCGGCATTGCAGGCCTCTTACAACTTTCCACGGCGGTGAGTGATTACCACGAACATCGTCGACTACGGAGTCATCCGTTCTTGGTTTCTCCTCGTTCATGTTCCCTTTGTTGGCACTAGACAACAGAACGCAGCTTCCTCCATCACAATCCCCTTTCTCTTGTGCTATTCCCATTGACCTCCTTTGAGTCGTCTTTACAGAGTCAGCACAAGGGCTATGACTTTACACCACTACGCCATTCATGTATAAAAACCGATGGCTTTGAGAACGCTCTTTGTTTTTGTAGGTATAGTCATAAAGTACCAAACTACCATAAGATACCAGATACAAAATCGCTATCGTGGACATGACCTGGGGTGCATGGCTTCCCTTGGCCCTGCGTGCTTTTCTTGCGATATCCCAAAGTCTAGCAATGCCAACTCAGTACGGTGCGAATATGTCTGACGCAGCCAGCAAGCGCGGATTGGAGGACTTCTTAACTCACCAGATATGTAAAGCCATCTCCGGCAATGATCTCGACTCGTATTCGCCTTACGACGATATATCCAAGTGTCCGGAGGGCGATTTCCAATGGGTTCGTCCTGCTGATTCTTTATCGCCAGGAGAGCAGGAATACCTCGCAAAAAGACGACCCCAGCTGCAAAACGCGTGGGATCAGCGGATGAAGGATGTAGGACTGGAGACTCCTCTACCTGGAGGGCGCTTGCCTGTTGTGGCAATGGCTCTGAGCGGTGGAGGCTATCGAGCCATGATTTCCGGCTCCGGTATGGCTTTTCAGCAAAACGACACCGCGGGCAGCGTCGGCGATATTCTTGCGGTTTCCTCCTATATGGCGGGTCTGAGCGGAGGAAGCTGGGCGGTGGCTTCTTATATAACCAATAATGGTCGAGGACCCGTCGACTTGGCAAACAACGTGAGAAGCGTTTCTCCAGCTTGAAGTCTGGTCCATACAAGATTCCGCGACTGAATGTTCGTTCCAGGTTTGGAATCTCGAGTCAAATCTTGTCTTACCCAAGGAGAATAAACTCGATTTTTACAAGGACATCGTGTGCAAATCGTACGTTGCCAATGTTTTCCGTGGGCACTTGCCGCTTCGAAGCCGACTCTGACGACGACTGATTCCAGAAATGTCAAGGAATATCAGGACAAGTTCGAAACCGGTATTACGGACCTTTGGGCATTGGCGCTCTCGAATCACTGTGAGTGACGCCCTTTTTCTGATAGACGTTACGCAAAGATCTCAAGCCAGATACGCGCGTACAGTATTCCCGAGGCAGTTCCATGGCACCAAGCGGCCCGATTTGAAGTGGACGGAGATCCCTAACAGAAATCCGATTGTGAGAGATGCAGCAGTCCCATACCCCATCGTGATCGCTTTGGAACGATCACAACCTACAAGGGAAGATCGCCAAGTAGACCTGGACGATCCGGTCTGGGAATTCACTTTGACGGAATTTGGCACCTGGAAGTGGGGAAAAGAGAAAAAATCTCAAGGGGCTTTCACGCCAATCAGATGGCTGGGCACGAAAATGGAGAACGGGAAGCCTGTCCCACGGGAGGGCGAGGGCAGTAGAATTAGGTGTTATGAGGGGTTCGATAATGCTGGGTAATGAAGGGGATTCTCGGAACGAGACATTTGCGCTGATCCTGGAATTTGTTTGCCACCAGCTTCGTGGTAGGCACTTCGAGCGCCCTTTTCAATCAGGGGCTCGCGAGAAAACTGAAAGACGGTACATCCGAAGATGACCTAGGATTATTTGCTGGGGAAAGCAATATTAAGGAAGATTTTATCGAAGAGGCGTACATTTTCATCAGCGAAGAAAAAGACGACGTGGCAATTTATGAAAACCCGTTCCACAAGTGGGACGCCAAAGAGAATCCTATCAAAGACTTGCAACGCCTTCACTTGGTAGACGGAGGGGAGGCGGAAGAAAATATTCCCATCGATCCTTTCTTGCAGGATTCGAGACACGTGGATGCGATTTTCGCGTTTGACAATTCCAACGATAACAATGGATGGCCCGATGGAATTTCGCTCTACCGCACGTATGAGAAAGCAAAAAGGCAAGCGAATCTATACGGGGGAAAGGTGCGAATGCCTCCTGTCCCGAGTTCTAATGGATTCGTGAATAGCGGGATGAATACTCGACCAGTATTCTTCGGTTGCGACGATAAAGACATTCCCACTATTATTTATGTCCCGAACTATTCCTGGAGCACCGCGTCCAATACGGACACCTTCAAGCTAGACTACGCTCGAGAACGAACCTTGGCGATGATAGATAATGGCAGAAGAGCTCTCGATCTCAATGGAACGGTTCCCAACTGGGACCGATGTCTGACTTGCGCAATGTCAGTCGGATTTCTTGCCACGAACACGAAGCTTACATATCTGTACGCTTATAGGATTGATAACGCTATTCTTCAAGCAGGTCAAAAGCGTGACGAAAAATGTCAGCAGTGCCTAAAGGAATGGTGTTGGGATGGCAAGGAAGACAAGAAGAAGGTTGGGCAAGTGAATAATGTTGTGGGCGCTCTTCCAGCGTTGCCCCTGTCGGTACCAGCGATGAAAACTGCTGTCAAGTTGAAGAAGTGACCGAAGATAGCTTGCAAGACACAATAGAAGCTGTCCCTGGACTGGAGAACCTGCCGAAAATCTTGGCAGAAACTCCAGCTCCACAAGGTAGATGAATCGTGGTCGAAAGGCAGATAATTGTTCGACTGACGTGAACGCACTGTAAAGCGAAACGACTGTTCTGAATTACAAAAGCTGCTGCTCCAGAAAAATCGTGCCTCAAGCTTACAATGTACAGAACCCCGTGTGAATGTTTGTTCTTTTTTTGCCTTGAATAGGTCTCTGATAAACGACGAACCATCACTCAAGTCACCTGCCTGTCGAAGCTGGGGACGTGCTTGCCGCAGGCACGAAGTCAATATCGGAATAGTCATATTATTCGGCCGCCGTAGGGCTAAAACGCGAAAAGAGATAGATGAAATACAGGTACAAATAGGCGGGTACTAGTATAGAGGGCCGCGCTGGGCCGACCGTACTTACAACAATGCCTAGCGGCAGAGTTCAAAAGCGTCATCGACATTTCCAGGCTTTCAGACGCAGTCGCAGATTGGGTTCATGTTCGTGTCGTTACTATCAGATCGACATACCCATGCCGGCACCGTCATGCCGACAATATCGCACAGCATTGTCTGGTCGATCCTCCGTGTCGGATAAACACTGTCACCTCCAGCCGTCTGTAGCGAGCGCCACCCATATTGTAGTGAACGGTAGTTCCAACACTCCAGTCCTTATCTCTAGTCAGAGAGTAACGTCATCACATAAGCCAAGGCGGACTACCACATATGAGCCAACTATCCCCATTGTATTCTGTAGTCTCAGCTCTTTGATTCGCGCTTTGTTTGACTCAGCACCCTCAAGCAAGCTCCTGGCCTTTGGCAACTGAGACAAACCCTGCTATCTTCCCCCATTGCCAGCTGGAGACATAGTCGGTTGACAGTTGCGTTTCATACCAACGTAGGCAGGTGAAACCCTACTACGAATTGATTAGCTTGATCGCTGCCGGGGCGGAACTTTTGTATCCGCACGAGCCAAAGCTCTGGGACCTGGGCTCCGACAGCTTCGTCATCCGAGTCAGCTGGCAATCGAAGGCGACTCGGGAGATCTGATCATCGTCCCTTGTCGCCAGTCTAAAGCTGCTGCGCGTTGGTGGCCACTGAATGGCAGCATAGCCATTGCAACGCATACCATACGTGTGCGCCATGCTGATCGGTCTTACTTCACGGATCTTATGGCGAGTACAGCCGCATTCTCCTGCTCATGCGATTTCGGCTCACACTATCCTTCTTATTATAGCAACCTCGCTTGTTTTCTGTATCCCGCCTATGCATCATACAAGGCGCTCAGCATCTCGCCGATCAACAGCCAAGATGCAACCCGACAGCTTGAGCGCTGGTTGATGTATTGGGCCGTTGTGGGAAGTTGGGTGGGAATGGAGGCTGTCGCGGGCTGGTTCCTGAGCCTGTGGGTTCGATCTGATCCGATGCGTGATCACGCGGCTGATGATGCCTTTAGTATTCCGTTTTACTCGCTCTTCAAGCTCGCTTTCTTCCTCTGGCTCTCACTTCCGCAAACAGAGGGATCAACTTACCTCTTCAACACGCTTCTTGCCCCGACGTTTCACGAGCATGAACGCGACATCGATGCCTTCCTTTCGAGCTTGAAGACCAGGCTGAGCGGAGCCATATTGGATTTGCTGACTTGGGCATGGGGAAGAGCAAGAAGTGCTCTGGATGTGAGTATAATCGATTTCTCAAGATCTTCAGCTGATCGCCCTGTTACAGTTGAACCTCGATCTCACAAGAACCTCGACGTCGACAACCGCAGAAGCAAGGCCCATCGGCGCGGATCCCGATTTCCAGCAGTATCCCCTCGCCATGTCCGCGCAGCCGCCAACGCTGCATGATCCCGCTTCGGGCGTGATGCAGCAGGCGTATAGCGTTGCGACCCGTTATGCGTTTCAGTACGTGTGATGCTCATAACGTCGAGTATGGCAACTGACCCTGTCTTTCTTTCAGGTATCTCCCAATCGCGATTAATGCGTTGCAGAATGCTCGAACACCAACAACGGCACCTTCATCTTTTCAGCAACGCGCACACGTTCCGCCTGTCGGATCCGCTCAAGGGTTTGATATCGATACCCAGACTCAGAACCCCTTACCGCACGAGCCCACGCCGAGCGCCACACTTCGTCAGGCTGTATCGTCAATCTACGCATCAAGCCATGCACACCCGTCGGCTTCGGACAACGTCGAGCTACATCGGCGAGGGAAACCACAACCGGACGCGACTACAGGCTCGGCATCGGGCGCCACATCCCGGTCCATTTCCGACCAAGAGATTCCTACTCGGGGTTCTGGATCCTCGCGCTCCAGTTGGGGCGTTGCATCGGGATACGACGAAATTCGACGAGACGAAGTGGACGACACGGGCATTGCGGGGCCTGCGCGTCCGGGCAATGCGAGGCGGACTTCGAGCTGGTTCAGGTGGTCTGGTGTCGGTACCACGCAGGATCCTAAGGATAAGACGGAATGAACGTCATTTCATGACTCTCTTTGTTGGAATGTATGTCGCTTATGTGCGATTGTAATTTGTTTATAACTTGTATTTTGTATCACCGCCGTTGTACTATGCTCGACAGGATGACTGTAATGATTATCTTGATGATTCTACCTATGCATTTGGCAACCGGGAGATGGACGGCCATCAAATGTCTTTCTTTCGTAACGCCGTCACGGCCAAGTTACCTGATGTCCTGGAGGAAGAGGCAAGACGGAACACCTGCATTCGCGAGATCGTGCATAGCCACGTCATGACAAGGCGAATATGGGTACACAAGTGGACACGTCATGGTTGAATTGAACAATGCGATGCAAGATACTTAGGTAGCTTCGGCCGCTGGTGCTGGCAAAGCGATGGCGCCGTTAAGGCTAGAGGCGTGATTTCAGCGGTCCCCATCTGTGACCTTGTCGAAATAGCTTACTAGTGGACGAGCGGGACGATCTTGCTGGCGACAAGCAGTAGAATATCCATGAAGTCTGGGCTGTTCACTTCGTCGTCTCTGAAGCTGAAGCAATAGCGTGAGCCACAATACGGAATCTTGAAGGATAACCTACTTCTTGACGACCGCGATGCTCCGCAGCTTTAATAAATCGATGTCTGGGTGATCTTTGGCGACGCCTTTAGGCGCTACTTTGAGCTGATCATCATGCCCGAAGACGTTGCATCTCGCTCCTTTGCCTTTCCCATCTGGCGATGCCGGCCCAAAGAGTTTTATAAAGTCTGGAGCGGAGATGATGTTACGCAAATCTGAGGAATCCGTCTTGATCGCATGCCTGTAAAGGTACGCGTTAGAGAAAGTGGAACCTGAGTGTGTGTCAGCTGCACCTTATCGATGCGAGCTCGTTTTTCCCTGGAGCCCAGATCTGAGTCGAGATATCAGCAATTGCGTTGCGCGTTTGCCACTCCACTTACGCCACCGGCGATCAACGAGCGGCCCCTTGGTTGGACTGATTCTCGTGCGAATTAGTTTCATCCTTCACAGTCGATTTCCAAAAACATTCACCTGACCTGTTGTTTACTGTATCAGTGAATGCTTTACAACTTTCCAAGACCACTCACACGAAATCTAGTTCACAAGAATGGATCCATGCCGATGCTTAGCTTCTTCATCCTGGCTTCTCATTCGGAAGAAAACCTACATCCAGCCCATATCCCCTTCCGCCCGCTTCGCGAGATGCTCATCGAGAAATGCTTCTTGTATGGTGTCTTGTCATTGCTGAAACGGACGTCACGATAGATGCGGTGCTACGAAGTTATGTGTAAGAAATTGACAAAGCCAGAGATCGGACAACGTACAATCAGGTCTTTTGGCGGTAGTACCGGCAACTCACGATCCACTTCCCGAAAACGACTTGTCAATATGCTGACGAAATCTTTCCATTCCTGGATCCGACAAGCAAGGAGACGAGCAGGCGTCAGCAGGAATCGCTTGCGGTTAAAACGAAATGAGAAGAGGCTACCTGTTCAGCAAGGCGGTACGCCGGCTCCCGCGACTTGAACCACTCGCGATCGTTCTTTTCGGGATCCTGCAAATTGACGAGGAATTTGAATGTGTTACGGCTGATCTGTCCGGGCGGGACTACGAGAGGATTTCCATCGATCAGTCACGGCGTTCCTGAGCAACGGTAAGCCAAGAGGACTGACCGTGGCCTGCTTTCGGAGCGGAGAATATACGTCTTCCGACAGGTTCCATTTCAGCAAGAGCAGAGAAGTCTGCGGACCACGAATGCATACCCTTTTATCTCCTGTCCTTCTTCCAATTCGATCGAGTCATCGCTTTCCCCAGCGCCTCCGTCGGAATACGAAGAATAGTCCACCTCCTCGGCCTCCTCGTCAACCTCTGAATCGGATGCTGCGGGAGCAGGATAATTGTCTCCAGTCCTGGGTCGTGTTTTGCCTTTCTTGGTGCCCGCTGTGATTATTTTGATCGGTTTCGTAACAGCCTTCCCATTCGCAGACGTTCTTTGCTTTTTCGTGGCTGTTGCTGATGATCCATTACCTTTTTCTTTGACGGGCTTTTTACGCTTTGGTGCTCCTCTTCTACTGCTCGGCTCATCAATATCGTCACTGTCCACCTCGTCGGATTCCGTGACCTCCTGTTCGTTGACTTCATCTCCGTCAGAGTCCTCGTACACATCCTCATCTTCTGGATCATCCTCAGATAAGCTTTCTTCTGACTCTGATTCCGATGTGGCATCATCCTTCGCAGACTTTCCCGATGCCGCCTTGCCGTTCTTCCTTGTTGTAACATCGTTTGCATTCCGAGCAGCTTTTGTTGAGGGATTCTTCAACGTTGTCACTGAGCGGCCGGGAGTGACGGTTTTGACGCGTGTTGAGGTTCTTCGCGAAGACATTTCAGGAGACTATGATCGGTGTACCGTCTCCATCAAAGCATCAAGGGACAAACTTGCCAACCTTAGATCACTCCCAAAGCGATACTCCACCGCAACCTTCGCAATCGTCGTGTGCGGATGTCTCGGATGGATCGCGATGGAGTCTCGAAGTACACGTCATAGCACGCCACCAAGCTAGCTATATAGCCTTTGTAGAGCTCTATATTCATGCATCCTACAGCAGCTCCTACAGCTCACTCATGTCGACAGGTGCAAGAAAGCAAGACACAACGATCGAGCGGGCTTACCACATTATCAATCGAGCCTATCTGCCGGACAAGCAGACTTGATCAACCGTTTACAGGTCAAAGTCGATTTCTCCTTACAGGCCGTTGCCCATATGATGGTCGATACAGCTCCGCAGCCGCCCTCGACATGACTCATCGGTCTCTGATCCGATTCCGTACAAGCAATTGTACGGATCTCATCAACTGCAAATGCGAATACCGCCAAATGCGTGAGTCTCTTCTTTTCTCGCTCACATACGCTCGTTGATAGCATGATATCCAGCCGAAGCATTAAAAGCCCTCCGTCCAAAACCTGGCAGGGCCTATACGGCACCGCCATGAACGTCCTCTCGCGCTGCATACCTCTGGTCAATATGACATTAATTCTTTCATAATTTGGCCTTCAGTGCGAGATCGAGAGGAGTAAGATGAAACTGAAGGCTGCGTGTGACATTTGTTGCTAGACGCAGAAAGCTGATTCCTCCAATGATACTTATTCCTCAAGAAGGATCCGACACAAAGCGTACTCGCGTTTCTCAAGCCCTAGCCGTTGAATGCTTGGAAAGTTCGAATGTTGATACTATTATCAAACCTCGCAACAGTGCCACATCTGTCGAGATGGGCAGCAGTCGAGCACATTTCTAAATGAAATCCTGAGCAACTCCCTAAATCCCCATAGTACTAGCTGACTATATCTCTGGAACAACTTCATTATCGGCAAGTTGGCTGACTTGCCAATCGAAGGAATGCCAGCTCTATACAGCCCCGGCTTTGCATTCCAGTATCCTGTGCCAGACATGTCAAGAATCCCTATCTTACGGAGACCATTCCAGTGTCCGTGCTTGTTGTTGCAAGGTCGCTTCTGCGAAGTAAATGTGTACCATATACAGGTCATGAACGAACAGTTTACTTCGCAATATGCATTCGACATATTGTGATTTGCGTCGCAGCTTCAGCTTTCGGGATTGCCGCAGGCAGTGATCATATCCAAGATCTTTTCAGGTAGTGATCTAGACATTTACACGGTGTGGCGGAATGCCATCTTCATCTGATATTGACGCGTAACAATAATGCATCGGGATTGACAAAGCGAGGAGATCCACTTTGACGAAGCGAATCTATGGTTTCAACACTCCTTGACAAGAACGGACAAGTCAAAGGTGGCCGTACGTGACGTTTACGACGAAAACACCGCCTTGATCATGAGTCGTACGTAGTCTTTCATAGTCTCGTGATCCGGTTATACAAGAATTGTTGACCGACATTCACGTAATCGTCCCTCCAGAATGGAAACAGAAGACATTCGAGGTGATCCGGCAAGATGTCTCAGGAAGGACGGGTAACATCTCGAATGGGGGATACGTTTGTATCGCGCCTAGAGCCAGCAGCAATGACCTGGGTCGTTATCTTGCTTCCCGCGAGATCAGCCAGTGATTTCATGCCCAACAGCACTGCAGCGCCTCTCCGATTCCTTCACTCTCCACCCATCGTTCCTTCGTCGCGTCTCACCGTCCCATTCCAAGCCATCGGGCGGGATTGTCTCCTTCACATTGCTGCTCGGTCGAGCAAAAGAGCGATGCCGTACAAACAAGCACTGCTCCCGACAGAAACGTTGCTCTAGACTGCCGGCGTGCACCAAGATTATCCTTGGTGAAGTGACCGCGAACGAAGGCTACCATAGGGGGTATCGGAGCACCGCAGCCCTTCGTCAGGAAGGCTCACATTGCATGGTACATACGTCTCCTCGGACGCAACAGACATGTCCATAATACGTCGCATTTAAGAAGCCCGAGCCTTCGTGGAAGCGGACACAGCGATGCAGAGCTATGACGAAAAGCTTGTTCCCGCCATAACGTCGTGATTGATATGGTCCATAGAGCAGGTCAGGACAACGCGAACGCTCAGACAGTGAAAGTTGAACGACGGAATGAAAAGGGCTGACGTTGGGGATGGGTCCCGCAGCGGATCAACTCTTTGCAGGCGCGGGAGCTCACAGCAGGCTAATCGCAATTTTGAAACGTCGAATCAAGGCGAGCCGGGTATCTCGCGGGAAACTCGAGTACAATGAGCCATAGGAGGCGCTACTGCACCGATCGAGCTTGTGGTCCTGACCCACGATCCATTCCGCCTTGGCCACTCGTGATCCCTTGTCAGACTCCCTCAACCTTCGCTTCGAGGTCTCTCCCATCATCACGTCCGATTAAATGCGACCGCGAGGAACCAGAACAAGAATGGCAACACGAGCCGAGAGCTGGTCTTTGTCCCGCAAGGAATCGTTCTGGCAGGAAGGAGACGGAGAGTCGGTTGTACCAGCAACCGGACAAGACCGATAGAAACCAGAGTTTGGCCGTGGATACGAGAGCTCTCTTTACAGTTCCAGTGCGACACGCCATAATGACATACCACCTTCGGACTACATCCCATCCAACACCCCATCTACGTCTGTGCTGACCCCACCTCCAACGATCCCCCCACCGAGGGTATCATCCGGCCCAATGATCTTTCCGCCGACGGCATATCTAGGAAAATCAGACATCAGTTTGACCGGTGTTGAGGTACGGAATGAGGGACGTACGAGAAGAAGAGGACTTTCATGGCGATTGCGACAGAGAGGTGGACGGCGATGATGACGATCATCAATAGGCGAAGGTTCTTGTTATCCGGCTGTGAAAGGCGTGGATCAGCTTGACGGTTATAACAAAGGTGATCAGCCACTCACGCCCGCGAGAATCGGATACACGTTGAGCCACCTGAGAAGAGAGTCAGGATTCGAGAAAGAAAAGGTGGAGACGCAGGACGTACAGGAAGTATCCCGACGACAAGGCCGCGCCGCCGATGAGGACCCACCGTAAGATCGGGACGGGAATCACACCGAGGATCTGCAGAGAATCAGCACGGGCCCCTCGGCGCGACGAAGAGGGACGACGACGACGACGGGGACTACTCACGGAGACGGGCACGTACACGCTCATCGCGTAGCCCCACACCGCCAACGCATCGACGAGCCGCCACGCCCCGGCGCCCGTCTCTTGTCCTGGATCATTGCCCAAGATCCCCTGCGTGCCTTCGTTGGAGAAGCCGTTGCCGCCTGTCCGTGCGAGCCACCGTGTTGCGGCCCATGTGAGTGCCGGAAAGAGGATGCCGTATGTGTAGATGAGGGATGTCGCGACGGAGAGGAGGGTGAGGTCTTGTGTTGGCGGGTTATCAGAGGTGGGGGACAGGTAGGCGGATATACTGGCGCTCAGAGAGGTGCCGAGGTAGATGGTGAATATGAGGGTTGTCAGGGTCCAGAAGGGCCCGTAGAGGTCGACTTGGCCGGCGCATGTGGTGTTGAGGAAGTCGCGGTGCGGGACGAGGGAGCGGGTGAGGCGGTGCAGGAGGGTGGAGGTGGGGATGTCAAAGTAGGGTTGGTAGTAGGTCAGGTTGAAGGGCGAGTAGGGGGCCGTGGAGGTGCGTGGGGCGGTGTCGGGCGCTGCGCGAGGATGTCAGCGGGGAGGCGATGGGGCTGAGGGAGGACGTACCGATGGCTTTGCTTGATTGGTTTGCCGGCTGATCATCGGAGAGAAAGTCTGGCGAGGAAGCGTTAGACGAGGTGCGTCGAATCGATGGATGAACTTGCTCTGGAACTCGAGTCCGTTCCCGCTCTGTCGTGCTGCGTCTCCGCCAAACTGCAGGGGCGTCAGAAGCGGACAAGCCCATTGTCGAGAGGACTCACATCGTCGTCTGCATCGACGAATGCGTATGCTGCGTTTGACATGGTGGATGGTCCTGAGAAGAGAGGAAAGCAAAGAAAGGAAAGGATCCAAGGGTGAACCACTTGTCTGCCATTACGTGGCTGAGCTAATCGTCGCTGCGGATGCAAATGACCGCACCAGGGAGGGAGGTCATCCATCCGATCAGAGCCATCACCGTCCCAGTGTATTGTACTGGGGAATCTGGCAGGTCCATTTATACACAACGGATACCTCGACACCAACGCCATGGCCCACGACACATCTACTCCAACAAAACCACCACGCCCAGCAACGCGCGGCGCATTCTTTGATTCCCCCGCGCTCAGCACGGCCGCGGCGGGGGAGACGCCCGGGGGGACGCCGCCGGGCGGGGCAAGCGAGAGACGGAGACGCGGGAATGGGAGGAGGAAGGAAGGGGAGGGGAGTACGGGGAGGAATCGGGAGGTGGCGGCGGGAGCGCCGACGGTCGTCAAGCCTTCGGGTTCTGGGCGGAGCGTGTTTGATTCCCCTGCCGTGTCGAAGCGGTCGCAACCCGCCACTCCCTCCGGCGCAAGAAAGCAAGATCCACCATCATCGCTCAAACCCAACGGAAGGAGCGTTTTCGAGTTGCCCGTCCCGCTGACGGCGTCAAAGCCTGATGCACCACGGAAGAAATCCGCACCGAGGAAGAAGAGTAAAGGACCCAAGGGCGTCGTCGCCACGTCGTCGGATGACGTCGCGGCCTCGGCGGATGATGGAACCGAATCGTGGTACCGGAGCGCCACACTGGAGGATATCTTGGATGAACTTTCAAGGTGAGCGAATCCGGCTGTGCGGAATCCGCATGGCATGGGCTGACGGACGAGGCGTTTCGTGTCAGTCGATTCATCATGAATCTCTCCCCGGCGGAACTCGCGTCCCCGGAACACACGTGTTTCCAAATTGAGCAAGCGTAAGCGCTTTCCACCCTCAACACTATCCCCTTGCTGAGACCCGCCAATCGCAGACACTGGTTCTACGAAGACTTTATCCGCGAGGAATCCCCCTCTCTTCCAACATTCCGCCTACGCGCATTCTGCAAGCGCTTCATTGCGCATTCCCCGCTGTTGAACAGTCAATGGGGCAGCGACGCCGAGAGCGAGTTGGCGTTTGAGCGGTTTGTCGCGTATAAGAAGCGCGTGCCGGTGTGTGGAGTAATCATGCTGAATGAGGATTGGACGAGGGTGAGTTTGCGGAGCGGGTCAGGGGATAGAGCTGATGCGATGGTAGACTGTCTTGGTGAAAGGATGGAAGGCGAGATCTTCGTGGGGATTCCCAAAGGGCAAGATGAACAATGACGAGCCCAAGCACTTGTGCGCGATACGAGAGGCAAGTCTTGAGAGGTTTGACGAGATCGCTGCTTACATCGGACCAGGTCGAGGAAGAGACGGGATACAATTGCGCACACTTGCTCAACCAGCAAGACTTTATTCAGCAGGAGTTGAGTGGGCAGGAAATTACGCTTTTCGTCGTCCATGGCGTGCCCGAGGACACGGTGTTCAAGCCGTTGGCGAGGAAGGAGATCAGCGTGAGTCGCCTGTAGGCCTCTTGGGGCTGTGCTGAGTGGGTGTTTAGGCGATCGAGTGGTTTGATCTCGACGAGCTGCCGACATGGCGTCGGAGGCGCAGGAGCGATCGTTCTTCCAAGTATTTCATGATCACGCCATTCGTACCGTGGGTAGCCGGCGTGGTTACGAAAGGAAAGCGCTGACTGATCTGTCCGTCTAGATACCTCAAAGAATGGATAGAGAAGTCAAGGCCGCTGTACTTTCGCGAGAGCTCGAGCGAGACGGACGAAGCGGCAGATGATGCCGTTCACGTCGATCCCGCTCACTCCGCCAATGTCCCCGACGACGCCGTCGATGCATCACGCAGAGAACCTCCGGAGCGCACGGAACCCATCACGTCACAGGTCGATGGACAGCCTTCGGTCATTGATGACCTGTTTAGCAAATTCACCATCGCGAGCGAGAAAAAGGAGGCAAAACATGGCGCCGAGGCGCGACAGATGATGGAGGAGTCCAGGGCGGATCCGGCGATGCAGGCCATCTTGCAAAAGCTGATGAATCATGGCCGGAAGGACGCCAGCGCTGATGCCGAGAGACCCACGCCGGTGCAGGAGCGGCCTGATCCGGCTGACAGCAAGTTGGGGAAACAGCAGGCGCTCATGAACAAGCTCATGTCGTCGCTTGGCGCTACGCCGGTCAAGTTGACGTCTCAGGGGGACCCGAGCACTCCCTCGAAACAGCCCGCCGTGCCATCTAACACGGACCAAACCCACCCGGTACACCATCCATACTCGGCCATCAATGACGGCGGTTTCCCCGTACCGACGCATAACCCCGCGCTCGCCGCGCTGAACGGACATGTTCATCCAGCATTCCCCCCAAGTCAATTCAATGACCAACACCCGCCTTCACCGCATTTCGAACACGCACAGCAACATGGCATGTCGCATCTGACTGCCAATCTCTTGAACGTCTTGACGCCGCCGCGTCCCGCGAATACCGGCAACGTACAATATCCGAATCATTACACCCAGCCAGCTTCCGGCAATCCCCCTCTGTCGAATCCGACGCAAGGTACGCATATGCCAGCCAATGCATATGGACAGAACGGACCCATGTCGCCACCCGGCCCTCAAGCCAACCAACAGAATCCTCTCCTGAGCATCCTGTCACCACATCAAGCCAACATGCAACCCGCGCAACCACAACCACAATCGAACCAATTCAGTCATCTACCTGGGCCTATTCAGCTACCCCTCCAACCGGGGATGCCAGAACTCAACCGCATCCTGCCTTATCAAGCACTTCCTATCCGCAGTATGGAGACTGAGATGGGTCAAGTCATGCATCATCAACCGCCACCGCAATTCCAACAGATGCACCCGGCTCAAGCACTCTCGCCCCCTCGACATCCGGCTTCGACCGCTCAAGCTAATCAGCTGCTGTCTCTGCTCAACCCAAGGGTACACGTTCCGGTAAAGTCGCCTCCAATGTCATCCGCCAAGACAGCGGATGGTTTGCTGGCCTTGTTGGTCGGCAATAATCAACAGGGCGCAGCGTCATAGGTAATTGTAGGCGAAGCTCACGAACATGCCCCGGGGGGCGTGTGACTTATGGGTGTCATAAGTCCTTTTGTAATGTTCAACACATGCATTACCAATGGAATCGCAGTATTTCTTGTCTGGCCATTCTAGTGACATACGCTTCTCTACTTATCGGCATGATCGCGTAGTTAGGCTACGGATGGGGCGCAAACAGCTTTTTCAAGTCGGTTGAAGGGTCACCTTTCTCGATCTGAAAACGATGCCGGAATTGAAAGGAAGAAGATCCTTTGCCAAGCCCCTCAGTATCCTCCGTTACTCCGTTCAATGTCACGATCTTCCGTTGATTCAGTTGGAGCACCTAGACTTCGCTGCTACTCTGTGATTTGGGCAGGATCCATTCTTGTACATATACAAGATACTCAGAATTACGAGAACTCGAGCGGCTTGGCGCTCAAGCGCTGAGACTCCCCAATTATCCTTGGAGTACGGCTCCAAACACCGACAGTTTCAAATTGTCCTATTCTCTAGATCAGACTTTAGCCATGATCGAAAATGGTCGAAGAGCTCTCGACTTGAACGATACGGTAACAGGTTGGGGAAGATACCTGAGCTATGCGATGTGAGTGCGGCTGGATCGCCCGTACGCTCATGACTGATAAGATCATCGCAGGACCGACAACATCGTCTTCGGGGCTGCCAATGAGCGGGATGGAAAATGCCAAAAGTGCTTCGAAACCTGGTGCGGGGATGGGAAAGACGATAACAATCCAGGAGCAAAAACGAACAATGTTGTGGCCGTACTTCCGAGACTTCCAGGGGTTCCAGATGATATGCCCTCACGGGCCGCGCCCAAACGCGATCGAAAAAGCAAACGTAGAAGGTCTTTCCCTTCGTCGAGTTGGGAGCAACTGAGATCCTGGTGATGTATCGAGGGCGAGTCGAGCAATACTTGATGTGCTCAAACAGGTATTTGCTGTATAAAGTTACAATATGAAGTGTTCTGTAGAACTGCTACTGCTTTTCCTGATATCTGATCCAGATTTTCTAATATCTTCCAATATTACTCACCTGATGACTGCTCTTATGAGGAGGTCATTGTGACTTCGAGCCTTCGCGCTTCTAGTAGCGGCAGAGGCTTCATAGCGAAGCGAATAGCAGAGTTCCAGCAGGAGTTGGCTGATTAGGGATATAGTCGCTACCTCATGGTCCCCAGGGAAAGAAGAGGCACAACGCATGAACATTGTCTTGCGCCCGCCTACGGCATAACGGCTGACTTGCGACACTGAAAACTGGAACTTTCCCCCTTGGCAACATGACTCATTACCGAGGCGACGAGTCCGCGCATGAGATATCTTCGAGCCAAAGTATGAGATAGCTTGAATGTGCTGGAACACAAGAGACTGATTGAGCTCGGTCAAGCCGCTGCTCGGGTGAGCCAAAACAAAGCGCGTTTCATCTCAATATAGCTGAAACGCGAAGTCATCAGCTTCCACCGGAGCTTCCATCAGGAGTCCTTTGCTGCTGACGGAAAGTACAGATCACAGACAACCCGGCGGCTTTGTTGTGCGGACCCGAAGCTGTGCATGCTGGAAGTTTTCGCAGCGAGAGGAGACGGGTTGACAGGATATCTAGCTCGCATATATAAGTCGTCGTGCTCGACACGACGTCAAATGTCACTCATTCTAGAGCTCACCGGGAAACTATATCGAGATAATTCTCGTATCAGGCAGCCACTGCAAGAGAATTCGGCATGTCTGACCAGCCTATGATAGCGGAACGCAGGCTACACTACTATACGGCCTGTGGTGGACTAGGTCAGAGCCTGACTTGGCGTTCCGAATGGTATACGGAGTCGTGGTAAGCCCGTTCGATTCGCCGATCGATGTCTCCACTAATAGCTTGCATCTAGGTACATCGAATCCAAAGCTTCTTATGATCAAGAGGCTAGTACTACCGCAGTCAATCCCCCTTCGAGCGTATACGTGCGGGATCCGGCATGTTCGAACCTCGTCGAAAGCGCGAATGCACAAGGAATATCAGCCACGCCTGCCATCACGAGTCCATTGTCAGTAACTCAGCCAGGAACAGCTGTCGTTGGAGTCCCAGTCTCGACCATGACACCGTCGAGGACAGGTATCACTTCCACGACATCGTTTACAACGCGAAGTAGCACCGCATCAGCATCCTCATTTCCGCCGACGGGTCCACCCTACGTCGATCCAACAAGAGATGCCTTCACCAGGACAACATGCTCTGGCGCGGCTATGGATTATGAAGCTTACGGCACCATTTCCTCCTTGATACTTGGAACGATCTGCGGGTCCTTGGTTTGGACAGCTTGGTGGAAGTTGAAGAGGCAAAAGACGTTAGTAGCAGTTTACGGCGCGAGAAAATGGTTTGTGTATAATAGGTGCGGTCAATCATGGTCTTCGTTATGCTAGGGGCTTACACTGTCTTCCAGACCGTCGTCCGATCGCGGCTTTTGGTCCTCCCTTGGCTTCCCACCTTTCATGTGCCTCCGCACCGCGTCGTCAGACGACATCAAATCCGTTTCCGACACCACTCTCATCTCCGTCATTACTCTCGCCGCCTGCAAGCTCCTCACATGGTCAACCATCGCCAGCGTCGTCTTTGTTCTACCGCTCGTCATCGTCGCCCTTCCCTGCATCGACCTCACAGCTCCCAATAATACTCGTGGTCGTCTGGGCACTTTGACCGACGTGTCGATACTTCGTCTTTTGAACTCGCTCGATCCCGACTCAAGCTACTTCGCTATCCTGCCAGACTCCACCATCCGATCAAAGCGGGATCTACCAGGCACTCTCGGACCAACACTGAGTTCCGCCCGACTTCGCTTGATCATTCTCGTCGCACTCTCATCAGGTATCATATTTCTGCCGAGCTTATTCTTCGTTGCCCAATGCCTGCGCAGTCTGAAAACCTTCCGGCAACGCCGACTACGCGAGATTTGTGGTGGGGAGGAAATGGTGTTCATACCTTGGAAGAGAGACCGACGCTACGGAGCTCCCACTACTGCGCCAACGGAACAAGACATTCGGACATTGGCAGCCGATCATAAACTGTGGGATGACGGAAATCCGACAACTGCAGAGGAGGAAGACGAGCGCTCACAGAGGACAGTCAACATCCGAGGTCTCTATGCCATCCCGTAAGCTGTAAAATTCAGCGTTATACAGTCTCACTGACTGAACCCTTGTAGAAACACCGCGACTCTGGCACGCCTCATTGGAAAGAGGAACGAGGTCCTGGAGAAACTCGAAGTAGCGGAAACCAGGTATATCCGGTCATTCAAAGCGAATATGCCGTCGATACAGGCGCAGGGAACGGCGCCAGGGCGTGGCATAGGCATTGATGGGAAACACAAGGATCAGCTTGCGAACAATGGAGTTATAGTAAGTTTGCTTGGGCGAGCTTTCCAGCGGGAGATCTGATTGATTTCTGTTGAAGAAACCATCTGCGAAGGAATACCTTTCCCCAACCCAAACAGAGAGCGCAGCAACCGTGATACGTTCAACTCGGGCTATGTGGCTCCTCGCGATTACTACAAAATCAGTCGCCTGCCTGCTATACCAGCGGAAGACAACTTGCCGGGAAGAACGTCAATCAGTAATACTGAAGGCGACCTCGATCAATTGACGTTCGTACGGGATGTGCAAGGAAGTCTCACCGGGTCGCAATTCCAAGAAGTCTACCGCGAGTCATTATTGTCGAATGGCGCGCTTCCTCCAATTGGCACTCGTCTAGCGATGGAAAGAGGGAGGTTTCACGTTGCAAAGAGCGGCAATGAAAAAGCACTGCCTGTCCCGCCGCCTGAAAGACAGATTGCCGAGAAGCTCACTACGCCGGGCAGTAACTATGCTGCAAGTGAACGTGCTCCTTCGACGAGACCTCTGGGAGTGGGGACGCGTCGATCACGAATTACCTTTGCGACGACAACAAAGTCAGAGCGAGGCCGAAACAGCATTGGATCTCCCCGTTGGTCGAAAGCGCATACCCCTTCGTCGGAACAGCTCCAGCCGTTACCCGAGCAAGATGTGTCAAAAGACTTACCCTTGCCATCTGGACATCAGGCTCCTATCCGTCCCGTCAGCGGAGTGACTATTGCCGAAATCAGTTCCACATATTCAGACATACGAGAACATCGAATTCGCCTTCGACATCTGAATGATCAAGTTGTCGAGATGCAAGCCGGTTCTTTCGAGAATACGATGGCAGGGAGAAAGATACTTGGATACATCCTAATTGGCAGAGGCGTGTCAAAGATCCCCGGTTCGGTCCCAATCGAGGGAATGGCGAGGGAAGATGTCGACTGGAATGAGCTTGAGTCGGTGCCCAATGCTAGGATCCTCTTCTGGTTCGAATCGATAAGCGCGACGCTGATCGCCGCCATTTTGTGTAAGTCTCCGCGGCAAGCCACCGGATAATCAATTGATCGGGGGATCGCCCTAGCCGTGCCATTCATCGGACTTGCAAACAGCTCTGCGGCAGGATTTTCCCGACACTTGGCCTTTTTGCGGCCGATAGCCAACTCGAATGGACTCGGCAGCGGAATCGTCCAGTCCGTGGTTCCAGCTGTCGGTATAAGCTTGATATTATGGGCTCTCGAGCGCGGTATACGTAGTATGTTATCTGCATGGAGAGAAGCGCAACACTGATCAAGTCAACTTGACAAAAGGCACTGGGAAACGCTTTCGGGGTATCTCCAAGACGGAAACAGAGCAGCGAGTCACAAAAGCAATGTGCTTGTCGTCGGTAAGTGTCAATGTGCTTGTTTCCCGTAGACATCTGTTGATTTCAAGCTTCACTGTAGACGATTCTTGCAATGTGGCTCGTGAGCGCATCAGGTCTTATCTTCGCAACAGACGCTTTCGCTACTGGTACACAAGAGACGCGTACTATGGGAGATGGCGTCATCTATAGCTGTCAGTTAGATAAAATAGCGGCTAATCGGACGGTTACTAATAACGTACTCGACCTCTCCATAGCCTGGTGGCTGTTCTGCCTCCTGACGATTTTGGCTGTCGGGGTTCCTGGCTTGTTCATGATTCGAGCGGGCACGGCATTTCAACACTTCCGGTCCCACCAAAAAATCGAAAGCCCAAGGCAGAGATTTCGAGGTATGTCGTTTGCTTGAAAGCGGTGATCCGAGCTAACATTCGTTTCTCCAGCGTTCTTCCCTTCTCGCATCGCCTTGCCAAATCTTGCCGCTACTTGCGTGTTCTCTGTCGCTGTCTCGTTCCCCCTGCTTCCGCTCTTCCCCTTGATCGGATTGCCGGCAATGCTCTTTCTTGGTTTGCTGTACGTGACTGGTCGATACCTCGCTACCTATGCCGACTGCACCTTGTATGGCGGATCCCATGGTCGACTGGCGATCTCGATCTTGTGGAAGCTAGGATGGGCGCTTTGCCTTCAGCCTCTTCTTCTTGGCCTGGTCATTGTTTCGAGGAGGGAATGGGCTATCGGAGGTGCTAGCTTAGGCGTAGCATTGGCAGGGGTAACCATATTCGAATTACTGGCGAGAACCAAGTGTCGAACGCCGCGTCTGTCGAAAGAAGACCGAGATCAATTGCGAAAGTTTACGCAAAGCTTGAAAGGACATACGGGAGAACTTATCGACGATTTCGAGGAGTCAAACCAGACTGAGCATTCCGGGACCCGTTCCCGCCGTCGATCAAACGCAACAATCTTCGAGTTGATGTCGGATCTCTTGATACCTTCGGAGCGACGTCGAAGTCGAGGGTTCTTGCCACTTCAGACGGAATATATCGACGACATGCTCGATCCATACCGAGCCAACCTCGCACACCCGGACATTCACCGAAAAAGACACGAACTTCCTCCGCTCTCCTTACGAACCGGCGAGGGATTCGACATGACGAGGTATCATTTGCGGACGATGTACCCTCCGGAGATGATCATGCCCGTTCCCGTCGTGTGGCTGCCGGATGACAAGGTGAACATTGGAAAGCAAGAGGTCGAAGATTTGCGGCGATACCATAGGCTGCCGGCGATGTTGGATGCAGTGCGGAGCTGATCCGCGGATCTAATATAGATGTACCGATTGATAGACTTACTGCCTGGAGGCGTAGACTGTATAGATGACAATGGACTGTCCTTGTGTTTCAGTGAGATGCGTGAACCCGTCGCTGAAGCCGGTCTTTGGCTGATCGGCGTTCAGGGACAATAGCGATCGAGCGGGTTCGTGTATCAAATAAGCCGACCAGCTAGCTGGCCGACCTGATCATCTGGGTCGTTGCTTGCTATCTGCATCGACAACGTATCCGCGTGGAGTACATCGCCGTCGGACACAGGCAACGATGAAGTATACCCATCTGGCGCAGATCGCACGAGTCACAACTCGCCCAGGTCGATTCTCACTCCAGGCAACGCAGCGACTCCCGGCGACCCGATCATACGCGACATCGCCGTCCAACCCGTCCCATCTGGTCAGAAACGGATTGCTCGCTGCAGGACTGCTAGCGGCTGCAGGAGCAAGCTACCTCTATCCTGAGATGTTGGAATTCGGAGAGTCAAGCGGTGCCGAGAATGAATCTAAATCAAAGTTGGAAACCTTGTACGCTTCGTGCAGCGGGAAGGCCAGCCTCATCACTCACCCTTTCCGAACAGTACTACGCGGATCATGACTCGGCGAGGCGTGGTAGAGCACACGCATGACTATCTCGGCGACGCCAAAGCGGAAAAGCTCTTGCGCGCAAACGAGACCTCGCAGACGTTCAAGCCCATCAAATCGACCGGTGTCGTGCGATTCGACAATAACTGGGTGGAATGCAATGATCCGATCGAAGATCGCCATGCCGAGAGTTTCCTCTCCAGAGACGTCTTGTACACCAAGGTGCCGAAATCGGAAGTCGAGGACGAAAGTACGATCGTGGATCTGGTCGATCGCGGTGGACTCAAGCTTTTCAGTATTATGGACGGACATGCCGGATACGCGACAGCGGAACTTTTGCGCAAAACATTACACCCGATGATCGTCCTTTCGCTTCGCTCCCTATACGCCGGATACAAGCCCAGCACCGTCGACCCAATGTTGGCTATGAGACAGTCGCAGAAGGGCCTGGGCGTTGAGAAGGTGACATCTTACCTCTGGTCATTCCTGCCCGGTCACGCAAAGGGATACCACGCGCCAAGTTCGCCATTCCCCATCGACTCCCAATCCATTTCGGACGCCCTTACATCGGCATTCCTCGAACTCGACTTCCAGATCTGCAACGCACCGCTTCGGCTGATCCCACATATCCCCGCAAAGCCGGGAAAGCCAAATGTCCGACCGATCCTCAAACCAATGATCGAACCAGCGGACAACGGAGCGTGTGCTGTCACTCTTCTGGTGGATGAAGATCGAGAGGAAATCTACGTCGCGAATGCCGGAGATGCTAGGGCCGTTGCTGGATACTGGGTTGACGGCCACAAGGATGCAAGTGGAAAGGAGGTGCAGGGAGGTTGGCGATGCGAGGTCTTGACCGAGGATCAAATGGGAGACAACCCCAGGGAGATTGAGAGGTACGTTGTCACCCTTCCGGCAAGAGCGATACTTGATCACGTGCTCCGCAGAATGAAGAAGGAACATCCTGGAGAGGAAGACACCGTTATTTCGCGCGGCAGGGTCATGGGCGCGCTTCAACCTACTAGATCATTCGGTAAGTTCCCCGACGAAGACAGAAATTGGTGCTGAAACGTGAGGCAGGCGATGCTCCGTGGTACAAGTGGACGGAGAGCGAGACCAAGGCGTGAGTCGTGCCTTTGAGCAGTCTGTTACATGTCACTGATCGGCATCGATAGAATTGAGAAGTTGAATGGCGGAGAAACAAGAAACCAGCCTAGAGCATTCGATGGATCCAAGACAAACTCGCAACCCTACGTGACCGCCAGACCCGAGGTTACTTACAAAAGCATGAATGGGGATACCGCTCAAGGACAGCTCAAATTTATCATTATGGCCACAGATGGACGTGAGTGATCTGAGAAGTGCCAGAGGACCATTTCGCTAACATTTATACAGTCTGGGACAGTATCACGTCGGAGGAGGCCGTTGGTCTGGTCGCCACTCATATTGCGCATGCAAAGCACAAGCCGATTTCCCGATCCATCGTCCAACACAGCCTCCTTCCCGAAACACCCGAATCGCGCGGCAAGTACCCTGGTCCGCGTTCAGAGGAAGACGCTCTTGGCGGGGAATGGGTTTATCAAGATGACAATGCCGCTACCCATTTGATCAGGAACTCTTTGAGTACGGGCAAGAAGACAGCTTACGAATTGCTGAGTATGAAGGCGCCGGTCGCAAGGTGGCTTCGAGATGATGTGACCTGCTCGTAAGTTTCGATTCTTTCCGTCAGGCCTCGAATTCATGCGGTTTTTGCGTAGCGTCATCTTCTTCGGAGCCCCTGCCGGCGCGTTAGACTCGACAATCAAGGCAAAATTGTAATGTTTACAGCCATGCCCCTGTGTCGGGTTCGTCAACGGCATCATATACCATGACTCTGGAACCAATAGCGTTTTCAGGCGCCATATCAGGAAGGTCGATACGAGCCGGCAAGCAAGTTGAAGCTGTTTGCCTTCCACTCAGCTTGGCGAGTCCAATCTTCGAATGGTTGCCTATCTGCAGTATCTGTTGTCATACAGGAATGTCAAAAGGACTTGCTCGTTTGTCCCAGAAAAAAGTTTCAGTGCGATGCTTGACGTCATATCGCTAAAGTTGAAGTCACCCTTGCATTTGCGTCCTTGTTCCCTTCTACGGCAAGCTGGTTCCTTCATTGTCTGTGGAGCTCCTGAAAAACATGTCCTATCGCAGTTCTGCAATAAGCTCTGCCTATATAACCATTGCTTGCGTACATGTTTGCTCATCAGTTGGCTTGCTCACCTTTGTCGCATTGTTCCAGACCAACGTATCCTATCATACTTTTCATCGCTACACTTATTTTAGTTGGGGCAAACTTCAGGCCAATGAATCTTGCACAAGCGAGTATCATCCATCTTCAAGCGGGAATCCAGATGATGCATGGGGAAAGTCCGGTTGCAGGGAAACGTGTCGCCTTCGTCACAAAAAACAAGGGTCGTTTGCTAGCTGTTGGAGTCGCTTTGACCATTTTCGGTATTCATCAAGCTGACCCTCAGGAGAAGGCCGTTGAGTCGTGTGATTGAACGCGGCCACTCATTTGATCCGGAACGCGTAGAGTTGATCCTAGCAGGTCAAGAGTGTTCGGAACATGCTGAGTTTGAAATCTTCCCTTGGAAAAGCAGCACGAATCATGAAGAAATCTCGAATTTCATACTCTGTTCTTCTAGGGTCATCTTTTCCGACCGGCCGGGCCCATCCATGGATATCACCATTAGTGCGGAACGAGCTTCGCACAAGGGCTGGCTTGACTACTTGCTTCAATGCTGAAAGAATCGCCTTTTAAATTGCGGGTATCGACCCTGGGCTGAAGGCACCCTTTGGCGCACGCTTACAAGGTATCCTACGCTAGCCTCCTCGTCAAACGCTCTTTGTTGCACTGCGACAAACTGTGTGATATTTGCTGGGCCAATCAGCGGTCTGATCAAATCCCCTCCTTTTCGTTTCGACGCTGTATCTTTGCATCTGTATCATGTGTGTAATTGTAAACTTTGTATGCGATTCAATCGGTAGCATGAATACAACAAAGATTGGGCGTCTGGATTCGCCAATGTTCATCGCCGGGAGTCACGCTGTGGGGGGAACCCGCCTGCAGGACATCAGCTTCCGCTCAATGAGCAACTCAGAATCGCCCAATAGCTCTCCCCATCGGCTCTCATCCTAGGTCCGCGCCACGCGTTCACGGATATCCAGTAATACTCGCGCTTGAAGCAACGATAATAACATCACAAACGCTCTACAACGACGCCCAATCCCGGGGTATAAATCGCTACAAACCGCTGGTCCTATACACTGTCCCCAACTCCACTAATGGAAATACCCGCCCTTGCCCTGCGGCGCCGCAGGCGGATACCCTCCACCGGCGCCCGACTCATACATCGGCGGCGCGTCCCCCGCCGGCCCGGCATCCTGTGCGCGCGTCATCGGGGTGTACCCGTCGGGCGAGGTCGTGCCGGCGCCGAGGTAGTCCGGGTCGACGATCTGGGTGTTTATTCGGTGTGGCTGGGGTGCGAGCGGTGGCGGTGGGGAACGGGTGTTGGCGGGGTAGGATTGGATGGTGGGTTCTTCGTATGCTGCGTAGGCGTCTTGGGTTGACGGTTGGTGGGCGTATGTCTGCTGAGGCTGATCGTACGAGCTCTGCCGGTGCTGATCGTAGGCGCCTCGCTGTGGCTGCTCATACGCGCTCTGTCGGTTATCATATGGCTGTGACAAAGGCCGAGCCGCGTTCATCGCGTAGCCATTCTGCTGGGAGTTGTACCCCTGCTGAGCGTATTGCGCGTTATCGTATCCCGTACCTGCAAGGCAGTTACTATCGATTCAGGAAAGACGAAGCGAGATCACTCACGCTGTTGTCCACCATACGCATCATAACCCCCTTGTGTCTGCCCCGCACCAGCATACCCACCTTGCAGCACATGACCGCCTTGCCCATACGCCGCCACATTCGCCACCGCCCCCTCGGGCAACCCGGGCATAACCATCCCCTCATGCCTCCCACTCCCGACACCGACAAAGCTCCCCGCATACGTCGAGGCGGGCGTCATCGATCGCACACCCGCGACCGGTGGAAGTCCCGGAACGAGGTTGACGGGGCTTCCGTGCGCGTGCGCGTACGGTTCTTGCTGCTGCGCGAGGTATTCCGTTTGCGGATGGGTGTACGGGTCCGCGTAAGGGGTTGCGGGGTCTTGTGCCGGGAATGGTTGCGTTGGATAGGCGGACGCGCTCGGGACGTACCCGCGGTCGGTTCGCGGTGGAGTGACTTGACGAGGTGGCGGCGCATGCTGCGGCTGAGGCGGGTAGCCTTGTCCGTATCCATACCCGACGCCATTCACCGCCGATCCATACGGCACCGTCCCGTGCTTGTCCTCCTCGTCATCATCATTCAGATACTTGTCCGTCGCCGTCAACGGCACGCTGACTTCCTCCTCCTTGACGGGCGGGCCGACGCGTTTCCCACCGCGCGCTCCCGCCTCCCGCTGCCACTCGGCCTGGGCATCCTGCTCCTGCCGCATCGCCTCATACGCCCGATCCCCCCTCGTCTTGCTCTGATTCCGCTTATTGCCGCGCGCGCAGCACTTGCCAAACCCGAGGACGCAGCCGGAGATGGCGGTGAGGACCCACGCGGCGAGGGTGAGCCATACGCAGACGCCGATGGTGGCGGTTGCGCCGGAAACATTGTTGATACGTGCGCGGGCAATGTAGAACATGATGGCGTCGATGATGAATGAGATGAGGGAGAGTGCCGAGGTGAGCCATTGGAAGAATGCGGGGAAGCAGAGGAGGGAAAAGTTGGGGATGAGGTCGAGCAGGGAGAGGAGGATTCCCGCGACGCCGGTGCAGAGGGCTTTGCGAGACGTCAGCGGTATCCCATGGGGCGAATCACCGCACGACTCACCGACGACGTGCAGGAACAAGACATAGGTCAAGTACTTTGTTACCACGTTGGGGATATCGAATATCGGATTTTGCAGCGCAAAGATGGCATCGGGATCAAACGTATACCCAATCGTCGGCCCGACACACCCATCGGCATCGACCGCCGATCCATTCGTCACGGCCACTCCCCCGTTCGTGCAGTACCCGAGCGTGCCAAACGTCGCTTCAAAGCCCGAGTATTCCGCTTTGAGGAAAAAAAGCGACTTGAGGAGGGGTGTGTTGAACGAGACGATGGCGAGGAGGACGACGGGGATGACGGAGAGGGCGATGCCCGGGATGGTTTCCTTCATCTTTGACGGCGTGGCTGGATGCGTATTGCGTCCCGCCGATTGCCCGAAATGACGCGAAAGCAGCCTCAGTTTACGCCGATGTAGCCTCTGGTTTCGCGTTTCAGGTGTCAAGGAGGTGCACAAAGGAACCCGGGCTGTTTCATGTTCCAGCCAAAGAAGAGTGCGCGAGGGTTCGACACCACAGCCTCACGCGTCGGTCACGTGACGCGGGGCTCCGCCCGGTTGGCCGCAGTTGGATCGATTGTCAACACAGCCTCGGTCGCGCAGTCGCCCCGCTCCGACGGAGCTGATGTCTGTGCGACCAGTGTCTTCAGTCGAAACGAAGCCTTCGAGCTTTCGGATCCCGTATCAGCGCATGAAGGAAACGTCGATGGACTAGTTCCGGACATCATGATGGTCCATGTTACAAGCACAACCGAAACCTATCATTCATTACCTCCAGATCTCAACTCAAGCTGAGAGTTATACAATGATTTTTTTTAGATTTATGATAACAGTCTGAATATCAGTCGGGAGAAACAGAGGTTGCAAGCTCCGAGCATCACTGCCAATCTGCGAGGGAGAAAGAGGGACTGTCGGCGCTGGCGGCGCTGGCGGTGGCCACGGGAAAATCAGACAAGGAAACCGTGCTCTCCGAGCCTGCATAAGAGTTGAAAGAGCGAGAAGGCGAGGGGATCGACGAAAGAGTTGCGGTCACGATCGATTGTGGCTTGCGCCTTCCGTCAGGTATCACAGGCAGGGGCCTCGTAGGTGGAGGAGTGGTCGGCGGTCCGTAACACAATGAGAGGTCAACCGGTGCGGGCCACTTGCTCGATTTCGAGCGAGACTGAGAGACCGAGCTATTCTTTGAGGGTGGCTGCGGCAGGGGTCTAGTAGGTGGAGGACCCGGATGAGGGGCCGGCTGACTGTCTCGCGAGCGCTTCTTTTTCGGTCGAGATTCCAGAGCCTGTGGATCGCCTTGGGGTTTGATAACGATGGATCTTGAAGCCCTGGGCTGCTCCGCATCATGACAACGCGGGTATGCCTCTGTACGGATCTCCGCAGACCACGGAGACGTAAGAATCGAAGATGGGTTGGAGGCGATTGTCTGCTGTGCCTCCCGGTGAGCAGTCGGAATACTGGATGTACTCAGCCTTATTCGCTCAGCGACTACATCAGTCTGGACGGTGGAGCGCGGAACTTTTGAGCGACCAGACCCGAGAAAGCCCCCAAATGAGTTAAATCCCTTCAGCCACCGGCTCCGGCGACTTCCGCTTGGTGCTCCACTACGACGAGAGGATTCATGACCGCTGACTTCTGAGCCGTCCTGCTTTGAGAGTCTTGACTGAGACGCAGGTGATGGTGAGGGGACCATGGCAAGGTCTTGGCCCTCGCAACAAGCCGACAGGGGTCCCAGCGTCCAGTTAAGCGCCCGCGATCGAGACTCGATGGAAGCGGCCATGTCGACGAGCAACCGCGAAAGAGCACTGATGTCTTCCAGGATTTGCCAACGACGGGAGGATTCTTCCCCACTGAAGTCTTGAGCCGACTTACCATCAGGAGACAGACGACGTAAGTCAAAAGTTCCGTGAAACTTCGGCAAATTTTCTAAACACCCGATTGCAACCGTTTTGGTGGTGTCTCTGATGTCCTTCCGTGCGGCATCCTTCTCGAGGAGAGCTAGATCCCTATCCACGTAGACTAAGCCCTTCGCATATCCGAGATAGTCTCTGACATATTCCACCTCAGCCTCAGCAAGCCCAGCAGAGGCCCTGCGTAATTCCTCGCAAGCGCTTGTAATTGAATCTTTTGATTGCTCATTACTGTGATTCTGTGGCATTGTCAACAGTACGATCGTCGATCCCGAAGTCTAGATCGATATGGACTCGTTGAAGGGTGTGTTTGCGGCTAGAGCGATTCGATATCGGTCGATGTGGATGTGCTGCGATTGAGGAATTGGATGTCGGTCACAGCAAAAGAGCGGGACGTTGCTGTTTCGTCATCTGCTCTCGTGTGCAGTCGAACTTATAGTGTATATACGCATCTGTCTCTTTGGGACCTGCGGGAGGCGTTCCTTTGATTGAAAAGTTTTTATCTCCCGACTAGATAGGTGAAACGATCCCTTGGCAGGTTCCCCCTTTCGTTCCCCTAATGACGCAATTGCAAAGGACGAGAATCTAATCCACTTTGACGCTTGAGCTGCTTAATGTCGCTTCAAGGCTATGTTGGTTAATCCTGTCACTGCTTGAAACGGAATGTGCACTGGCTATTCGGATCTCATCCTTTGTCAAACTCCGCCCATTTGCATAGCTGAGTTCCGCTCGCGTCTATAGCCGAGCTCGCCACGCTACAGGACAAAGTCTACGATCCCTCGGCGGGGAACTTGATGCCCGGCCGTGTCAGTACCTCACATCCCGTCTCGGTAATACTGATGTGGCGAATCAGCTTTGCACGGAAAGAAAGGATTTGCTTTACTTACAGAATCACATCCTCGAATTGCGCCGAACGTTGACCCGATGCAGTCACAGCGGTCCACGAATCTGGCCAGTGATCAAGCTTGGCGGTTCCCATGTTGATCATTGGCTCTACATATGACCCAGATTCATGAGCCGGAGGCTTCCAGGAGAGAATAAGCGGTTCGACATACCGATAGTGAAGCAATGCCCAGCCTCCATCTTTCCGGGGGTCTTCGAGCCACCGTAGTGCACGATGTTGGGGTTGCAGTGGAACTGAAGCGGGAGAGGATTAGCGGCTGAAGAAAAGATCGCATTGAAGTCGAAGACCTACCCGCTGATCGATACCGTGCCCGGTGTACTGACGGACAATGCTGTATCCCTTCGGCTTGACAATCGACTCGATCTTGTTTCCGATATCCCTGACGCAACCTATGAGCTACCGCTAACCCACATGAGATCAGCTACACATACCTATACAGCGCGCCCGGCTTGCACATCGCGATGGCCTCATCCAACGACTGTTTCGTCGTCTTGATCAGGTCGAGGGAAGATTCGTCGACCTTGCCGACGGGGTAGGTTGCGTTGAGATCTCCGTGGAATCCTACAGCTGTCATAAGTAACGGCTCGCCGGCCTGACTATCTGGCTGGCTTACCGCCGTGGTCTAGAAAAGGTTAGCGTATGCATGATCTCGAGAAACGAAGAGACTTACATAGCGTGACATCCAGGTTGACGATATCGCCCTCCTCTATTCTTCGATATTAGAATTATGTCATGTTTGCCGAACTCCTGGTCTCACCTAGTGGCCGTTGATCCGGGATACCCTGGAGAAAGGGGTCAGCAGCAGCCCGCACTATGACATCGCTACACTCACGTGACAGATAACCTCGTTCACCGATCTGATCCATCGCATTAGTATCGCCAACGTAGCACGAAGTAAGTGAAACTCACGTGCACACACTCTTGGGGAAATTCCTGTAGTTCAACGGCGAGGGATAGCTGTCCCGCGCAACACATGCATCGTGGCAAATCTTGTCCAATTCATCGGTCGTGATTCCCGGTCGGATATGCGACGCCGTAAGCTCAAGGACTTCTCGTGCAAGCTGCAGGCGAAAAGTGAGATCCTGATATGAGCGGAGAGGCGAGGACAGCGTACCTTGCAGACTTTGCGCATTCCCTCGATCTCTTCCGCGTTGAGCACCTTCACCTTGTTCGAACCCCTCAGCTCCAACAACGACTCCCCACGAGCTATCGAAAGCGTCAGACATGTGTCTTACAAAAAGATAGACAGAACTCACAATCATCCGCGTAATCCGGACGCGGGATGTGCGCAGGGACTTCCCGTTTCGGACTGAGCGGGTACTTTGGCCTTAGCGTACCAGTCCATTTGAAGCCTGCCATGCTGAGAGGGATGCCATTGGCTAAGGAGATGTCAGTATGGGAGATCAGCTAGTCGCGAAGAACGCACCGTCAACACCCGAACTGGCGGCCTTGGCGTTTGATGCTGCGAGCGATTGCAGGAATGCGTGGATTTGTTTGTGTGTTGGCTATGATGATGTCAGATGATCCCGAACACAGTGAAAAGCAGTACGCTTACCCCTGTGCGAAACAAGCGTACGAGATGATCATTAGCGAATATTCCCTAACTTTCTGCCAACACCCACAGTTTTTCTTGAAACAATCCTGTTCACAGAAAAATGACCCAGGAATGCCCAACCTACGCACGACACCGCCCCAGCGAGACCGCGAGAGCACAGGACCACCACAATATGCGCACATCGGAAAATTTGACCAGCGAGTAGAGCCAGAAGGGGAGAGCGAGGGAGGAGAAACATCAGCTTCTACGCTGCACGGGATTCAACGTCAACCAAAGGCCTCAGAAGGCCTTTTGCGCAAACGAAGGACTCACTTCTTGCATGTCGGGCATTCGAGCCTCGATGCTTCCTTCTGGTTGCAGCCGATACACTTGGTCATGGTGATGCGTGATGTGGGGAGAGAGCAGAAGACGTTGAAGCACAGAGTATGAATAGCTGTATGGATCTACATATCAACGAGGTCAAACGAGTATGGAAGCATGCGATCGGCCACTTTTTTTTAGGCCGGGCGCATCTCGAGTCGCCGCACGTCAGCTCAAGGACGAAGGATCATGATCAACGTTCATCACGGGACTGCTGAAGGGGGCATTCTATGGCATTGCGAGCGCTCCAGGAACTGTGTTCGCTGGTTGGACGTCTTCTACCAGTGTCGCAATGTTTGAGTATATTAATGAATTGTCAATGGCCCAAAAATACAGGTATGAAGTACTCTTTCAGAGCGATGCAATGTTCATGCTATATCGATACAATTCCTGTCTCCTCGTTTCATTGTCGTCGAATAGGGTCTACGAAAAAGGCAAGATGGTAAGCGACAAGTTATGGATCGCCACTCCCTCGCCTCGCCACGCCGCAAAGCCAGTGATCCCTCAGACGTAAAATTTTGTCTTCCACCTTACGGATTCAGACTCATTAAATCAGTATAATATTTTTAAAAATATTCGCATCACTGGGATCTGGCGTTTGCGGAGCGACGAGAACGAGACAAGACGCACGGAAAGACGGGATGCTCACCATCAACGAACGACAACCTCTCCCTCAACGGCCCGGCGATCCACGCCAATCTTGTCCAACAGCGCCTCATACACGCTCTCGCCCTCGCCCCCCTTCCTGCTGACCTGCTTCTTCATGTACCGCAACACCTTGGCCCGCCGATGCACGAGCTCCCTCAGATTCTTGCGGTTATGCACATCCCGCGGGTTCTGCGCGATATGCTCGGCGAGCAACCGAATCCGATGCGTAAGAATCGCCGCCTGCACAGCCGACGATCCGGTATCGAGTCGTTCCCCCTCGGCCGCGCCGTCGACGGGCCCGCCAAACACCTCGACGATCCGCCGAACATTCATCGTCCTGATCCCACGGGAATCCGCATTTCGCAGATCGAGCACGCGCATGAGCTGTTCCGAGCTTTGCGCTTGTGCCGGGGTCTCCTCGGCGGCGCGACGGGCGAGGTCTTGAGCGGTTGTGCTGCTGGATCCTTCGAGGTATGTGGCACGTGCGAGACCAGCCTCAGGAAGGTGTTTGAAGAGCAAAGCCAGATCCGTTTCGCTTGTCAGACCCTGCGCAAACCGTTCCGGTCGATTCGGAAGCGGGAATGTTGTCGTCGTCGAATCCTCGCCGACGGCATTTTGGTCATACTGCGGCGGCTGCGAATACCAGACGGCCTCCCGGTCGAGGACGACCTTGCGCAACAACGATCGATCCCACTTGCTTCCCTCTTGTGCATTGACCAGCAGTGCCCGATCAGCGGCATTCGATGCTCCACCACCAGCGCCACGCGCAGCCCTGGCCTCGGCGGCTACCGCGGCGCTGACGACCTCGGCCTTGAAGTCGCCCAAAACGGGGTCCATTTGTTCCCGGACATCCTCACGTGCCCTCAGTTCACGCAGGGCAAGAACTTTTTGTTTCTTGCGACGGGCGGTGACTTTTTTTCGAGATGACGAAGCGACGGGAGCGGTCGTGTGGAATCCCGCACTCGCGACAAGCGGTGCTACACGAGACGTTGATGGGCCTTTTCTGGAACGTGAGACTGCGTGCCCTTGCACCAATGGACGAGCGACTCACCAGCATGACTTATACGCAAACCTCGAAGCAGGCCACAGACGCAGTTGAACATGATTGTATCGGCGGACGGATCCCGGGAGAAGGTTATGGGAGACGGGCTAAATAGTTGGCTTGCCATTTCGAGTCGAGCGAGCCAGCAGCGCTTTTGACTGCAAGCGCAGTAAAGGCACGTGACTGGATTAGCTAAGTTCTAATCTGAAAGCTCAGCTGAAAGCTCAGCTGAAAGCTCACTCAAGGATTAACGTTCGAGAGTTTTGGCGTTTGAGTCGCAGGAGCGTTCTCCCTTTCCTGTCGCCTGAGCTTTGGACAATAGCAGAGCCGCGCCATCATGAGCATGAGAAGAATATTAGCGGGTCAAACTTATCCTCAATGCCACAGTATCTCCAGCTTGTCGACATTACTGTACAAACGGACACAGAGCATCTATCAGTTTGTTTTTTGCGAAAAAGCGACTGTCACAAAAGAAGTATATACGCGTTCTATATTATCCACAAATCGATCGCACCGAGACTCTCATCATTCATGACCTGTTCAACATCCGCATCGCTGAGAATTCCGTTGAACCGCAATCCCTCACCTCATCCCCCTATCCCCAGTCCACATCAAGATGGCATTTTCCTTCGGCGCACCAGCCGCCACGCCGGCGCCCGCTGCATCTACATCTACATCCCTCTTCGGCGGCTTCAACTCGACAGCCCAACAACCATCAACACAAGCGGCAGCACCCGCGACAGGGGGATTCAACTTGTTCGGCAATAAACCACCCACGACGGCGCCTGCCGCGGGAACGACGAGTCTCTTTGGTGGAGCAAGCACGACGCCTGCAGCTGCTCCAGCGGCGTCGGGGACGGGAGCAGGGTTATTTGGAAGCACTACCACTGGTACGGGAACGACAGGAACAACGGGGACGACAGGTCTCTTCGGGAATACCAATAACAATTCGACGACTGGTACGAGCCTCTTTGGGGGATTGACTCAGCAACCAGGACAGCAGCAGCAAAGCGGTCAGCAGCAACCGGGTCAAGCCACGAGCACGTTTGGAACGGGAACGGGATCGTTGTTCGGGAACAACAATAATCAGGCATCCACTTCGCTCTTCGGCCAACCCGCTCAAACCACTCAATCCAGCCTCTTTGGAAACAACAATCAGCAACAAACCCAGCCGCAACAGACGCTCGGCACGAACAGTAATATCGGTAGCAGTCTCTTTGGCAATGCAAGTACCCAACAGCCTCGCGCTCAACCGACAACACGGAGTAAGCGTACGCTGCAGGAACGACTTCAGCTGGCAGCGCAAGGTATCATTCCATCACAAGATGGCTTCAAGTTGCGCGTACGTACTCCATGCTGATTTGCTCGTACATGTGCTGATTCTCAGCGCTAGGCATACGTATACAATGCTGTACCCGTCGCGCAGGGCGCACAGGAACATACATGGCTTGGCCCGCAACACATGCCGCTGGATCTGTTCAATGATGCGCAGCGGCACAACCCGGATCGGAAAAAGTGAGTGATGTCTGAGGGATGTGGTTCCTGGTGGTGATGGCTGACTTTTGGGTAGCTTGTTACCGATGCAATTGAAGGGGAATGAGGATCTGCAGCAGCGAGTGCAAGTCCAGAATACCACGCGAGAACAGCAGAAACCCTACATCGATGTAAGTATCCTCGTCTGAGAGCCGACACACGCTGCTAACCTCTTTTTATCAGGCTCTCACGAAACAAATAACCCTCGCATACCAGGACATCACCTCAACCCTCACCACCACCTACTCCACCTCCCACGCACGTCTTTCCACTTTCCAAACCCAACTCATCCGCTACGTCGCATCATTCATCACCCTCTCGCGCCTCATTCGGGGCACTGACCTCTCCGAATCCGAGGAGCGCTCGTTTGCGCTGTTGCGTGACGTCGAGCGCGCGTACGATGCGGCAGGGAATGGTACTGGGCGGATGGAGGGTCGGCTGGGCGAGTTTTGGGCCGTTGTCGCGAGGTTTAGAACGGTGTGGGAGAGTGGAGGGCTGAGGACTGCTGGGAGGTTTGACTGGGATGCGTGGGCGGAGCAGGAGTTGACCAAAGTGAGCCCTTTCGGATGTCCTGACATTTTCGGCGCGCTGATTATATTCTATCGTAGATCTTCCGAGATCAAGGCAAGGCTTTGCAGGCGATGACCAGTATTATCAAAGACGAAAAGTTTGACGTCAAGACGATACAAGATGGATTTGCCAAGGTCCTGTGAGATTGGAAGACCTGATTGATGCCAACGAGATATTCTTTGGATAAAGAAATATCCTTCTGATAAAGAGATATCCTCAACCTTTTGGGTTGTCAATATACTATCATGCTGCACCAAAAATTCTAGCGAATCGCGATTTCCCGCATACCAGTGAATGACCATTTACCTACCAAAACTAATGGGACTGAAAAGGCAAATCACAGTGATCCGCATGATATAGCTGAGAGGGTTCCGGATTGCCCAAGAAGTTATGTGTCGCTTGGTTTGACCCATTTCAGCTAGCTTTGGGTGCGAAATTCCCTTGAGATCCAGTAGGCATTGCAATACTGATATTTGCAGTGTATGCTGGTCTACATTTTTGTAAAGATCTACCTCTTCACTATCCTCGGGCTGACGGTGCGACTCTAGCTCACGGAATGGTTATCGAGTCAGTGGCTAAATAGCCCCAGTACTCACTTGATCAATACTTGGTCCTTGCTTCAGCATATAACATTTCTTCCATGGACGCGAATCAGGACTTAGCCATATCATTATGAATGCCAGATAATCCACTTGACGTGCACCGACGCGATCTGTCGTCCACGGGCAGGGATGAAGTTCGCCTTGCCGAGGGATTTGCCCGATTTGCCATCGCTGAGCTTATTGTAATCCGTATGTATACCATTCGTTAGCGCAAAGGCAGGAATCTCTGCAGTGTACACAGCTGCTCCTCATTGGTACAACCCATTCTAGCACTTCGACTTCGCTATAGAGTGGTTGCACAATGTCGTTCATTCTTGGGTACTTCGAAACAAAGCTCAACCTGGAAATCGGTGGACAAGAGAAAAGATGGAAGCAAGCGAAGTAGACCCAGCGTGATGACGGCGATGTTCCGTACTTGTGCATGATACATATATGTGACACAGTAAGAATACACACGATGTTCTTTTAGGAGTGGCTACGATAGGTAAAATAGCCTGAAGGTAGAGCATATTTGAATGCTTAAAGAGACCCGTAGACATTCGACGACCGGACTGACGCCTTTCCTAGCGTAGAGGAGACAATGCGACCGACTGTATATTTATTGCTTAGCCGGAACTTGCAACATAAAAGTACCCGCTGTCCTTGATAGTCAACGACCGAAAGCATGTCACTTGCTTCAGAGCACAGTCGAGAGTTACACCAGGGGACATATTGCGTCAGAGGATCCTATAATAAAGCGCAGAGGCATTTTGTTTCGCTTTTCTCTCGCCCTTTGGGTGTCCAATCCATTACCCGGATATCTTGCAGGCTGGATTGTACTAGTGAGCCAAGTCCTGTGACATTCCCCGCGTTGCGAAAGCTCTCCCACTGAAAATCTTCGCTTGCCGATGAGTCACTGAATCCTTATATCTTGCTTGATCCATTCTTTTGTCAGCGGTCGGTGTTCTACTTGCTCGCTCCGACTTCATGTCACCCACCTTTCTCACTGATTGATCGCCAAATGTACAGGTTCGTCCTAGATCTGTGACTATGAGCTCCCTCTCGCGATTGATCGCCTGACCGCCGCTTGATGACTTCGTCTGCTGTAGAGCAAGCGCGCGTGCCAACGAGGGCCGGGCGAATGCCCATTGCAAATAGGCTGCACGTTTCTAAAGGCACTAAAGGTGGCCGGCTCCACCCTTCAGGGGTCATTCAGCATGGACGCGCTGCAATTCCTGAATAAATCAACAACGCTGACTCCCAGCGCTCTAAACTAAGAGCTGTTGGAGCCGACTACCTTAGTGGTCGCAGTCTCAGTGTTCACGCTAGGGTTCTGAGCTACAGCGACCAGTCAAAAGCCTCAACGTAAGCGCCATCCCCCGGAATACAGGCCGCCAGCTCAGCCGTAGCCCTTAAACCGACGGTCAGTCTCGACTCAACACGCCCGGTGGCGAGGAAAACCCAGCAGTATCGCGGTAGGGACAACGTTGAGCGAGGCGGCAAAAGCGGAGCTTATTGCGCCCTTGAATACTTTCGAATCATTCCGAGGTCAGGGCAATCTGCCAACTCGGAAGGCAATGAGCATGTTGCATGACCCCAGCACTCTGGAGCACAACGAGTTCTACAACTGTCTTGCGGATCATGGATTCGACGATCTGGTGTCCAACCAGGTGGGGTTAACAGTGTATCCAGCCTTGATCGGAGAACTCCATCTGAGCGTGATGAGGGGGACATTGATTCATGCAAAAGCATTTTCGTGTCGTCTGAGAACGGTAGCGCCCGGCCGTCCGGTCGTCCAAAACAGGAGTCCTTGATACGTGTGCACGATATGTGGTGACTGCAAAGTGCTCAGACCACCGGAGGTTGAACATCAATGGAGAAATATTGTACTGGGACAGAACATTTCGAGCATCTGGGCGCGAATGCTCCATGGTGTGTGCAGTCGATGAACAATATGCGAAAGAAGTTGTAAAGAATCTTGTCATACAAGTACCGCCTTATGAACGATATATGTTATTGGTCGAAGTCTCAGCTAACCTCGCAATAGTTCAGCACTCCCACGCTATGGAATCTATCGACTGCTAGCGTTATGATATGACGAGCGTTCTACAGACCGATTACTCTCATAGGTTCCTGAACTTGCCGTTCTCTATACCAAAATAGGGATACCAATACATACAAGTCAACCGAGAGAATACAAAGCCCGAAATCTCGACAACGGCGTGTAGGCCTACTCCTCCATCGCATCCTCGTCGGCCTCCTCTGCGTCGGCCGACAAATCATCACCCTCAACGAAGCCTCCCTCCTCTGACCAGTGGCTACCCAGCTTTACACGGAACGTCTGCAAAATATCATCAGCAAAAGTCCAAGATTAGAACCGGGTGAAGCACGAAACCTACAGCCAACATGTGACCGAGAAGCAACAACAGCCTCGCCTTCTCCGCACTCAACTTCTCCCCCTTCTTACACACCACAAAACTCTCCTCGATCGTCGGCACGCCCTTGACGAGCTTCGTGCCCAACCCGCAACTCCTCAGCTGCGGCTCCATCGAATGCGGGAACGGCTCTCCCTCGAAATTCAGGACGGGACCGGCCTCGAGCGTGATCGTTTTCGGAGCGATGGCGCCCATACGTGCGAATGCCGGGCGGGAGAAGGTGGAGAACCATTCTTGGGTCTCTTTTGGTTCCCACGAGGTCAGGAACAGTCCGACGGGGCCTTTCAGGCGCTGGTGAAAGGATTAGCGATTCTGATTCGCTTGTGTGCGTAACATTCGAGCCCACCTTGGCCATCTGGACCAATCCCTCCTTGTACTCCGTCTCAACACTCTCCCCCAACGCCTTGGCAACCACCTTGTTCTTGCCGTATATTATCCTCCCCGTACCCTTCCACGCCTTTCGCACATCCTGCAACCCATCATTCCGCATGTCACCGACGCTGAAGAGCCATACGTAGGTGTTTGCATCAATGCTGTCCCGGATCGAGTCGACAAGCGCCTTCTTGTGGTCGAGAGTCTTCTTGGCGGTCTTCGTGAGAGACACTGGGGGATGACGGTGTCAGCGACGTTCCGGAATACGCCGGAATCGAAAAGACTACTTACCAACCTTGGAACGCTTGGATTTCGGCATATTGAGGTAGATAGACGAACTGATAGATGACCAACACCTTACATATCAGCCACCAAGAAGTGATCTTGTCTTCAATATACACTCCGGCTGAACTTTGTTTTGCACGTGACTTCCAAAAAAGTTAGAGTTCCGCGCACACGTGACCCCCGATTCAGAATGCATTGAATTCACCTATTTCCAGTTGTCCTCTGCTGGCTGGCTGATTATCTGTCCACACAAAACACACACACCACAATGGGTTACAAGGCAAAGAACAAGCAGGCTCCTCCCCAGCCGATCCCGGGATCTGACCTGTACAAGGATCCGCGCAACAAGCCCGCGCGCAAGGGCAAGAAATCCAAGACCGCCGCTGTCGGAAATGGAAAGCGAAAGGCGGACGATGTTGAGGAAAAGGTGGTGAAGAAGCAGAAAAAGGTTGCGTCGACGAACGGCTTGAGCAGGAAGGGGAAGGGCAAGGCCGAGGAGGAGGACTTTGACACCGAGGAGGAGCAGGACGATGATGATATCTTGCAGCCAGGGTGAGCGGCGCGGAAAATATCGTTTGAAACGTCGACTGATGCCGCATGCAGGACGTTGTCCGAATCTGAGGATGAGGGACCCAAGAAGAAGGCAGGCAAGGGCAAGAAAGGAAAGAAAGCGTGAGTGCGAATCCGCCCGACGTGAGATGCATGGCTGATTTCCGCAGTGTCAACAACGACGTCGAGTTCTCGGACGACGAGCCAGATCTTAATGACGAGTCCGCTGTGCGTTCCTACGCCCAGTCCCTGAATATCGGCTAATGTTCCATGCAGTTCGCACAGGAGGACGAACAGGCACCGGCAATCCTGCATAACTTCGACCTTGACGATGCGCCGAATGATGACTTCGATATCATGGGCGATGCCGATGAGACTGAGGACGAAGAGGAGTTTGGCATTCCTTCAGATGAAGAGGGAGACGAGTTCGATGTTCCTGAGGAGGATTCAGCGTTCGATACCGATGAGGAGGACAAGGAAGGGGATGTCGACATGGAGGGCGACGCTGATCTGCCGCCACCGCACTTGCGTCCGAACCGCATGGCCGGTGAGGGCTCGGACGAGGAGTCTGACGACGGACTCCTTACCAACATGGACGGCGACTACGAGCACGAGTACAGTCTTCCCGCCGTTTTGTCCGGCGCCGCAGATGATGAAGACGCTCAGCAGGAGATTCTTGGCAAGACGAGCTTCAGCGACCTCGACAAGCGAATGCGATGGCTGGCCCAGATCTTGGGTCCCAAGACCGACGAAGGACCCTTCCGTGGTATTCCTGGCTTCTCCCGCTCGGACCACCTCACCCAGCTGCAGCACGACATTGCCAACTACTTTGGCTACAACACTTTCCTCGTCGGTAAACTCATGCCGCTCTTCAGCCCGCCCGAGGCACTTGCGTTCTTCGAGGCAAACGAGACCCCGAGACCCGTCACAATTCGAACGAACACTCTGCGTACACGTCGTCGGGACCTGGCACAGGCGCTCATCAACCGAGGCGTCAACCTGGAGCCAATCGGCAAATGGAGTAAAGTCGGACTGCAGGTATTCGAAAGTCCGGTCCCCGTTGGTGCGACACCAGAGTACATGGCCGGACAGTACATGCTGCAGGCAGCTTCCTCTTTCTTGCCCGTCATGGCCTTGGCACCGCAGCCCAACGAGCGTGTCCTCGATATGGCATCCGCCCCGGGTGGAAAAACGACCTACATCTCGGCACTCTTGCAAAACACCGGAGTCGTCTTCGCCAACGAGTTGAACAAGGCGCGTACGAAGAGTCTTACAGCAAACATTCACCGAATGGGGTGCAAGAACGTTGTTATCTGTAGTTACGATGGACGCGAGTTCCCCAAGGTGATGGGCGGGTTCGACCGAGTGTTGTTGGACGCGCCGTGTAGTGGAACAGGTGTCATCAGCAAGGATCCTTCCGTCAAAGTCAACAAGGTCAGTCTCTCGACCATCCAACTGAACGCCGCTAACATCTTAGTAGTCGGAACGAGACTTCCAACTCCTCGCTCACCTCCAGAAACAACTCATCCTCTGCGCGCTCGACTCATGCGACGCGTCCTCTTCTACCGGCGGCTACGTCGTCTACTCTACTTGTTCCGTCACTGTCGATGAGAACGAATCCGTCGTCGATTATGCGCTGCGGAAACGACCGAATGTCAAGCTCGTGGATACGGGAATCGAATTCGGTGTGGAAGGGTTCAAGAGCTTTGGCGGCAAGCAGTTCCATTCGAGTGTGAATCTGACAAGGAGGGTGAGTTTTGCGACGTGAAGGAGGGCGAAGATGACGAGCTGATATCAATGTTTCCCAGTTCTACCCACACAAGCACAACAGTAAGCATTCTCACCTTTTCTCCCCGTTCTCAAGCTAATATCGCATGCAGTGGACGGATTCTTCGTCGCCAAGTTCAAGGTGAACAAGAAGACAAAGGCGCAGAAGAGCTCTGGTCGACCTGCGGCCGAGACGGAGATGGACGTTGATGAGGATGTTCCAATGGAGGAAGATGCCGTTGCTGGTGTCGCTAAATTCAGCAACGAGGAAGACGAGGCTCTGATTCGAGGTACGTCGTGTGCGCTGGTTCACCTGCTGTGTTCATCTTCTAAACCTTTTTCCATAGATTCCAAGCGTCAAGCTCTGAAAGCACGTGGCATCAAGGTCGCCGCCGCGACCGACGACGCGTCCGACAAGCCCAACAGCAAGAAATCGACGACAGCCGTGCCAGCCGTACCGAAGAAGCAGCCGAAGGAGAAATCGAGACCGCGACCCGTCGCAGCGGCTGCCAAAGCCGCACCTGCCGCAGCCAAGGGCAAGAAGGTAGCCAAGACGACCGCTGCATAGGTAACGAGTGGGTCGAGGTTTTGTCGATTGTTGTGTTTATAGGTTGGCCGTGCGCCTATGTATACGCTCATATTTGATGCATTGTAGCTATCGAAAAGTTCGTGTTTTCTGGAGTGATCTCACGCCACTATGAGGCTGGCGTACATCGTACGATTGAATGTATGGTATTCGCCAAAATTTCGCACGATTCCAGTGTCTAGAGAGAAAGCCTGGCTTGATCTTAAACCTAGATGATCTAGATTTTACAAGTGAGAGAATACACGTGTAGCTGTTCCTGCCCTTCCTGGGACATATCGTCTCGGCCTTCTGCAGGATTGCTATCCTAAGTATGATGAGTTTCTTGGCTTTGCCAATGTCGCCGCCAACGCATGTTGTACTCATTAAAGCAGTCAGTCAGCCAAGGGATCTGGTCCAATCTTCACAGTGAGAGAAGACAAAAAGAGCTACCTGTTCCTGGTATCGAAGTCATCTTGTCATTTGTAGCCTATTTCTGCCATCCGCCTTTGAGTGAATTGCATTCTTTGCGCGCGGCCAGGGGAATCTCGATCGCTTTGTCCGGTCGGGTGAGCCAGCCGTCCGCGTCAGCCAGCAACGCAGCGATGCCATACACCGTGTCGTCAGACTACACATAACGACTTGTTTGATGCCTACGACCCTGGTTGGCCTTTGACCCCAGAAGATACCCATTTACATCCAATAGTGAGTACATGATATCTTTCATCGCTATGAGACTCTGAATCTGACCTATGCTTTCCCCTTATAGTGCGAGCTAAGTGGGCCAAGAAGCGAATGAGGAAGTTGCGAAGGAAGCGAAGAAGTACGTGCTTGAGGATAAGTGGTAGTGGTGATACTGATTGCATACCCGCTGCAGAGATGAGGGCTCGATCCAAGTAAACTACTCGCATCAACGTCCCAACGACGGATTCAATAAGTCACTAGACGATACAATCAACTGCCACTAGCCTCGTCATGGATTCGCGCAAAAAAGCCTTGAGCAACTGTTCTCATCCAGGAAGAGGTTGGTGTCGGAAAGTTGAATAGGAAAGTGATGGACGGGATCCGGAGATGGAATGGAGACTGAGTATTCTTTGATGGGATCGCAAATTCATCTGTGAAATGTAGAAGGAGGGAAGGAAGCCGTTCCGTCAAATGAATGGTGAAATGAAATCTTGATATGTTTCTCCTTGTTTGTCTGCGCATATTACGAGGGAATATGAGGGATTCGCGGCGATCCTTTCGACGCTATCCGCGATCATGAGTACGATAGGGCGGTATAGGGGAAATGTCGGCCATCAGGCCAGGTGTTTGTCTTAGAGCCTATCGCTCGCGATCGCAGCCAAATCCTGTAGACGTCCCTTCGCTATCAGCGTCGACGCTCCCAGCCCCTGCGTGCTGTCGTCTGCTGTCGTCATCACCACTCGCGATCGGTCAGAAAGCTCGCCAGTCCGATCTGTTCTCGAAGACCTAATCTTCACACCTCATCCCATCCCGCCGTCCAAAGCGATTGATACGTATCCAACGAACACACGGAACGCCAACCGCCTCGCCTCCTGCCAAATAAAGCATGCCACCCCTCACGCCCGAAGCACAACGTCTGCGGGTCATCATCCTCTCCTTCCCGCTCTTCGTCGGCACAAGCTACGTTCTATATAAACGCGGTAAGCTGACGTCCTCGCTTTCACCAGCCAACAAAGACCAACGACTGACTTTCATGACTCTTTTCTGGCTACAGCGTTCAAGGGCGAAGAACAACGTCGGATTCCACGAACGTTGCCAGATGACAGGGCGACGACGGAACGTATAAGTATTCTCGGACGGGGGGTTGGGATGGGTGGGATCGAAGAACGCCAGTCGCGGCCGATCGGTTCGCAGGACAAGCCATGAGATCGGAATGGATGCGGCTCCTAGAGCTGGTTGTGGTTTGCGGCACTATGTCATGGGGGATTGCGGTTTCTGATTGAGCGGGACGCGCAGGATGCTTGTTGTGTTCTGCGATGTGGACCGTGCTAGAACGGAACACATCTCGATATCCTAGTCGGCCGTGGCATCGACAAGACGAGCGAAGCTGCGACGAACGATGAATGCGGCTCGGGATGTGGCGCGTGACGTATTCCGATCTCGAAGCGTCCTCATTCCCCTTTCACGTAGCATCGAACTGGACCCTGACCTCGACCCCTGGACATCACCGGGTCCGTCCACCAGAATACCATTGACGTTGGAGAAGAACATGCGTATATAACCTGCTTCTACACCGCTGACTAGACCAAAATTTACACCTGTCGCTCCGGAGTGGCGGTCGCGGGGAGGACCTTCGTTCCCGGGAGGGCGTACGGGTTGAATGAAATGTTGCACTGGTTTCAAAATTAGGAGGGAGAATTGAGTCAAGGCCTGATTGACAGGGAAGGATCGCTCACGTTCTGGTAAGCGACACCGGCACCGAAACTGGGAGACCAAGGGGAATAACGCATCAGCGTGAATTCAGGTAGTAAGACACACAAGCATAGCAATCCATGCTCTAAACGCATCAGCTACGAAGGAGACTCACCCAGTCGAGAGAGCGACGGGCCATCCACGTCCTGTATTCCGGCAGTGATATAGCGATCGAGCCCAAGTTCATAGCATGTTTCGGAGGGTCGGTGTATAGGCAAGTTGAAGATCGATGGATTCAAAGGATTCGATAAAAATCACAGAGTTTCGAGGAGGCAGGATCAGGACATTACCACTAGTAGCGTGAGAAACTGCGGAGACTTACGCCTGAACAAGAGAACGGAAGAAACAACACCGACGGAGAATCCGATACCGGTGTTAACGATAAAGTCCGCGACCTAGCCGGAACAGTTGCATCAGCCCTCTGCTACACCATCTCTATCTCGAGCTGGTACTCACACATGTGTCGAACTGAAGTTGCGAAGCAGAGACACGATAAGCGGACGAGCCGAACGAGATTTGCGAATACTCACTTTTCGTGCGACAATGTCCTCGGAGGGTACCGGCGCAATGGCAGCGGGAGGAGACTGGATGGCAGCAGGGGATGTAGTGTTGGCGGCGGACATGGTGAAGAACAAGGTCTGGAAAGCGTTGTTGAGGATGAGGGCAGCGGAGGCTGTCTTCGCTATTAGCCATTTGTTTCGTCATGGCTCAAGGTTTCGAACGGATGATCGCGTCTGCCCCGAATGCTGGATCGGGCGCACCTGTAGATGTGACCCTCATCATATCGTACAAGTCGCGGTAATCAACGGTTCAGCAAGCGGTCCAGCTAGGGGCTTTCAAGTTGTATATGTCCCGAGGGCCTTTCAGTGAAGATAGTGATCGCAACAAAAAGGTCGCCAATCTATGGAACTTCAGTACGGCTGCCAGAAGTATTCGGCCTCACATGAAGTCGGGAAAATGCCGGACGCCCCGCCGTAAGATTTGCGTTGCATTAGAACCGTCTTAGGCGATGTTGACCCAGACATTACTAGAAATGAGAGCTCGCTCTCGTTGATTCTATACAATCTCAGCATGACGCGGTTATCGATAGAAACGCAGAATCGATTATCGACGAATCGGTCAAGATATTCTCCCCAGTAGTACAAGCCACACCCTCAACAAGTCACTAGCGCTTTTCTACAATTCAAAGATACATTCATCGCATCAGCTTCATCGCCCTCCGATACATGCTTCCCGGATACTTACTTCCAAAGTGTTTCGTGATGGCCGTTTTCAGCACCGTCGAAGCCTTTTCCATCTCCTTTTTGGTAAAAGCCGCCGAAACCATAATCTTCAAAGTTGGCGTCATTTCATTCTCCTGCCCGCGAAGCCTGGCTGAACGCGTGATCAGAACACCTTGCGCCAGCGCCTCATCAACAACGTCTTGCAGCATCCTCTCCTCGTGTTCGATATCTTCTGGCGGATTCTTCATGAAAATGTGAACCAGAGCAGACACCGGATCCGAAGGGATGTAGATTGACACGTCTTCCAGCTTGGCCAGGGTTGTACGCAGGATTTTGACGTTATCGTTGAGATTGGTACGGACCTGCGGTGATGCCGCGAGCATGCGAATCGCCTCGGATCCGCAGGTGGCGAGAGCACCGGGAAGAGCGGCAGAGTAGACAAACGCAGAACCGTTGATACGCTGCAGAGATATCAGTCAAATGTTCCATATAGCCTGCCTCAACGTACCTGATGCTTCACGACATGTGTCGATCCGGCACAGAATCCACCACCGCTGTTCAGTCCGTTTGCCATTGATCCGACAGTGATGTCAACCTCGTCGCCCTGCCGACGAGTCAGTGAGTCTGCCGGTTTGTGATCGAATGACTTACTGGAATGTTAAAGTACTCTGTGACTCCTCGTCCGGTTTTGCCAAGCATGCCAAAGGAGAAAGACTCGTCCAAGAGCAGTCTGAACTTGTACTTTTTCTTCAACTCGATCTGAGAATAACGGAAAACGTCGCGGCAGACGTCAATTCTTGCCTCGACACGTTTGTCCAAAAGACTTACAATCCGTGGCAGATTGACCAAAACACCCGTATTCTCAAAGATACCTTCTGTAATAATGAACCGTCTCTTCAACGGTCCTCCCTTCCTCTTGGCATCCCTCTCAACGCCCTTCAACACGCGCTCCAAATCCTCCATATCATTCGGCTCGAACCACTTGACCGTCGACCGCGAAATCTGCACGCCCTTTTGGATCCCAAAGTTGACGGCCTTGTCGACGACGACAATGTCGCCTCGTTTGGCAAAGGCCGGAATGACGGAGGAAGCGGTGGAGAATGCCTGGGCGTAGATGATGGCGGATTCTTGGCCTACCGCGTTTGCGAGGTCATTCTCGAGCTGTGTGTGGACGTCTGAAATGATAGAGCATGAGTAAGAAAACCAGGACTACGCGCAAATCACGCACCTAACGTTCCGTAGAAACCAGGAGGTCCACACGGCGAAGTCCCATACTCTCTCAACGTCTTGATCGCCACTTCCTTCAACCGCTCGTTATCCAAGAAGCCGGACCAATTCGGACTCGCAAGGTTCAATGCAATCTTGCCCGTCGCTGCAATCTTGGGCTTATGCGAGGCCGGGCCGATGATGGTGGGTACGGCGGGAAGGATAGCGGCTTCGGTTGCGGTGGCCGGTGCGTCGACGAGTGGGGCGGGTTCAAAGTCTTCGACGAGAGCGTCAATGTCCTGATGGCAGATAGGTAAGCATGATATCCTGTAGCGCTGGACAATAACCAGCTCACCTTTTCGCTCATGTTGACCCAGTACTTTGTCTGGCCTTCCCCTCTCGTTCGTGGCTTGGCAAACGTCCATATCACGTAAATCACCAACGACAACTCGAGCAGCGATCTCCATGGGTCATTCTGTACGCGAAAGAAAGCATCAGCACCATATACGATGCGGACCATGGTTTTGCAGGGGGACCTACCTGATATGAACTCCTGATGTATCGGATCAAGATGGGTGATCCCGGAAGCTTGTGAAAGTAGTGTTCGACCGTCGCCGCGGTACTCGAGAGCGACTTGATCAGCGCCAGAAGCGGGGATGCAATGTCCTGGGAAGAGGTCTCCATTTCGATGGGATCGTGATCTGCAACTGGGACAAGCGACCGAGTATTCCAGGGATAGAAATCACGATATTCCTGGCTCAAAAGTGCAGGTCGACGTCGGTTGCTGCGCTTGTTGACATTATCGAGACACGACAGGTCGATCGCTCTGCTGTTTCGGGCGCGCCAACATGGACGTCGTTCTGACGAGCGTTTCTGAAGGCCAGATGACATAGGACTGCTTCCCAAACGGTTGGCTTCAGGTTCGACCTTTTCATCAGTCTACAGTTTTCTAATACTCTACGTATTAGTACTATAGTACTGGGTCAACTTGTACTCAGAAGGTGCAGCGACGTCACATCGAGTGAAGCGGAACAACTAGATAGTAGTCCATCACCTAACTCTCAACGTGGTTGCCCTGTACGATGTCTCCCTAGACTAAGGACCATAGCGGAGCGATGTGTGCCGATCCGGATCTCTCCCGAGGTCTACCAATATGCATCGAGAAGGTTGTACAGTGACTGTATAGGAAGGGGTAAACCAAGGTGATGCAGGAGAGGGCACGCGAAATCAGCAAGGAGACCGCGCCGTACACTTGCTTCCGAGACAATATTCGGCGGCCGGTTGGCTGGCGATCGATTGTCATCGCTCAAAAGTTGAGGCAGCGAGACGGTGCCATTTTACAATAATTAATGCCTGGTGTTTGCTGCTTCATCAACCCATACAGTTCCATTGTATCGTCTTCTCGAGTCCACTCAGACGGCCGAGACTGCTGCCTGAACCAACCCGCTCTTCCTTGGAATTCTCAGGCGTCAATCGACCAACCACCCGACGTCCACCATGAAAGTCAAAGTCATCTCCCGCTCCCTCGACGACCACCTCCCCTCCTCCTCCACTGCCCCTCACCCAATACAGCGCAACCTCGACCCCTCGCTGCATCCCTTCGCGCGTGCAAGGGAATACACGCGTGCCGTGACGGCGTCCAAGATGGATAGGATGTTTGCCAAGCCGTTTGTCGGGGCGTTGGAGGGGCATCAGGATGGGGTTTATTCGTTGGCCAAGGATGCAAGGCGGATAGGGATCGTGGCCGGTGGTGGTGGCGATGGAGGTATGTGCCTTTTCTACCTTACGCATCGAAAAGAGCTAACAAAGTCGATCAAATAGAGGTGATTATCCATTCGCTTTCCCTTCGTCGTCCAATCCTCAAGCTGCCGCAAGCCCACAAGGGCATGGTCTCGGGGCTTACCTTCACCTCCCACAAAAATGACATGCACCGCCAACTCCTCTCCTGCGGTTCCCTCGACATGACCATCAAGCTATGGAAAGTCTCCCACGCGCTTACGGGCCACCTCAGTCGGACGGCGATCGACATGGAGGAAGGCGAGGCCGTCGATGAGTATGGAAGGAATGCCTTTGCGGATGTCGGTGGGAAGGGAAGGCTCGATGGGATGTTGGATGAGGATCAGGCGAGGTTGGGTCTGGATGTAGATGAGGAGGACGGCGGGTTTATGGAGGCGGAGGGCGGAGGGCTGAATTTGGATGAGGAGAAGCGCCAGAAAGCTGCGGAACGTATAGAGGTGGGTTCATCGGGCGGGACGTTGTGGTGTGGACTGACGTTATTTAAAGCCCATGATGGTGTATCAGGGCAAACATGGTTTCAAGTGAGCTGTCTTGTAATGCCGGATCGCAACGGCGGCTAACATCCCTCACAAGCGGCATCGATCATCATCGCACGGACACAGTCTTTGCCACCGCATCAAACACTGTTCAAATCTGGGATCACACACGGTATGCCTTTACCCGATCATCACTTATAGTTCGCCACGCGACTGACAACCGCGCTCCAGATCCACCGCCCTCTCAAACCTGCAATTCGGCTCCTCGCTCGAGACGGTCGCCAAAGTGAAATTCAACCAGTCCGAAACGAGCGTCTTGGCCAGTATTGGCAACGACAGGACGATGTGCCTGTATGATATCAGGACAGGCAAGGCCGAACGGAGAATAGTGATGAATGTGAGCATCTCGGGAAAATAGTATTCCCTTCCGCATCTCGAGACTGACTGGGGAATTATTCAGATGCGTTCGAATTCTCTTTCGTGGTCACCGACGTTGCCGACAGTCATGCTCCTCGCGTCGGAAGACCACAACCTATACACCTTTGACATCCGAAAGCTCGAGACGCCGACGCAGGTGTACAAGGGTCACGTCGCAGGCGTCATGTCCTGTGATTGGAGTGAGTTACGCCGTGCCATAAGACGGCAGGGGATATTCGCTGACTTCATTGCATCTAGGTCCAACGGGTGAGGAGTTTGTATCAGGATCATACGACAGGACCGTCCGTCTATGGAATCGAGACGAAGGCCGATCAAGAGACGTCTACCACACGAAACGAATGCAGAGGTAAGCAAAGGACTGAAAGGTCGAAATACGCAGACGTTCACCGATAATCTGCAGAGTATTCGATACCGTCTACACCCCTACGGCCGACTTTGTCCTCTCTGCGTCCGACGACGGCAACGTGCGTATATGGAAGAACAATGCCTCGGCTAAGCTGGGTCCGATGGATACACGGGAAAGACAGCAGATGGAGTACCGAAAGAAGCTCCGAGAGAAGTGGGCGGGCGAAAGCTCTGTCCGAAAGATCGAACGGTATGTCGCCTTCGTGGTTTCAGCGGACGCGTATATTGATATTGTGCTTCCTCAGACAACGACACGTACCCTCTGCTATCAAGAAGACTGCAGATCTCAAGCGAACGATGTTGGACGCCCGGAAAGCCAAGGAGGAGAATCGACGGCGTCATACCAGGGAGGGGGAGTCGAAGCCCAAAGCAGAGAGGAAGAGTAGGTGCTCACTTCTAGGCCAATACGCTAGCACTTTACTGACATCGATGTTTTTCGGCGAATTTCAAGAGGCCATGGTTGCGGAACAGAGATAGTTGTATCGTGGTATCGCTTATCATATTTGCTTCACCGATCGCGGATCAACGCATTGTGCTCTATGCCTTGCGCCTGTCTCATGTCGACAGGGGGCGCTGCTAGAACATCATGAGATTGGTCTTCAGGTCGTGGATCCGAAACAAGCACATGCCCTGCGGCAGTCATTCACGTAGGTATCACAGACGGTAAGGTATCCTGCCAGCCGTGAGGAATTACAAAAGAGACATCAATATACAATATACAACCAAACGATAATCACACATCCGAGTCACTGCCATTGGCCTCATCATCTTCGTTTAGCATGCTGTCCACGCTGCGGGCATCATCGTCGACCACGGCATCTGCGTCCTCCTCGGTTTCTGTGCCGTCCGCTTCACTCGCCGTCAACTCTTGGTCGTCTCCCTCGTCTTTCCTGCCCGATATACGCTTCGAGCGTCTCTTAGGCTGTGGTGTTGACGACAGTTCTCGTGATCTGTTCAGGTTTCGGTTCAGTTTCTTTGTATTTCTATGGCACTTTCAGACTGAGGAAATTTACCTGTTGCTTCTTGACTTTTGGGCTCGCCCTTCTACGTCGCTAAACATTAAACAAAATGCAGAGGATCAGAAGATGCACAAGCGTCCGCGTAGTCCAATACACCCCACCTGTCATCGATGAAGTCCCACAGATCCTTCAACTCTTCGCTAATTCTCAATTCTTCTTCATCCATTTCGCCCAGCAGCTCTCCATATATCTTCTTCAAGCTATTGTCAAACCTCGTAAGGGCATTCCTGGAGGTCGTGTCCGATAGCGGATGTCGCTAAAAGAAAGAAGGTAAATATGACGCAGGCGGTGAGAATGGCCTTTCTGATACTTGCCGAGTTTATGTATCGCGATATTAGGGCGAGCGACTGTACTTTGCTTTGTGTCGGGGTGTCCGGTAATCGCAGCTTGCCGAGCATTCCCACGAGGAGTTTGCGATGATCCTCTGCTCAGCGTCAGGGGCGTCAGGTGAATCGCCTACAAAACAAGAGTAGGCTCACTGTCTTCGTGCCTGTACAGGGCCTTGCAGATCTCTATCGCAAGGTCAAGGTGAACCTCGGCAGACGGGCTTGAGCCGTCGCTGTCCCTGCATAGGACTGTGATCAGTCCAGATAGCATGACCCTCTGCAGTTATCGCTTACGCGATCTTTTCCGGGTCGGTCCAGTCAACAAGCAACAACGATACTTGGCTCAGCGGAATATACGCATTCGAGCCAGCTTCTTCGTTTTCTTCCGCGAGAAATTCAAGAGTATCCACAACGATCTAGCAGATTGAACATCAGCGAAACCGAGCGGGGGACCAAAGGAGGTCACACTGACACTGCGCATCTTCTCTTGGTTCGCGACGGACGAGTAGCAGTATACGGGGAAGAAATAGCTCAAGCATTGGCGAAGTGGTAGATTGTCTGCTGTTTCTGGTGAAAGGTATAACAGGATCAAGTTTTGCAGCAGCTACTCGGCAGCAGATCAGTAGGTGAGAATGTATCGAGCAGAAAGCACGTACAGTCGCATCGTAGAGCATGCCGGAGAGCATCAACTTGGCCAGTCCTTCGCATGCTACTGCTTGTACAGCCGATAAATCCTGTTGAAGCAGGTGTGCCAGAAATCCAACAATTTGCTCAGACTGTTTGGGATCAAGCATCAACAGAATATCGGATAGACGTTTGCGATCTGCTCACCGGCATGACGCCCGTCAACAAGGTGAAAGGATCGTGTATGATGAAGAGATCGAACACAATCTTGGCAACCTTGACTTTGAGGTCGCCTTCCGCTTGACCGATTTGCTGCATGAATAATGCTATGGAATTCTTTGCCATGTTCTGGCAGCAAAGACCGGGATCAGCAGCGTCGGCAGAGTTGTTGGAGATACTTACCGAGTCGATCATACTACACAGGCCCAGACAGATCAAACCCTGATCTCGCAAGAATGGCTCGTACTTGTTCTTGACAGCTGGAATGATGAGATCTGGCAAAAGACCGTGGAACACAGAATTCTCTTGTAATGTCTATGCCCGATCAACCGGTGTCAAGAAATGGTCCGCCGGATCAATTTCGTGCTTACACCGTTCACTCGCTCGAGCAGGCTGATACAGATCGAGAGGCATCTCGAATCAATCAGCGCCGCCATGTATGCGTCCTGAGGAGCGTCGGCTGCGGCACTTGCGGAGGAAGCGCGCCGCTGATGACGGACAGAGCCGGCAACAGACATTGAATCCTCTGGTTCCCGCTCCTATGCAATCTCAGGCGATTAGCAACCAGAACCCTAAAGTCACAGCGACTTACATTATCGCCGGGACCGACGCGCAGCTCCGTTACGACATCGACAATGACACGGATCAAGTCCTTCTCACTGTCCGAGATCTTATACAAAACATCGAGACAAAGGGGGATGATGCTCTCGGGAAGCGATCTTTGAGAAATCATTTCACCTAAGATTGACCATTGAATCAGTAGGCGTATCGGTAGCTTACGCTATTCACAGAGACGTACGCGCCAGCTGAAACATCTTCCGTCGTCCGATCTCGTCCGAGTAATCCAAATTTACCGCCATCTTGCAGAGTTCGGCCACGACAAATGACTTTTCGATATATTCCTTGGGTAAGGGGTCTTCTGTATCAAAGTACTCGGGCGGTGTGTGTTCTTCCAGAAGATTGTATTCTTCCTGCAACTTGAACGCCATCACTGTCACTACAGGTAGCACCCTTTCCAAACGATTCTCATCCTGAGACACGGATCAGTGTCGATATTTCAAGTCGGCGAAGTGCATGCGTACATTCTTCGAAAGACAATGCTCGATAAAGACCCTCGCCAAGAAAGCTTTCTCGGGCGTCAGGATCGTCCAGTAGTCAGCTAGCAAGCGTGTATGTCAGCTCGCAGCGAATCCCGATCCTTCAAGTCGCTCACTATCGAATGTGATACTCTCCACGATCTCCGCCCGAGTCGCAAACAGCGACAGCAGCGCATCCTCGGCGACTTGACTTGTAACGACGTCGAATCTACGCAGGAACTGAAGTCGACGAGCAGTCATTCAAGATCAGTCCATATCCCGCATTGCACAAACACCCGAACCATACCTCGAGCAAATCACCCCCGGCCGCTGTCAACCACTCCCCGAGCATAAACGCCGCCGCGCGCCTCACCGCCGGCTCCCGATCACCCAACCCATTCTTGATGACTTCCTCTCTCTGCGCAATAGACAGTACTCGCGGATCCGGAAGCGATTGTGTCGAGAGCGGACCGATGTAGACGATTCGGCGAAGGGTGGCATCCATGTCGCGGGTTCGGGCGAGGATGTAGGGGAGTGTTTCGGGAGTTCGGGGGAGGTTGTATAGTGCTGCACGTCGTACTTCCCTAAAAACGATGTTCGCCGTCGGATTTGGATTCCATTAGAGATGGAATGGCTTACGGAGCAGCATCGAATCGGAGCAGATCCAGCAGCACTTCGTCGAGATTCTCCTCGTCATCTTCCAGATCCTCCGGATCTTCTCCGCTACGCAACTTGGCCAGACCAAGTGCTGCTTGAATCCGAACGGGGGTTTCCTTGTCTCGTGAGCGCTCGAGGAGTGATGACCGTAGGAGGACATAGAGGTCATCACTTTGCATCGCAATTGGGGTATCAGCTGTGTGGGGTTGAATATCACGGGTTTCGACTCACTCGATTTCGCCAAGGCCGTTTATCATGACCACCAATAGCTGAACGACGCGATACCTGACATTCTTATCTTTTGACTGACACCCGGAAAGAAGATGTTTGAGGAGTTTGTTGGCAAACCGATTAGAAAACGTTTCTTCGGACTCTTCCTCCTCGTCTTCCTGCGACTCCTTGTTGTTATCTACGACAAGATTACTAGTCAGCTAGATCTCCAAAAGCCGCATCCTTACTCACCCTGTTCGACCGTATAGGCGACAAACTTGCCAACAAACTGTACGACCCTATCAGCGACCGACACTCCCTTCTTCACGGACAAGACCCTGTTGACCATATCAATAAACGCATTGTTGAAAGCCTTTTCTCCAACAATTTTGACACTGTGGCCATCCGAGTGCATTTCCGTCACGAGCGAACATTTCTCCTGGATCTTGCGCAGTGCGACAATGTTCTTCTTGTGATTCGAGATTGAATTTTGCGCCTGGCTGAAGATGGTGGGTATGACGCTGATGAACGGGTCGAGATCTTCCAGGCAAGACGGCTCTACTTCTCGTTTCTTTGGCTTCGCGCGTGATACTGCAGGCATCGTGAGACCTGATCGTTGGCGACGCCGTATCCCCTTGTCGAGATCCAAGCACGATGAAGCAGGGCAGAGTCGCTAGTTGAGTGAAGATCTACGTTACCCTCTGTTTGCGGAGAACGATCGAACGCGTCGCGTGTTTACACGCGAGCGATCACAGCCAGGCAAAGTCAGTCAGTGTCCAGGCAGCTTCTACCTTTATGGCATTGCATTGACAATCTCACACCATTCACCAGCAAGATCGCACGCACACCATGCAGAACAACAAGCGCCAGCCGCAGCCCACGGTCACCGACGGCGGGATCCCTATCTGGGACATCCAGCGAATCAAGGTCACCCTCGATTCGTGCGATATTCCCGTGTCGCTCGAGGATATCATGAAGCCCAACGTTAACTCTGCCACGGCCGTGTTCCAGGGCTTGTTGGAGGTGATCATGGGTATTGCGGCGGAGGATATCGAGTATTCCAAAGGGAGCTTGTTGCCGACAATGAAGCAGCGTGTGAGTGTGGGCTCTGCCTCTTTCACTTGCCGGAAAAGCTTAGCTTGATCTGCGTAGGGAGACTACCAGGACGGACTGTATCAGGCCATGTTCTTCCATCACTGGTGAGCAAGCTGTCTGCTGCTCTCAGCGATGCAATTGTCGAACCTTTACATACAGCCGAGAACTCGCCCAGCACGCCGGCGTCAAAGGCTTCTGCTACGCGGACATCATCAAGCCAGAGCCGCACCGATTCAGGAGTATCTTGTCCGACATCTTGAACTTGGCCATCTTTCGGGAGGATAATATCATGGGTGTGTGGAAAGGACTGGTGGATCAGCGGGAGGACAAGAAGCGAGCGTACGTACGACGCCGGTAGAATCCAGTCTCAAGATCTGATGATGGGATATCTGCATCAGTGTTGTGGAACAGGAGCAGGAAAACCAACACCTCATACAGTCAATCGAGGAGATCAAGTGGGTATCCTCGGTATGGTTCGAGAACACCGTCTCTGATACGCTCATCTCACAGAGACAAGATCCAGAAAGAGCTGCCTCAGGAACAAGAAGCGGAACGCAGGAATCTGGAACTACGCCAGACATTGATGGCTTTGCGAACGGAACAAGTCGCGCTGGAACGCAAGATTCAAAAGATGCGAGAGGAACGAGCAGAGGTTATCGAGAAAGCAGTAAGTTGCGGCCTTCCTCTCCCATTCATCAATATATGCTGATTGTACATCCTGCCGTGTAGCGTCTAAAAGTAGAGATCTCGACAAAGCTCCTCAAAGACAATGCAGACCTCAAAGCGCAGATCGTCCGTTCACCGGACAGGCAGCGTAAAGAGATTTCGGAAATGTCGAGTCAGCGTATAGAACTGCAGAATACGGTTCAAGCCTACAGGAACAAGACGAGGGACCTGACCGGGAGAATAGATACTATGGGCGAGTTGGAGTTTGTGAGTGTCCTTCCGACTGCAGCCATCTCGAAGCTGACAAAGGTATTCCGGGGTCTAGGCTCTTCAATCGCTGATAAGACAGCAAAACAATATCGAGCAAGATCGCAAGAAGCAAGCGGCCTTGCGCAGAGAGCTACAAGACGAATCTAGCAAGTTGGCTGCTCTGGAGAAGGACCTCAAGCTGTTCGAGAGCAAAATCGAGGTGAGATCGATCCCCGAGATTCTCTGATCTCGAGCTGATACTCGGTCCACTAGCAATTGGACCGACAGATCGAACTTGCGGGTCAGAGGAAAGATGCGGGCGACAGGTTGGCGGCGGATATGAGGGAGCAGACAGAGGTCAAGACACGGAACCTTCTGGCACAGTCAGTACAGGATCTTGAGAGACTTCCGTGAGATCGTCTACTGACACCAGCTTGCCCGGTAGGTACCAAGCCAAAAACGTGCAGCGTGCGGACGAGAAGGAACAGATTGACATCCAACAGCAAGACAAGCGCCGACTGGAGGAGGAGATCACCCAGGCGAGCGCTGAACTCCGTCGCGGGGCCGAGGAACTGCGCAACGAGTACCGGAAAGTCCTTCATGACTTTTGTGGGTATCAATCTCCCTTGTCATTGCATGGCGGCTGATCGTCTTCCATGCATCTAGCCCATGAATACCTTGACAAGATTGCACAACATCTTCGGCTTCGGATTGAAGGTATCGAGGACAGCAAGTAGTTCTCTTCGTCAATACCTGTTGATCATAACATTGTATATGGGCTTTTTCCTGATTGTACTTGCTGTATCTAAGTGAATGTCCATCTAAATTGTAACTTTGCATCATCGGCCGCGAAGTCGCTACGCTGGTTTCCTCCAGGCTCTCCGGGTTCCTGAAGATCCCTCCCCTCGTTGGACAAGCAAGCAGACTCCGCAGCTTCAATGGCTCGTTAACAGCCTAATAAACCTCTTGCCTTCCCTTTGTTCTCTCCGACAATCATCACCGCCAAGCCTTGCGCCAGGTCCGCAACACCGCCTTGACTTGCCTTCCACTTCAAACCCACATTGCCGCAGCTGGTCATTCGGCTGTGCAGACAGTCGGGACCCGTTCCCGCTCCGGTTGTCAATCCCTGATAGTGCGTAAACACCTGCAAGCCAACGACCCAAACCATTCTCACACGCCTTCACCCCCGACTTCAACGGTACACCTCCGACCCTCCTCTTCAACCAGACTTGCCAGCGAAGGACAAACCAAAGAAAAAACTCACGAGACAAGAACTGCATCAAGTCGCGAGCACGTAACTCTAGCAAGGACATCCCTAGGGAATCCTGCTCTTGATCATGTGAATGACTCTTGGGCTTCCCCTTTGGCCGCGAGAAGATGGGCGAAGACCTGGCTTGAGAAGGATGTGCAGACTGACCGCGCGTCATCGAGAGCCAGCATCGGTCAAATTGAGAGGAGGACTATGGTGCGAGAATATGCAGACAGATCGATATTATCCGGATAATGGGTCACGTTCAGTAGGTGAAGTGGAAGGCAAGCCGTGCTGAAAAAATGGTAGGCGATGAGACGATGATGAAGTCGAATCTGCCTGCTGTGCGCGAGGTCAGAGACTGGCCGACCGAGAAGGCCAGACCAGGCCGAGAAGGGAGCGCTCTCGAGGTGGACTGATCGAGTATCATCGCTTTGCGGCCGTAATTGAGAGAGAATTCCGTCATTCGGCATTTGCTGTCATCGTCATCGTTCATCCTGCCCACGTATCGGCAACAAACCGCGTTTATCGAAAATCGGCAAGTCTCTCCTACGATCGGCGCCTGAAATCGCCAGAGCCCCACTTGATCTGTCCCATTTCGGGCCCAATTCCATGCGGTAAACTCCATCGACCCTTCCCCCAGAGACCCGGGGAATGACGCGGCTCCCTCGAAATGTCCTCCATCCATAACCAAGGAACAGCAAACGGAGAGTTGGAATGTTCGGGATTTCCGAGAGCAAAGTCTCGTCAACCTCTAACCTTTCGACCATCAATGGCAGCCCTGACCGACCATACGGCGACCAGAACAAACCTTCCGGGCACCCAGTATCGGCTGTCACCATTCACCCAGCCATTGCCTTTCGAGAATGGTTGGACGAGGAACTGAAGCACAGCTGTATTACGAGCCGGCACGCCAGATTGGCCCGCGGCGATGACTATCGAATGGGCTTTCGCCGGGAATCGCGCCTGCTCTACCAGCTGATCTCGCCTCGTACCGATATGGCACGAGAGAGGGGTAGCACGGCGAGTTGATCTCCTGTCGATGTGATGAATCGGGTTACGAGCCCGTTTCCTCTCATCCCCAAGGGAAATCGAAAGAAGCGCGCGTGGCGGGAGAGGGAACGCTCACGAACTGTTCCACGGCAAGGCCGAGGGCGAGATGGCTGCTTCGGATTACTCCTAGCTTGCCGAAGATACGGTATCCCCCATCCGGTTCCAGCCATCAAGCACCGGGGCAGCACAAGACAAGCTGGGTTGTCGAATGAAAGATTCGCCTCCAGCCGTCGTACACACCTAATCCGGCACTCTTGACGGCGAACGAGGGGATCCGATGTCATTGGTCCCCTTTGATCCCCGACTTCGGAGTGGCCACGCGAGCGAACCCAACCACAACTCCAGACCGTAGCCGTTCGAGATTGGACAATCAAGCTGAGATTTATAAACTGATATCATGGCAGATTCAGGGTTTAGGTGCGAAGTCAGCCTACCAGAAGGAACTCACCTTAGGGTTAGATTCTTCACCATCGTACTAGAGTACGAAGATTCGGAAAGAAAGGGTCCATCCACAAGTTCCCACTATGCTGCTGTTCCTTGAGGATATCTCCGGACAACTCCATCATACGACGGAGTGTGAGAGTCACTGGCCAAGGTGTTCCGCTTGAAGGTAGGACGCCGATAGGAGGTATAGATCGGTTTAAGGATGACTTGGCGCAAATGACCGGTGACGACAAGGCTGGTGACGACAAGGCTGCAAGGCGATTCACGCAAGCACTTGAACGGTCTAGAGAGTACTACACCATTTCGGGCAACAGCGGCTTTGACGTCGCATGGCGTGGTGATGGATTGAGCCTTGAGATCGGTACAATCAAGCTGACCAGGTCATGGCTAATGGCTAAAGAATCTGCCTGCTGCCGCGTTCCGGCTGTCTCGATCGTTCCGGCGCATGAGGTTGAGTGATATTCTACGCGAATATACGCCACTGTACACGACGAGGTCCGACATCATGGTATACATATAAGATCGTCACAAATCATCAGATTGTAAACAAAGTGTCCATTCGCCATCGCGCTGATCATAATTACAACAGTGCGCCGATGGATGCAAAGCCCACACACATGGCGGGTATAAAGATGCCGGCACTAGCGACAGCGGCCCAGCGGTTCCGCTTCACCCACTTGTCCGGCTCGTCTCGGGTCATTGGGGGGAGCATTGGGCGTTTACCGGACGACGAAGAGGCAGGAGGTACAGCTTGTCTTCGCAAGTGTGAGGCTTGAACCTGTTGCCATGAAAGTCCAAGGTGGATGGCGTTGGCGCTGGATGAAAAGTAGCCAGCGGGAGATAGAGCCCAACCGCCGAGAAGCCAGACCCCTGAGAGATGGTGTCAGCACCAGGAGAGGTCGTCACGAATCGAGCAACTTACAAGGTCCCAGCAAGAAACCAAGAAGGAAAAACAGTTTCGCCGGTTGAAGTTCTCGACAATGCATATTGATCATCGCTTGAGAATCCTTGTGACTCGGATTCGCCATTCTCGCGTACGCTGGAGAATGGTATACTGGCGTGATAGGCGAGCCAAGAAACGTGTCTTCATCGCCGCGAAGCACGACAGCGTCTGACCTGACATCGGCTCTCGACAGTTCCCCAACGGTTGTTGCGCTTGGAGACCGGTATATCGTAGGTGACTGAGAGGTCGTGGGTGAAAGACGGGGATTTGCCAAGATTCCGACAGCCGGACGTCGCCCGAGGGAAGAGTTCAGGTGTCCCGGAGCGAGGTGAGATCCATCTTGCGCTGCGGACTTGAACTTGAGCGATTGCGAAGCTTGATGGTGTATATTGCCCTCCCCTTCGGTCTCCTTGGCGAGAGAAGTGGCCTTTTGTTTTCTCTCTGAGTCAACGATGTCTTCTGCCCATCCGACGTGGAGACCGAGTCCGTGTAGAGGGCCACGGACATCTCTGCCTTGCTCGTCAATATGAGTCTGCTCTTCCGGCCTCGAAGAATGTAAGTCTTGCATCGATTTGGCTTTCCTAGCGGAATGGTGAATTGGCGCTGGAGGCTGGACGCCGAGTCCCGTCTGCGACATAAACGCCGAGGGTTGAAGGCGGCGATTAGCAGTCAAATTGTCATGGTGGTGGTAATGGAGTGCGTTTGGCGAGATGCCGGGCGTGGGCGAGAGGATGTTGCGGGAATCCGAGAAGGGCGTCTGTCTGTCGTCTGCTAGAGGCAGCGCCGACTGCCCTATGGGCTGCTGCAGACCGCGCTGGATTCCCGTGGCTCGCATTATAGTTCCTGGGGACTTGCTGAGATGTTCCGGTGTCTGAGGGGAGAAGGAAGTCGCCGAGAATGGAGAGTAGCGATCCCTGGTCCTTGCTGTCGAAGGCATTGGCAAGGGTAAAGGAGAGAGCCAATGGCTCGTTGATGGCGTGCTCATTGACGTCAAGGCTGGTGTCGACTCCGCGGAGCAGGCTTCCAAAGACCGTTCCATGAATGGAGGATCGAGGGTCATAGTAGGCGTCGGTTCTTGCACTCTCTCTCGTCGCAGGGATTGCATTGATCGGCTCGACGCCAGACTTTCGTGTCTGACCTTCTCCATTAGTCGGTCTTTGCCTCCCTTTAGAGCGGCCAAGAAAGGCTGCCAATTCTTCTTCTCCTTCGAAGGTTGATTTGGAGTCACTGCTGGAGCTTTGACTATCTTCCCCTTGTCCTGCCCGGTCTCCGGTGGCAGGCTTGACACTGGTATGTCGTACTCGTCCCCCCCACGCCCAAGGCTATAGTGAATCAGGTCAGTAACATGCTCTTGCCACCTCGCGTTTCAGTGCTTACCCAAAACCCCGTTCTGTCTCAATTTCTGCATTGACCTTGCTGTCGTCTCTCCACCATTGACGAACTCCCTCAGACCAGTTTGTCTTTGTCGGTCGTCCGGGTGAAGCGCCAGCAGCATCGTCATGAATGATGACTGGCGAGCTAGGTCGCGACATGGCTCGGCCATGCGGCAGAGCAATTTGACCAGAGCTCAGCCCGAAGTCACTCTTGACCTTGCGAACGGATTTAGCAGCGGGTGGCTCTTTGAGAGGATGATTGAAGAACAACCTTCGCTCCAACTCGAGGCTGTCCATCTCCCGTGCGTCCAAATGATGATCGCTACTACTGCTATGAGAATTATCTCTGGTGACGCTTGGTCTTTCTGGACCGACCGAGTCTTGATAGGAGGATAAAGACGGCTGTCGAGCATGGCCCATAGGATCGTAGACGGCAATCGTGATACCGTTTGCCAGGGCCCTCGGATCCCCTTGATAGGTCTCACCTACAGGAGACTTGCGCATGGTTCCCGCACTTGAGCTGGTTATCGGCGAGATGGAATGTCGCCCACGGTAACCGGTCGGGTGCACGTGCTCGTCCAGCATTTCCATAAGATCTCGGTGAACAGACGAGGTCTCGGAGGTTGGCGAGTCCGAGATGCGTCCGTCCAGCGCGGGATGGTAGGAAGTGGTCGATGATGCTGTAGAGCCATGAAATCCATGACGCGGCATAAGCGAGGGGTTCAACGATGTGGCCGGAAGCGTGTCGTGCACCGATCGAGTCGGTTGTCCGGACGGTTGAGGTGTAGTCTTTTCCGCTCGCATCATGGAATATCGTTTTCTTGCTTTACTTTCCCGCACTGCAGGCGCATCTTCGAGGGTCGGCGGTTGTTCAATGACCACCCCTCCTCGTCTTGAAGCATCCGTTTGGGTATGGTCGACAGCGTGTACCGACTCATCTTCGCGGAACAATGAGCCTTCCTCGAGCTTGAGGCCTGCCACGAGGAACGCTCGGGCTCTTCGCCTTGCAGCACGGGCGTGCTTATCGTCGCTCGTGAGGGCGACTTCCTGGTCGATTCGTTCAGAGATGGGGCGTCCGCCGCGGAGAGTCGCGCTGCTATCCGTCTGCAACGATCGGAACCCAAAGGAGCCGGAGTAAGAATGATCAGCGTCCCGATTGGCGGTGTATTGACTTGTTTGCGGAGTATTGTCCAGAGGAACACGTTGGCGGCTCCGACCGCCAACGCTCATCCTAAAGTTGAACGCTTCTCCGCTTAGCACTCTCGGTCCTCCAAGGTGATCTCCGCCAGAAGAACACGAGCTCGACGACTTTGAAGGCGATACATTATTGATGATCGCGCCGAGGGACGAAAGCGAAGACGACGTAGTTGAAGAAGAATGCGTGCGCAAATGGGCAGGCAGTGATGACAGTGAGACGCCTGACTGGTAGCTATGCCTCGGAATGACAATGGAGCCCCGGCTCTTCTCGTTTGCTCGTTCTTCGATAATCGACAATTCCTCGACTTCCTCCACCGGTAGTGCCCTTTCCAATGCAGGCGGTACCCCGGAGCTGCCAATGCTCCACCGATTTCTCCGGTGCGAACGATCCGCAGTATCGGAAGGTGAGATTGGCGATGTTGCTTTCGTAACAGCCACCAACGTAAGCGGCTTGAACCCACCACTCATCACCTTTTGCCTTGGAAGTGTCGAAGTTGGCCCTGCCATGATGGCCTCCGAAGAAGCAGGACTCGCGAGCGAAGGATGATGGGCGCCTGTAACGAAACTCGACAATCTGCGATGATGTCCGGGTCTGCCCGTCGCTGTGCACTTCGGTCCTCCAGAGACCGCATGAGATGTACTGCCCGCTGGCGCACTGTGAGGTGTCGATGGCAACGCCTGAGCTCCGGCCGAAGGAACGGGAGAAACCAACCCCGCTCGGTACAGCGCCCAACTGCGTCGTTTCTCTCTTCCTTCGCGTCTTGCGGCCACAAGATCGACCTCCGGCCCGGCAGAGACAAGTTGTTCCATGGTATCTTCGGGCTCCTCTGCAGTGATCGGAACGCTCTCTCCCGGTGCCATGGTCGTAGTCGCAAGGTGGGCGTGAAGATGTCCGAAATCCCTGGAATGTCGCCGCAGGAAACGCTCCTTGCTAAAAACCTCTCTGGGATCGTGTTTCTTGACCTCTTCATCCGAATCCTCCGTAACTTGCGTTGCATTCCTCTTCCTTCCATCGATGTGCAAGACAGGCCCCAGAGCTGATGATAGTGGATCACTGTGCGATCGGGGTATCGGTGACATGCCGCCATTCGGGCTGATGTCGACACTGCAAGATTTGCTTTCCCTCGACCGGCTTTGCACCGTCAGCACCATCTCCTCCTCGCTGTACTCCGGTGTCGAGTCATCAACAGCCGAATGCGCCTCCCGTCGGCTCCCGCAGCCTGCGACGGTCCTGCTCGCATCTGTCCTCGGCGGTGTGCCTGATGTGACCTGGAACTCCGAGCGAAGTGACCGTGTCGAGTTTTCCGACCGCTTCAACCTGACTTGCCTACCGCCTAGGCCCCGCTGGAAACTCGTCTTCTTCTTTAATCCCCGTTCGCTCGAGCCCGTCCCAAGTCTGTTTCCCCTATCGGCTCCCTTCGAATTCCGGACGTCATCACGCAAAACACCACGGTTCTCTTTCCTGCGTACCGATCTGCTACTTCTGGAAGAGCTTGACGCAAAGACATCGTTTGTCGGTTTCTCCTCCGTGCTGCGAGATTTCGGCGAAGCAGCGTTGATTCGATTCGTCGCACTGAACAATGGGAACGACTTTGAATTGCGGAGCCTCTTGTTCGCCGCCTCAAGAGACTGTGCGGGCGCGTTATAGGCCTCGGGACTGGTAGGAGGTGTTGCCAGGCGTTGTTGTAAGATGGTAGGAGCTGGAGGAGACAAGGAGAGGGAATCCTCGGTGTAGGTCGGGCGGTGGGGATAGTGAATCTGCATCTTTGTATGATGGTGGACTGTGAGATGTCAGCAAGTAGCTTCACAACATGCCACCCAGACTGCCGTACATGTTGTGCGTTCAAACGTAAAAGACGATAGAGAGTGTGGTGTAAAGGAATGTGTAGTAAAGAGCGTGTTGGTGTCGTCAAGTATCCATCCAGGGTTATCGTTATCCTTTCAGAAGGCCGGCGTATCGGGCATCTCTGTGCTGCTCCAAGAGCTTATAGCAAGGTGCCTTGGGGAAATTATAAAGTGAACAAGAGAGAACGAAGTGGTCAAAGGCAGATCGCCATCATCGACTTGACTTTGCAACGTTTGAGCCGTCCCTCCTGTTTTGAATTTCCCTCAGCGTGACGCGGCGGATACAGCCGACGACCGGCTACTGCTTTCTTTCACGGAGACCTGAAACGCGAGTTTTCTGCTTCAGGTCGTGTTGTCGAAGAGCGTGTCAAGGGCACCGTCTCTCGTCAGCGCTCCCATGGCTCTCATGGGCGACACGGGTACACGGAGACTCCCGCCGCCAGGAATATCGACGATGCGGACGATAAGCAGCAAGTAGATCCGTAGATGACGCGCCATTAGAATGTCCCTCAACCTCACGTAACTCGTCACGTGACCGAACTGCCCGGAGGCTCACAAGCCTTTGGCCTGGCAGTAAGCTCATCAGGAAAGACATACGGCCCTCACAGAGCTCCTCGCAGACATCCTCGCGGACGCCAAAGACCGGCGAGATGTCGTCGAGCAAACCAGTCCAATCGATTAGCGTCTCATCGAGCGCCGCGTGTTTGATGTATTTCTGACGTGTAACGCAATCACCACAAAATTTCGTAGCGATAGATCATGCGATCCTACTGGGAAACCAAATATATATTACGCAGTGTAAAGTAGACACCAGGGATCCAGGGACGAAAGAGTGACTTGAATTCGAGTGGAACGATGAATAAGCTATGACGCGCCCTCATACGTGCTAACGAGATCTCGATACAGGTACTCATAGGAGCGATGCGTAAGCTGGTGTGTATCACTATCACTTGTGGATCTGCTCAGCTATCTGCTCCGAGAATGGGCGAATCCAGTCTTACGCGTCAAACACGTGTCAGCAATAGAAGATAGCATCCGAATAGGAATACTGTATATGAGCTTCCGAGGCTAAGCTTCCGAATCAGGTGATATTGGGAACGGTCGACGGTTCAATCAGTGGCGCATCCTGCGTTCAAGAACTCATCAAGGACTCATTAGGATTCATCAGGCCACATAGCAGTGAAACCCAGAGCCATCAATGGTCTTGGCCAGCAGATCTTCCCATCAACGCATCAATATTCTGAAACGCGCGGAGATGATTCCCTATTGCACTCGATTATTGTTCCCGAATGATTCTCCTCCAGCCGCGGTTTTCCATAGGCTTCCACATGCTTCTTCTGGCTTCCATCACGGCATGCTTCATTCGGAGACTGACTACAATCAGCAAATCCATTGTGACATGCCACCAGTGCCATGGCATATAGCACAGTGTTGAACGGTCTCCATCCGTGCTCGGCTGTCACACAGATCCAGCAACAACTTCTCGCCAGACAGGATGCCACGACCAGCCCCCTATCGACAGCGCCTGCAACTGGTCCGGATCCTCTTCCTCGTCTGCTTCTTAATCATCGGGTCGTACCTCGCAATCGCGCATACGGACACCACCGTCATTCCCGGTCTCACAACGTTCAAGTTCAGCTCGGAATTCCTTGACCGGTATGCCTATGCGAATGAGGATGTCATGGGGATGATGCTGCCGGATGATGATGATAGTGGGGAGAGGGAAACATGGGAACCGCCAACACGAACGCTGTCGGTCGCCAAACGGCTGATAGAGTCGGGGAGAGAACGCTGCATGGACTGGACGACACCGGTGAACGATGATGAGATGGAAGGCAGGCGGAGTAGCATGTGCTGGAAGGATACGCATTACAGGCAAATCAAGGGATATCTGGACAAGGCCAAGGTCGATAAGACGTATCGTGATCTATCGTGAGTCTCCTTGCGCGTAGAGTAGAAGTCAAATGCTGACACCTGTAAAGATGGCACAACGAGTTGATCGAAAGTAACATACGTTCCCTTCAGAAACTGAAGGACTGCTTACCATATCTGGGGACGGATATCATGCCAGAGGAGTGTCATGACAACATGCTACATGTGGTAGTCACTCACGACTGGTGGATGTGAGTGGATGACGAAAGGCTAGGAGAGAAGCTGATAGTACCTGACCCGTCAGAGACATGGCTCTGAAGAATGGTAGCAACAGCGGAGAATCCGTCTGGCTACGGTGAGCAGGTTCGATGCCTTCGACGTACCAGGATATCAAGAGCTGATTTCCGGCATCCCTTCATCAGCACAGTCGTGAGTCGAACCTTGCTGGCGGAAGGTTCCCAAGTGCTCAACATCGAGCGGAATATAGATTGATACGCTGCAGGAAGAAAACACTACAATCATCAGCCTATCACATTGGAACTACAAGGCATTGATCCTGTTGCACAATGCGATGCCTGATGTCATGTGAGTCCGACAACCTTTCCTCGAATGTCAAGATGGCTAATGCTTTACCGCTTACACAGAACTTCAATCTTCGCAGCAGACTTTCTTGTGACCTCGTGCGCCGCCGATCCCCGGTGCAGATCCGACTTCCCGCCGCATTCGCCTGAAGTCGAGGCTGTGCCGCCAGAAGAGAGAGGAACCATTTCTTCCTGGAAGTTATTGGCAGTGACATATGTGGGTTTGTAATCCGCTATCCTCTCGCGCGTTGCTGACCGGGATTACTTGTGTTGCAGTGGGGAGCAAGACCACCCAACCATACAAAGACCGCTACGCAATTCGGCAATCGCCATGGTGATGGCTTTTCTTTCAACCCTCTGGGCAACGAATGGACGATATCGTAAGACACAAACCGTCTCTGCGGATTGTCTATGAGCTGACGCCCGACACTATAATCTAGACCTTTTCCTTATCCAAATCACACTCATATCCCAATGACACTGGAGAAAGCCTGTACACAATTTGACGTGATTCCTGAGAGCGAACGCAAGGACGAAGTCACTGTGCTCGGGAAGCTATTTCGTAAGTTGTACTACAGAGATCTTCGAACGTTAATTCACATGTCCTTTATCTGGTCGGCAGAATATTTCTACCCTCATCGTACCGGCGCGGCCCTTCCACTCGAAGTATGGAGTTCTTTCAAGGAACAGACACTCCTGACACCCATCGCCAATGCCCGCACTTTGAAGGATAATGAAGGGGAGCAGGACACGCCGGAGGGACTCGCCAACCGAGGTCCACTCTCCATGGAGGAGTACAATGATCAAGTAGCGCATTCTAAGGCGTATCTGGGCATCGGCAGGCCTGATATCTCGCCTTCGCCTTATCTTGCACTGTTAGTGACGGTAGATGGATTCTCGGTCGAAGAGCTGACAGATCATGACGCCACCTAGATGCGCGGGCGTTCCGGTCATCCTGCCATACTACGGGGATACACCGATGCCCGAAGGATGGGATCTATATCATCCGTGAGTTGTTGGGTTCATCTCTTGCGTTCCTCGCTAATTGGTTCTGGGCGGATTAATGCAGTGACAAGGCACAACATGGCCCTGCTGCCCTTCTCGGAGCGCCCTACGTATACAGCTATCACAAGGACGACGTGAACGGCCTCTACGCTGCGGTGCGGGCTGCGAGGGACAATCCGATCGAGAGATAGTAAGTCGGCCTTGATTTCAACGAGGAAACTCCTCCTCACGCAGATCCGACAGTATTCCAGACGATATGCGATACGATTACGTCCATTCGGAGATCCTCAACCTATTGAACGCTGACTGGCATGCACGGGCTCAGCAAGTGGAGGATGCAAGGGAGGCACGAGGGGAGCCCAGACAGGCGCTTGTCCCCACGTACGTCGTTGAAAGGATGTTTGAACGTGGAGCCGGACGGAGGATCGATGGGGACGGCGAGGTGTCGAAAGTCCTTCCGGGATCGAGCCCGGAGATACAATAGCTGTCGAACCTGCGAATCTTTGACGGATTGAGGTTGGCAAAAGCAGGCCGGCTGGCCAGCGTATCATGTACTGTTCGTGTAGCAATTGTATTTGATGGGAGCATATTGTTTCAGCTGTCTTTTACGGGGAGAATGGTTCAGTGCGTCTGTCGTTTCCGAAACGTCGGAACGGGCCACCTAGGCACAGATCAGCACTACAATGTCGGCAGTCGATCTTAGCAATGCAATGTCGGCCAGTCGATCCAATTATTAGATAGCGCTCCGCGGCTGAATGACTAGCACGTGCAAACGACTATCATATTTACAGTACAGTATTATACGCTCGGTCCCGAACGCCTTATTTACGCTGGCAACGGAGGCTTATCTCAACATATTCTTGAACTTCCTCCCGACAGCATCCCGTCCGTGAACTTGCTCAACAATCTGAAACGACATGAACGACTTTGGACAACAACGAGACAACAGCACGACTGAGCGGCAGACGTTGAGCTGACATATGAGCATCAAGCCCTGAGGGTAACCCTCAACGAGCTATCATCTGGATGGAATGGCCCGTCCAGCCCACTATCGACAGCGCCTGCAGAGGATCCGGATCCTCTTCTTGATCTGCTGCTTGATAATCGCTTCATACCTCTTGATCTTCCACTCGGATCATGCCCCAATACCTGGTCTCAAGTCTTTCAGGTTCAGCTCCGAGTTCCTCGATAAATATGCCTACGCAAATGACGATGCATTGGAGATGCTGCTCGCCGAGGAGGAGGTTGCCCGGGACGAAGAAACATCGGAAACAACGAAACAATCCCTCTTGGCGGCCAGACGTCTGATAGAATCGGGAAGAGGACAGTGCACAAAGTGGACGATACCGGGGGACGAGGACGAGGTGGAGAACAGGCGGGACAGCAGCTGTTGGAAGGATACACACTACAGGCAGATCAAGGCTTATCTAGACAAGGCAGAGGTCAACAAGACATATCGTGAGCTATCGTAAGTCCGCCCGTCTTGTGTGTCCGCGATGAATGCCCATGCCAGTCACGCAGATGGCACAACGATTTGGTCGACAGCAACCTGCGATCGCTTCAGGCTGTGTTAGACTGTCTTCTTTACTTTGGCACAAAGGACATGCCAGATACATGCCACGATAATATGCTGGCGGTAATCGTCTCGCATAGCTATTGGATGTCAGTATACTTATCCAGCCACAAGACCCGAGACAAGCTGAGCGTGATTACAGGGACATGGCTCTTACGGATGGGAGCAATGCCGGTGAAGTGGTTTGGCTGCGGTGAGCATTCTCGCAACATCCGAAAAGGGTGGACCGTGCTCATTCTGCCTTCCATGCCAACAGTACAGTCGTGAGTATGCCTCGCCATCCGTTGCCGGCTGCATAGGCCAACATTCCCTCTGCATAGGTCGACACGCTCCGAGCGGAAAATACAACAATAGTCAGTCTGTCACATTGGAACTACAAGGCCCTGGTCACCCTACACAACGCGATGCCCGACGTCATGTGCGTTGATACATTCATGCATTCACCTCCAAGACAGCTGATCAAGCTTACTTCCGTGCAGCACCTCGGTCTATGCAGCAGACTTCATCGTGACTTCCTGTCTCGCAGATCCCCGGTGTAGATCCGACTTCCCGCCGAACACGCCTGAGATAGAAGCGGTGACCCTCGATGAGCGAGGGACAGTCCCGTCATGGAAGATGCTGGCCGTGACATACGTGAGTTTGCTATTCCGACCTTTGCGCGCCCTGGCTGACCAAGAACTCTGGCGCTACAGTGGGGAGCAAGACCGCCGAACCATGCAAAGAGCGCAAAAGAGTTCGGTAACCGTCCCGACGACGGTTTTGCTTTCAACCCTCTCGGGAATGAGTGGACCATAACGTACGTGTTCATCTTGCTCGCTACACCACGTCACCAGCTAAGACCGCTGCTTGCCGTGAGCAAACAGCCCGTTCCCTTATCCCAATCACACATATGTCCCAATGACGGTGGAGAAATCCTGTACCGAGATTGACGTGGTCCCGCTAAGGGAACGAACAGATGAAGTAACGGTGCTCGGGAAGCTCTTCCGTATGTTCCTCAACAATGAAAGCGTCACTTCAGCAACTCATGCGTCTTCGCCTCGGTGATCAGAATACTTTTACCCTCATCGTACCGGCGCAGCCCTTCCACTCGAAGTCTGGAAATCCTTCGAGGAGGAGACGCGCTTAACGCCCATCGCCAATGCTCGTACCTTGAAAGATGACGAAGTCGAGCAAGACACGCCCGAGGGACTCGTCAACCGGGGTCCAGTTTCGGTGGAAGCGTATAATGACCAGATCGCACACTCGAGGGCATTTTTGGGAGTGGGAAGACCTGATATTTCCCCCTCGCCGTATCTCGCGCTGTGAGTCAGATCACGATGATCTTGAGGAGCATATCGCTCACTTGAACCTGACCTGATACAGCTGCGCGGGTGTGCCCGTCATATTGCCGTACTATGGAGAGAAGCCTGTACCGGAAGGCTGGGACCTATACCATGCGTAAGTCTCTTGCGCTTCATGGCAAGACTGGCAATTTAAGTCGTCCCCCTTATAGCGACCTTGCACAGCATGGACCTGCAGCGGCGATTGGACCACCCTACGTGTACAGCTATCACAAGGACGATGTGGACGCCCTATATGCTGCAGTCCGATCCGCCAGGGACAACCCGATAGACAGATAGTAAGCCGGAGCGGATTTTTCACCATATGCCTATGTCTAATGTTTGCTTCTTCAGCATCCCCGCAGACATGCGGTACGATCACGTCCGTTCCGAAATCATCAAGCTGCTGAATACCGACTGGCTTGCACGATCGCGGCGAGTCGAAGATGCACGGGAAGCACGAGGGGAACCGCGGCAAGGGGTGGTGCCGTCGTATGTCATCGAGACGTTGTTCAAGAACGGTGCGGGACGGCGGATTGACGAGGAGGGCGAGGTGTCGAAGGCTCTTCCGGAGGTAGGATAGGGGTTTGAGGCGGGAGAGGTGTCGCGCTTGCGTACCGGCAGGGGGGTCAGTGTCCACGATTGCGCAGACCGCGACATCGGTTGTAAAGTACATCTAGATGGGTCCATCCTGACGAATATCCATTGGATATCTTCCACGAACGCATCGAACATGCCACCAGACGCATTCGACTCTACCATGCTCATATCGAGAAAGGCGTGGTTCGTCGACTTGGCTCTGGTGTCTCTCACCCGGCGTAACCCGGCCAACTCTGGCCCAACAACCCTCTCGTTCTCGCCGCGTCATAGTTTCAGCTTCATCTACCTCTATCTAATCGCCTGGTACAGCGTACTCTGCCTGATACATTCAGCCTGAACGCTACGCTGCGACCGACGCAGTCCAAGAATTTGCCAGGTATCAACGGTACATCCATTCAGCATGGCGACAGCGACACTGGCGATCCCGCCGCCCATATATTCCCCGTTTCTGGACGAGCAATGCGGCAAGATCGATGCGAAAGGTGTTTCATGGGAGGTCAGTATCATGCCATTCTCCTGATTGCTAGAATTGGGATTAATCCTCTTCGCGGATAGGGCTATCAACGAGCAAAGCTGGTGTCGGCGGAAGAAGTCGATCTGCTCAAAACCCTTGAGAGACAGGTATCATTTACCATGCTCGTTCGTGATGAGCTGTCACTGACCCGACTGCATCTTGCCCATCGCAGGGTAAATCGCAAAGAGCAGCAACGATCGCGACCCAGGGACCGACGTATGCCAAGCTCTTCATCGACCTATTGCGGAAACTGCAAAAAGTAGACACGGTCCAAGCCGTTCTGGTTGGAATCTCTAATATGCTCGCAGGTACGCACGTCCGGCACACATTCCGACATTCGCCTGACGTCCCTCTCTGCCATTCACAAGATCCATCCAATCTGTCACTCTTTCACAACCTCTCCCACCAATCCGACGCGAAATCCGACGACCCATACGGCCCGTTGATCAAGTGCCTCTCATTGCAGGATGAATTCGTGCTTTTGGAAGCCCTGCGGATCATGGGTGTGCTCATCTCGTAAGCTTCACAGTCTCTCCTCCGCCCCAGCTATAAACTCACGAATGCTCATCTGACGCAGCACCGAGCCCGCTGCCATTCCGGAGGGATGCATCGCGCCGCTACTGGACGCCCTCTCAAAGCTCACCAACGGTACGGATCCCGCTCCGTATTCAGTGGCACGAACTCACCCGCCGTTGTTCTCTTCCACAGCCAACCCTTCCCCTGCGCGGGACCTCGCGATCCAAGTCCTCGGCGCTATCCTGGGGTCTCGTCAGATACGGAAAGTTGCGTGGGATCACGAGTCGCTGCTGTCTGGGTACGCATAGAATCACATGCTCACGGTCATTGATCTGACGACTCGCTTGCTGCTTCGATAGACTCATCAAGGCTCTCAAGGCCAATCCATCTCCGCAACTGCAATACTGGATTATCCTTTGCTTCTGGGAATTGAGCTTTGAGCCATACGTTGCCGAATCCATTGACAAGTAGGCATCACCCGTTTGGCGTCATACAACCGTTCTGACAAACGCTCTGTCATCCACAGGCGATTCGATCTGATAGCGATCTTTGTCGACGTGGCCAGGACTGCCGCAAAAGAAAAAGTGACGAGGGTCGTCATGGCAACTCTGCGTGTAAGCCCTCGCAATCTCGAACGTCGCCGCTTGCTGGATCACAAAATCACAGAATCTGCTCAACCTCGCGCCGAGCGCCAACCTGAATTCGATGCTGGTCCAGAAACTCCTTCCTCTCGTAAAGTCATTCTCGACAAGAAAATGGTCGGACGACGAGGTGGTGGATGATATCAAGTTTCTGAAAGAGGAATTGGAAGAGCGTCTGGAGAACCTGACGTGAGTCTCTGCACAAGGCATTCAGTTACGTCCGCTCATTTTTTGTACTTGCAGCACGTTTGACGAGTACGCTTCCGAGATCGAGAGCGGGCATCTGAGCTGGACGCCGACCCATGAGTCGGAAGACTTTTGGAAGGAGAACGTGGAGAAGATTCGGTTCGAGAACAAGGGAAAGGTCGTCAAGTGAGTCGTCTCTCCTTCGTAACTCTGGTGTTAGCTCTAACGCACATTCGCGCGCCTTCAGACAACTCATTGCCCTGCTCAGCTCAACGCGGGATCCTGTGGTCCTGGCTGTCGCTGTACACGATATTGGACAATTCATCAAGTACGGTGACGATGGAGCGAGAAAGTGAGTCCATATTCGCCGGATCAGTCATCCTTGCTGACTTGCTGTTTCAGGATGGTGAACGACTTGGGCGGCAAAATCAAGGTCATGGAGTTGATGTCGCACGAAAGCGGAGACGTCAAGTACCAGGCTCTGCTGACCGTAAGCAGTAACATCCATTCGAGGCAAGGACAGCGTCTCATCCACGTCATTTTAGGTTCAGCGCATAATGTCACACTCGTGGACTTCATAGTTTGTAGACGTGCCTCAGTCCTTAGACTTTACCATGTAACGAGTATCAGAGTGATCCAGATTGTATATCGCCGCGCAAAAGGAACCGCACCTGCCTCCCCACCCGCGAAACCTTGCTCATGTCTATTGGTCATTCAAGATGGCTATACTAGCCTTCTTTATCATATCGTCATTAACAAAGCAAAACCCTGTAGCCCAAAACGGCGAATACTACGTGGCGAAGACCCCGAGAATTTTGAACGGAGGTGATGCTTTCCCTTCTTCACCAAGCAACTGGCATTCGACCTAGGCGAGTAGGACGGATCAGACGGGAAGAAATCTATGCGTTGATTCACTTACAAAATGAGAGCCCTTAGCCACATGTCTGTCAATGATGGTCAAACTATACAATGCAAAGATCAGTTGCTAAAATGCGCTTCAGGACGCTTTTACTCACGTCGGCGTGGGCTCCGAAACTTCGGCATTGCCCTGCAACTCGACACCCCCTGCAACGTTATCGTCCACCCAACAGAGTGCGCTTCCCGCGGGCTTGTTCTCAGGGTTCTGGATGTAGTAGATCGCGACATCTCCGGCAGACAGACGCATGGGAATTCGGATTCGCGACGTCGGCTGTTCCGCATACCAGTAATGACGTTCATCATGCGTGCCCTTTGCCGGGTGGAATGCGTGCCATCCGGAACCGTAAAAGAGCGAGGGCGGAAGCGGGTTGATCAAGTCGTTGGCCGAGACGCAGAAGGGATCGATTTCCCGGAACGAGAGCAAGTCCGAGGGACGATCGTGGATTCGCGCGGCGGGAACCTTGAGGTTGGCGTACTTGGAGTCCTGGCCACCGCTGCTCTCGCCTTCTCCCTCCTTGATGCCCTGAGCGCCCTTTCGCAAACCGACGCCGCCGAGCAATTGTGGTCCGCCGGTGGTGACGTCGGAACCGCCTTCACCCATGTATGGCACTTCAAAGGCGTGGCCCATGTTGGCGGCCCAGCCGGAGCAGATCTGCTGCTGCATGTACGAGGTCAGGACGTCGGCGATGAGGTCGTGGCCTCCCGGGCTGGCCAAGATCGGGTCAACGTAGAAGGCCTTTCGTGCGCCTTCCGGGTTGGCAATGTAGTCGTGGTAGAGAAGGCCCTTGGTGCTGGAACGCGACCCGGAAGGATCAGCCCGCTATCCTCGACACGTCCATGGTCGAACGTACCTGATATGCGGTACATCGTAGAACTGGGCCACAACCGTGTGTAGCAGTTCCGGTCCAGCGAAACCATTCTGGGCCTGGAGCTGCGGACTGAAGTGACCGAGAATGATCACGGCCGGCATCTCTGGGCGAACGAGAATCGATCGGACGAGCAGCTCAAAGTGCGATAGCCAATCGGGATCACTGAGATCGACCGCGATCAGCCTCGATCACCACGCAACCAAACACGTCAGGACTTACTTGGGATCCGCCGAATCAAACTCCAAAATAACCAAGTCTGTCTGATCGGGCAAATGGTGGCCGGAGCAATACGCATAGTAGGCCGAATCCGTCTTTCTCGATGCGCCGTTCGTGAGCTCGGATGCCGGATGGGGGAAGATGCTGTTCCACCAGTCAAAAAATTTGGAGGGGTAGCATTTCGAGTGTACGGGGTCATCGCCAGCACCGTGGCATGCAGAGACTATTTGCTGCGCCGTCAGCGCTCATGTACCACGCATCGGTACAGAACCGTTGACGACATACCACTCGAACCCAAAACACTGATCGTCACCGGCATCCCGCTCAACGCCTTCTGAATCACCTTCTGCACCCGCGCGTTCGACCCCTGGTGCAGCCGCGTCCTCAGCAAGCCCCACTGCCCGCGCCGCTCCGCGACGGGATCCCCGGGCCCAAAGACGGGGCAAAAGTCGAATGGCGCCGGGTCGCTCAGGGACGCGTTGAGGTAGTCGCGCGGGGTGAGGTGCGTTTGGTCGTAGCCTTTGCCTTCGTGGGCTGATTTCAGGAGGACGAGATGAGTGGAAGGAACGTGATGGGTAAGGGAGGGACTTACGCATTAACCATCGTGTTAGGGTGATCAGCACGAATCCGAGGCCTGCTAGGAGCCCTATCTTTTTCAGGGAATAACCTGGATCACGAGGAGAGCGGTCAAACAACGGTTTCCCCGGCGGATTCCGGGCGTTCGCGTGGTTCGGGTCTTTGTCGTCTCGACTTTTGAGACCGCGCACGCCCACGAAAGCTCTCGATCCGCGAACGAGAACTCACCCTTGGCCTGCGTCACGCTCGACCGACGTCCGGCCACGCCGCTATTTGACATGTCTTTCTCTGATTGCTGTTGACCCGTCGATCGTGAATGGATTTGCGGATACGCCAGCGAGGGAGGAGAGGTGTGAGAATCAGTTGCCGTTTGCGTGAAGATTGTATCCAGAGAATTTCGGCGTCGGACAGCGATTTTGGGCATGTGCGATGACTCAGGGAACGATACTGTCGACCGAGGAAGACAATCTTCCTCAGAAGTAGTCCCACTGCTCGTGATACCGCTTCACTCGCATTTCCGACATTTGTCAAGAGTCCATTCAACGACTGGCGATGAACAGCCCTATCGCTCCACGCCCTCGCTTCCCACGCATACTTCTCGTACCCGCGTTCATCACTTCAAGCCCAAACCGCCAACCCACAGAACCAATACCCAAGAAAAAGACTCACCATCCCCAACTCGTCTCGCTCGTCGAAACTGCCCTTCCCCAAATGAAATTCCTTCCCGCCCGCTACGCCGCCGTTATTCCCTACTCGGTGCCCTTCAAGCTGCTGCTGCTGCTGCTGCTGTGCCCCAGCAACGACGCTCTTCTTCCGCTGGTGCGTTCCCGAGCCCTCTTGGTGCGTCGAGGACGAGGTCGTAAAAGTCGCGCCGTTCGAGTGGTGGGTGGTGTGGTAGGAGGTATCTGTATGACGCTCGGCAGTTTGAGGGAGCATCTATTGAGGCGAGGGGATGGGGGGAATGGAGAGTGTGGAGAGATGCGAGGGGTCGATGGCGGAGGGATGGGATGGGAGGGGATGAGATGGGATGGGATGGATGGATGGTGAAATGCGGGATTCGTCTTGTGCCAGCTCATTCCCTAATTTGCTTGCGCCCCGCCAGCTCACGCCCAGGCCTTGAGCCAGTCTCGCTAGCGCAGGGAGGGTCAGGACGCGACGCGTTGGGTTGGGGAGACCTTGTACGTGGTGGGTGGGTGGGATTACCTTCGCTGGGAGCCAGTGAAGTGAGGTAGGAGTCGCCTGTTTTACGGGATTCGGGTCGCTGGATTGACGGCGGGTGGCATCAGTATGCAATCGTGCAGAACTGCGTACATGGGCAGACTTACGACGATGGTATTGCCGTACGTCTGTTACAGAGAAATGAAGCGCGTATAACGCATCCAAAGAAGACGAAACATACCGTTTCCTCCTCGTGCAACGCCTGCCTAAACCTCTCACGGACATACGACCAAATCTCTGCTTCACTACTTCCCTTCCTCTACCAACACCGGTCTGAACACGCACTGGAACGGCAGCTGCGAGCGTAGACCGAACTCTCCGGCGAGAGCATGCCGCACGAACGGTCGGCTTTTATATATTTTGACCATCTGGCAGGATTTGACGATTCTCTTGATGTTCGCTCGCGTGACGCCGAAGCGTTTCCTGTCGACGTGCAGATTGTCTGACAGTTTGAGTTATGCGATTCGCGTCAGAAGTGGAATAGAGACTCAAATTTCCAGATGAAGACGAGGTGCAGCTTCTGCTATTATACTTGTATGAACCTATGGTGACGGAGGAGGAAGCCTGTATCTGGTGTAAGCGAGTAGACTTCGAATTAGATCGCATATGTGTTCAGCCGAGTACGGTCCTGAACGACGACGGCTCCTACAGAGCTGTAACACCATCACAGGACGTTGACTTCTGCGAGTTCATTTTCATCGCGGTGTTGACTTCGTCCAGTGGTCTAGTGGCGGGGAAGGTGAAATCGCCATGCGATGTGCCAGAAGATCATTACTGCTTCTCCCATCTGGCCTTCAGTGTTTGAAAATTGCAGGTTCCGCCTCCGTACTGACTGTCATTGAGTCTGTTTCATCTTCGAAAGCGTTACCCCGCGCGTTTCCAGCCGCGACGAAGTGATTCGCTGCGAGTCCGTGCGAGTTTACTGTAATCAAGACACGTGATTCGCCACCGGGCAAGCAGCAGATCAATGCAAATATCGGGCAAAGGGACAGCATGTACGATACTTGGGAAGAACGGAGCGAGGTTCCCATAGACCGGAAATGGAGATATATTCTCTATTTCGGCGACTGCCAACTTCCTAAGACCCCTCTACAACGCATTCGATTCTTTCGATCAGACAAGTCCCTCTAACTGTTAATCGTGTTAAGAGCCTGCTGTATCATCGTCGTATAATCACAAGGCTTTTCCCGGTGATGAAATGCAAGGGCATTCTGGCTGGCCAAATCTCGTTGAGATTGACGAGCTCAAAGGGAAGGTGGTAACAATATTTACAGAACGAGAATCGGGTATGGTGAGCGAGTAGACGAGAACAGCAGCTCGAGCCTAATGACCTCCTTCCAGCCTACTCCACTACTGTTTATAGAGAATCAGCTAAACGAGAGACTGTATCGGACAAGCCTTACCGTACTGCCGGTGGTTGAGCAAAGGCAGCATTCCCCTGATCTTGTACTCCCGCTGATCCGACTCGCGATTGAGTAGCACCAGATTCAGCATGGCCACGAGAGAATGGAACGCCCGTCTGTTTTTCGCTGGTCGCTATATAGGACCGTGGTGACCCTGAAAAGGAATTACCGTACCTCCATAAAGGACATTCATGAAGGAATACGTGTGATTGGGGGAAGCCAGCCTTTTGGCCCGTGTATATGAGTGAATTCTCCTACCGCCTTGGCACTCATCGAGTCGAATAGCTTAGTCGTCACATGCTCAATGTATCCGCATAGTCAGAAATCTTTGGTGTAGTGGAAGGCCACACTAGGCGTCTGATCGCGGCGGAGCTTTCTACTTGGTCATGTAATATTGCCATATAGTATTGCCCGCATGATGATCAAAGAGGCTACGCTGCAAAACCCACTCTAAGAAGATATGTAGCACATCACGATCTTCGAGCGCATGCGTGGCTTTTGCCGCTGTGATTGTGAAAAGCATCGCGAGCTTGAACTCCTATACCCCGTATCGCTCATTTCTTGCATTCACCACAGCAAATCGCGAATTCCGCAGGACGAAAGTACACTTTTCACATCTTGAACTGAGATGATCCAGAACAAGACGCAGTGTCCCAAACAAGCTGCTGTTCATGACACTGTTCATCCAAACTCACTTGAGCAGAGTACTCCAAGGCTCGGCGTTCTCAAGCGGGCGCTATTCGTCTTGATGCAAGTCGAGTAACCAACTTGGCATGAGATACTGCCGCCGACGACTTTCACCTTACGCATCGCCGCTCGTCAAACATCGCCTGCTCTTCCCCCCAACCCGACGCCGACCGATGGCCGACCAATCACGACGACGGAATATGAGACGCCCCCGGCTAGACGAGGGTACCCGAGCGGCAAATCCCCGTGTTTTGCATCCGCGCAGTTAGTCGCGATTGAAGCAAGACATTTCGAATATGAACAAGAGCCCAAGTCGGCGGGAATGGTGGATGAATGGGCAAGGTGGTGAGTGGCGGTGATTTGCATCGCATCAAGCATGTCGCACAACCGTATTGTCGCGTCCTCGTGGACAGGTCTCAGGGCCGCAAGCGCACCAGCTACGACGACGCGTCAGGCGTATGCTCTCGCGCGGTCGCCCCGATGGGCGCTCAAGCGGAGAGCAGGGTTCACCACGCTCGCGCGATCGCGTCTTTCTTCGGCGGCGGCGGCGCCTTGCCGAATCTCATCAAGAGGGCTCGCGACGCCCGTGGATATCGAGGATGAGGGAGGATTCAATCTCGCTGATGTGGAAAGAGCGCAGGATGAGGTGGATGTGTGTATCGTGGGTGGCGGACCGGCCGGGTTGAGTGCCGCAATTCGGTTGAAGCAGCTCGAGGCGGAGAAGGGGAGGGAAATTCGTGTGGTCGTTCTGGAAAAGGGAGCGGAAGTCGGTGAGTCCGGCGATTACCCGCTACACTGCTATGACAACTGATCTCGTCTTCCAGGATCTCACATCCTCTCCGGCGCCGTTATCGAGACCCGAGCACTCGACGAACTCATCCCAGACTGGCGTTCCCTCGGCGCACCGCTCAATCAGCCTGCTCTCTCAGATTCCATGCGCTTCCTCACCGAGAACAACTCTTTCCCGATGCCGCACCCACCGCAAATGAACAACAAGGGCAACTACATCATCTCACTTTCCCGCTTCACCGCCTGGCTCGCCGAACAGGCCGAGGCGGCGGGCGTGGAAGTGTACGCGGGCTTTGCCGGTGCCAACTTGGTATGGAGAGAAGACGGCAAGTCCGTCAAGGGCGTCATCACGGGCGACGTCGGACTCGACAAGAACGGCCAACCGAAGGATTCGTTCGAGCCCGGGATGGAGTTCCACGCCAAGTGCGTCTTGATCGCCGAGGGCGCGCACGGCTCGCTCAGCAAGGTGATTCAGAACAAGTTCAACCTTCGGGAGGGCAAGGATCCGCAGACGTACGGATTGGGAATCAAGGAAGTGTGGAAGGTTCGCGATGAGGTGTATCAGCCGGGCAAGGTTGTGCATACGCTTGGATGGCCATTGGACTTCAAGACGTATGGCGGAAGTTGGCTTTATCATATGGAGAATAACATGATCTCGATGGGATTGGTCGTTGGGCTCGATTACGAGAACCCGTACCTGTCGCCGTACAAGGAGTTCCAGGTGGGTCTAGGTGATTCAGGCATACTAGTTCTATCACTAATATCATCCCTCCCATAGCGCATGAAACACCACCCCTTCTTCAAGGACCTTCTCGAAGGCGGCGAATGCCTCGCCTACGGCGCCCGAGTCCTCAACGAAGGCGGTCTGCAATCCATCCCGAAACTCCACTTCCCCGGTGGAGCGCTCATCGGTTGCTCGGCCGGTTTCCTTAACGTGCCCAAGATCAAGGGCACGCACAACGCCATGAAGTCGGGCATGCTCGCGGCCGAGGCGGCCATCGAGGCGCTCGATCAAGTCGAGGAGACGGGAGAGCCGATCGATATGTCAGGTTACGAGCAAGGATTCAAGGATAGCTGGATTTACAAGGAGCTGCACGAGGTCAGGAACTTGAGGCCGAGTTTCCATAATCCGTTGGGATTATGGGGCGGTATGGCGTATTCGGGCGTGGATAGCTTGTTCCTCAAGGGCCGAGTACCGTGGACGTTTAGGAATTCGTGGGAGGATTACCAGGCGACCAAGCCCGCAAGGTAGGTATGGTTTGGGGATTTCCTTACACGTTGCTAACTCCGTCTGTGTTATGTAGCGAATTCCAGCCAATCGAATACCCGGCACCGGACGGAAAGATCTCCTTTGACATTCTCACTTCCGTCTCGTTGACCGGTACGAATCACGCCGAGAACCAGCCCGTTCACTTGAAGCTTCCGAGCGAGCCTGGAGCCAAGGCAAAGCACACCGAGATCAACGTCGAGAGTAAGCATTCTCACCAAGTCTTGTCTACCTTTGTCTTATCTCTGTCCCAGAATACGCTGGTCTGCTGGGTCGCGCTTGTCCTGCCGCCGTATACGAGTACCAAGATGCCGAAGGTGATACTGCCGATGCCGCCGGCAAGAAGTTTGTCATCAACTCGCAAAACTGCATCCACGTGAGTGCGGCAATCGGCCCTGATAGCAGCTACTGACTTCTTTGCAGTGTAAGACGTGTTCGGTCAAGGTTCCGACGCAAGATATCACTTGGACCGTTCCTGAAGGTGGTGGTGGACCCAAGTACAGTACGTGTTCCTGCTGCCTTGGATTTTTCATGTACTGATCTATGCCATCTTCTGCAGCTATGACATAGTCATTGTCATGTTCTTTGAATCCATTTGATTTTTGGCTTTTTCGCATGCGCATTACAATTCCTTTCATGAGTCACTTATTTAGGTCAACCATCTGGTCCATGCCTACCGCACCTAATAGATCTAATACCAACCCGCACTGCTTCGTGTCCCCGGGCCCGCATCTCAAAAGCGTTCGCCTTCTGTAACGTCGCCGGCGAGTACGACGTCTCCGTCTGCTTCGGTAGGAGTGTGCTTGAGAGTGGTCTGAATCGCCTTCAGCTTCTCGGTCCTGGGAGTCAAGGTCGGAATCGAGTCCAAGTTCAGACAGTATTGTCGCCTTTCGGTGTTTGGGGTGGATGCGCCGCTGGAGATCGGAGTCTGTGTTGCTCAGGTGTCGGTCGAGGATGCCTGCCAGGGGTAGCCGGGCAAGGACAATTCGAATGCCGTGGCTTGTCCCGCATTGTCGGTCGCAGTCACTTTCCAGGTCACCTCTTGGTAGGACTTGCACATTTCGTTAGCAACCGACTCCCGGTGACGTATACAGCGGAACACTGACATGTTCTTTCTGGAGGTACCCGTTGAGCCTCTCCAGCTGGCATTCCGTAAGGCGCTCTGGGTACAATTTATGACCGAGTCTGCCAAGCAGTCGAGGCTATCAATGGACCGTATGAGCGCCTACCGAATAAATTTCGCACGGCAGAGGTAACCTACAGCTTGCACAACCCAAACATTCTTCGTTTCATCATCGCGATTGATTTCCTTGACAATATTGATGCATCGAGCGATCCCATCCGACTTTTCGAGCAGATGATCAGCTGTGGTGAGACGATGTGCAAAGCATGCAGAGACTCCTACCCAGTTCACTTGGAGGATGTCCTTTAGATCCTCGCCAAAGTCGACGCGGTCAAACTCATCGGGAGGGCAGAGGGCGTCAAAATTATGGAACAAGCGCCAATCGACGCCAACCATTTCGGAAGGGTGATGTGCCGTGTACGATCTGGGTGCAGATGATGGATGATATGAGAGACTGATCCTCGCATTTGAGCTGCTAAACTTACGCAGTTCTCGACATGCCTGGCTTCCGTTCGGGCGTCAACGGTGCTCGACGGGAAAGCGTGAACGCAGTAAATCGCTGGGCCAAATCCACGAGGCGTTGTGACTCCTGGGTTTGACCTTTTCCCATGTCTCGAAGGACTTTTGCCATGGGGATCAATGTACCATCTATTTTCTTCGAGACTTGGTGACGGGGGTCGACGGTGGCCGGCATAATGGCGAAATCCTTGAATCAATTGGCTTGGAGAACTAAGAACACTGTGTTCAGTTGTTCTGCTTCGCTGATTATATGTGCCGTCCGTCATCCTCCTCGTGAGATCCGCCCGGGGCTTGAGTTGGTCGAAATGCTAACTCGGTGCTATGCCTACATGCTACATGGTGTCAAATCACATGTACCTAAACTCGAAACCACTAAACTCGTGAATCCACTGACCAAGCCGCCTCACTATCAGGGAAGGCAGTCTTAATTGCAAAAGAACAAGTTGGGAAGAGTCATCATCAAGGTCAAAGGTCAGTTTGGCGGGATGATGGCAGAAATGAACCCAAGCAAACCAAAAGCCCCCTGGAAGCGGAAATTGAGGGTGATAAGCCCAGCATCTTACGATACAGCTTGCTCAAGTGGAAGCATTGCCTGCATGAATAGGAACAATACGATGCCCCGTTCATTTCGCCACGCCGTAAGGGATCTAGAGACTCGACCAGGGAAGTGAGTAGTGAGCGATTAACGATTGACGGAGGTACAGCAATTTCCAAAAGCTGCCTTATCCGTGAATTTCAGTAGGTGAACGTGTTCTGTAGTGCTGTGCCATCTAGGCATCGCTTACAAATGGTTGTACGGAGACTTAGGACCAGACGTATCCGCGCTTTCCGGACTTTTTTGGAGGAACTATCAGCTGGATTATCGTTCAACAGCGTTATCGGACAGCGCTCAAAGGTCATTCGAGATGCAAGGACCAAGCATCAGCCATCCCTCTTACAGCTAAGCCTAAAGGATAATGTGTAAAGTTCAGCGCTATTCGTCACCGCGATGAGGAATACCGGTTCATACAGAACGAGCGCGCGAAAGATTTGCGAAACCACATTTTCATCAGTGGCGTACAAGTCAGTGATCATCGCGTCGCCGGGGGATGAATGAGCTCGAATTACTCACTATAGTAACCTTCGCAAAGACAGCAAGCATAGACGGAATAGCGAATGCTAACTGTAGGACAGTTCGTAGTCCGTAGGCCCAGCAGATGATCTTGGCATCGTGTGATTAGAAGACTTGATCTCAGGACAGCTGTCTGGCAATTCTACTAGATCTTCTCCCCTACTTCACGGAATTACCTGGAGCAATGCAGAGGAAGTGGATGTGCTTGATGGCTGGATGCATGATTTACTGCTGCTTGACTGAACTAAGGCCTTGCTGGAAAGCTGGAGCGATCGGCCGTTATGCCTCCTATCCCATCCGCTAGATCGCTGACATCACGACGAGCCGGTTGTCCACTGATCAGTCTCTTCACGGCTGCTTCGCTACCAGCGTTGTTTAGTCCGTCTTCCGCGTTAGTGTAGCGTCGCAACGGATCAAAGGACGGCAACAAGAAGCTATGCAATCAGTCAGTCGCGCGTCGGCGCAGTACACAGTTCACCTTCTGTGAGTCATCAAAGCCGCGCGACTCCGTTCATGGACGCCAATAAGCATCTGTGCGTTCGCGAAAGCGGTCTAACGCCTCAATGGACTCGACGTTCAGTGGACTCGACACCCTAAAAGATGACGAGGATGACTTGTCATGTTACGAATATGCAGCGTGGGGAAAACAGACTTAGGGCATGGAAGCGTTGTCAGTAAGTACTTCGCGATTTTGAATTAGGAGACGAACTAATTCGACGCCATTCCAGTCTAACTCACTGACTGGCACTTCAGAGACTGCTGTGGCACAAACCCGTTACCATTCGACCGTTGGTGGTGAACGACTTTGCGAGATACGTGTGCTAGTTCCGTTCGAAAATCTCATATTCAAAAAGGAACAGGCCTACGATGCTCATAACATGTCTTTCTTTCACCACTCGCCCCCTTCACAACTTGAACAATATCACGACTTGCCAAACAAAGCTTTCTCACCATGATCTTTAAACTGGTCCCCACCTGCAAGAAAGCCTTTGAAGCTGTCAAACACGATATCGCCCCAGAGGGCGAATACGAAGAGCCCCAGTGGGCGAGCGTTCGAGACTTTGACCCAAGGTTCGATTCGGTTGCCGCCAAATCTTCGCCTTCCTCCGCACTCGTCGACGATATCCCTGGCAACGTGCTCGAGATCGAAGAATATCGCCTCTGCCTTCATGTGGAGCACTTCAACTCTTCAAACGGCGTCGAGTTCAGGTACTTCCACGTCGAGTCCGAGGCTCCCACCTATCGATGGATGTGGGAATGCGAAATCATCTACGCGAACAAATGCATTTTCGTTACGCCACATTGCAACGATATCACCGACTTGGCACGTCTCAGGCAGGTCATCAAAAGATGGATCGGATCCAGCTATCCTGACTATGGTTACGCTTTTAACAAGGCTAACAACCCGCAAATGAAGCAAGTGCCTGGTATCGATCCTCCACCTGCGCGGGCCGAATCGACAAACCAGTTGGGTGTGACTCGAGTCGCTCAGACGCCCGATGTCCCGCACAATTCTTCCTCTGGGCTGCCTTCAAACAGTAAGTCCCCCGATCGTAGTGAAGCGATGTCTGTCTGAACCTCTTGATCCTCGCTGTTAGTTGGTCCCGAGTCTCAAAGTCAATACCGTGCTTCAACCTTTATTTTCCCTGGTCCGCCTTTGAACAGTGAGTAGTTTCGAATTCCCGCCAGATCCACGACTTAAATCCGCCGTTTAGTGACGTTTTCGGCTGCTTGCCAGCTCCAATACCAGCCTTACCCTGTTGCCAGATACAATCCACATATGATCAGTGAGCAGACTTGAGAATAAGTAGAAGACCGGTCGCTGAACTTCATTCCCAGTGAATCCTGCTCCTGGATGGCAACTTCAACATCATGTTCATCCTGACAGGCCTGTCCAGCGCCAGGCTCAATTTGCGCTTCCTGTCTATCGTCACCGTATGTCTGTTCATCCCCTTCACGAAGAACTCGCTTCTAATGATCCGTTGCAGTCCCTCCTAATCGTGCTAGGCGAGAAGGAAGAAATGGGCATGATTACATTCATGCCGCCGGTCAACATACAATCTACGTCAAAGTTGCTTCGACCAGTCGAGGGTTCTACGTCGACCTAAAGAATGTCATGATCGTAACAAGAGAACCCATTCAGGCGAGCCTGGAGGCTTTGAAGAGCGAGGTGAGTACCGGATCGGTCTCGTTGACTCCCGAAGCTGTAAATTGACTTGGGAATGGCTACAGATCAACGCAAAAGGGTGGGCGATCGAGAGCTGCGAATGCAAGGGATTCCCCGCAAACTCTCCCATGATCTGGCGAACTTTCATTTCCTTCTCCATGTGCGAAGACGCTGCCAGAGCTCTGACTTACTTGGGCAGGCAAGGTCACCTGGGCAGTGTCACATTTGTGTGGGTCGATTATCACAAGGTGAGTCACAAGAGAACGCGCATGTCGAGGCAGTAACTGAATCATTTTCCCAATCAGCCCAAAAGAACCCTCTACGAAGGAGCGCTTCCCTTTTCCCCAACCCTTCGCCAGCAAGTAGCCATGGCTCAGAATTCATTGACCCCGAATGGCGTTATTCAGGCAGACGGGCAGGAATGATACCAGACCTTTGGGTGAGGCAGTATATGGGATAGTCATGTTCGATTCGGCTGTATCTAAGCGTACCTTAGTACTATGCGATAACCTCAAGTACGAGGGAGCTTGACTGCGTGCTTGTACTTCTTCCCCCGGGTCTTTCCTATAGAGGATTGTCTTGCTGAGGAGCAACCGAGGTCGAGGCTGAACCCATATCGTATATATAGCTGTGTCGTGCAGGTACAATACAGCAATTTACTCGGGTTATTTGCCTATTTCTTAATGGACCCTCTCCATGCAACGGAGAGGGAGAAAGAGAAAGTATGGTCCTCTAAGCTCCCTCGTTGCCTCTTAAACAACGGCAATTGCTTGACAATTGGCGTGATCGGCTACTATGCTTCGTATTCATGCGGGATCGCCTAGGGGGGATGAGGGAGCTCACCCAGCTCAGCCGTATGGGGCGACAGATTGTTCTTCTTAATTTCTGCATTGAGCCGATGGGTGGTGGAAGATGCACAGACCCGAATGAAAATAATTTGACCGCTCAGGCTTTGTGCCTGCTGCAGATTTGCAAGAAAGATGAAGCGATCGGCCACTATGCCTCCTATCCGTTGCTAGATCACGGCGGGAGGAGTGTTGGTTCCTCATACTCTACATGTCTGCTTTGTGACGCTCACAGCTAGCAGCGATGTGTGAGCAGTCTCTTATGATGGCGCCGCATCGTGAGGATTCATGAACGGTACACGAAGCTCGGCGATAACTCGGTCGCGCGTCGGAACAGGGCAAGGTTCACCTTCCGTGAGTCATCATTTGCTGCCCGGATTTATTTCATCACGCAAACTCAACACCCCTGCGTAGGTGTGGGTCGTACAGTCTTCAACAGAACGTCCGGTCTGTATGATGACTATGCATGTGACGAATATGCATAGCATAAAGAACACGTTCAAGGCCTGGTCCCACTCTCGGTAAGCTCCTCACGTCGTCGAAACTAGGAAACCAACTAATTCACGGTCCTTTTCAGTCTGACGCACTACTTCACAAATCCAATACCATTGAACTGTCAATGACAACGAGTTTGCAAGATATGGAGCACAGGGCCGTCCAATTGACGATATATTCAAGCAGAAACGGGTCTTGAAAGTTGATGATCATGTCTGGGTCAACACCCCTTCCCGACTTTAAACCTCCTCAAGAATTTCAACTCAAGTTCTTACACCATGACTGCGGACCTTGCCGTGACCTGCAACAAAGCACCTGAAGTCGCCGAGAATAACATCGCTCCAGAGGACGAATACGAAGAGCCCAAATGGGCGAGCATTCGGGACTGCGACTCCAGCGATGCATCGGTTGTTGTCGTCACACCGCCTGCCACCCCCTCGCCCTTGCCCTTGCCTCGCGCGGACAAGAAACGATTCGGTTGCGCCACAGGCAGCGCTATCGCCAAGGAGGTTTCGCTCGCTATATTGGAAGAAAAAAATGACGTACCCGTCGACTTCATCGCAGTGAACAAAGTTCGTCGCCTCTACTCTATAAACGACTTGGACCGATCCAACCCCGTCGAGTTCAGGTGCTTTTACGCCATACCCGAACTCGAGGGACCTCGCTTACTTGTTCGTTCGCCGCTTATGTGGGAATGCGAAGTCGACCACCAGGATCGTTTCATTTGGGTCACGACCTACTGTGATGACATCGCCATCAAAGAGCGCCTCTGGCCGGTTTTTCAAAAACGGCTCTGGGACCGCTATCCCCGTCCACACTGGCGCTGCATCTTTGTGGAGACCGACATGCCTCGATTTTCCACATTCGGCGACAGGCTTCCTCATCGAGCACCGGTCAATGCGGGAAGCCATTCGGCCGGAAGTGCGAATCCCTCTGCTGCTCAAAAGGACGGTCGCCTTGACAACGCCACCTCGGGTTTGCCCATGAACAGTAAGTCTTTCAATGTAAAACGACAAGATGACTGGCTGATCCTTCCAATTCTCAGTCCCATTGACTGGCGAGTCACAAGCTCCTCACCCCGATCCAGCCTTGGTTCCTTCAAGCCCGCCTTTCAACAGTGAGCAGTCTTGATTTCCCACCAAATCTCTTGCTGAAAGCTTCTCTCTAGTGACTGTCCTGGCTGCGGCCGAGCCCCAATACAATGTCCACCTTGCTTCCCACGGAACCGCTAAGCAGAGTGAGCAGACTCGGAATTGATTTTGATGATCGCTGACTGAACGTCATCTTCTTCAGTCGCTCCTGATCCGGCCTGGCAACACCAGGGCCGTATTCACCCTGAGTGGTCACCTCAGTCTCAACCTGCTGCCCCTGGATGGCGACACCGTAAGTCACTGTCATCCTACATTCGCAGAACCCGCCACTAATGATCCTTTTGCAGTTCCCGAAGGTCGTTGCGTGTATCAAGGAAGGGATGGACACGAATTCATCCATGCCGATGGCCAGAATGTTATATATATCAAGAATACGGCGACCGGTCGAGGGTTCTACGTCGACCTCAAGAACGTTATGATCGAAACAAGAGAATCCATTCAGCCGAGCATTCAGACTATGCTGTGCGACGTGAGTATCGATTCTATTCTGCGATTTTACAATGCCGTGAACTGACTCGGGGATCATGTCAGATGGAAGCAAGGGGCTGGACGATCAAGAGCTGCCAATGCTTGAAATTTGAGGCGAGGTTCCCCGGCGGTATCACTCGCTGGCGAACTTTCATTTCCTTCTCCAAGTGCGAGCACGCCGCCGAGGCCCTGTGTCACTTTGGCAGGCGAGGCCGTATCGGCGAGGTCAAGTTTGTGTGGGTCGATTACCACAAGGTAGGTGACGAAAAACAGCGTAGCAAGTCCAAAGCTGAATTTAGCAATTGATTCAGCCGAAGAAGACACTCTTCGAAGGGGCACCTCCCTTTGCCCAAGGCCCTTTCCAGCAAGCATCCTCGGCTTGAAGGATAGCGCCAGGTTCCTTCACCGTACGTGCTGATGTTTGGGAGCGGGCGGGTGCAAATCAACTGGAGCCTCTGGCTATGGCGATACACGAGACGGCACGTTGTAATCCGAGTGAATCTAAGCGTTCTTGATATGCAATAGCTTTAATCCTTTCTTAGCAAGCGTGGCATCTGCTTTGAACCAGCGTTGCAGAACTTCGCGCAACCTTGCAAGAAACAGATGTGATACACAGCATAGTCTGCTTGGACAGGGCTATCGTGCTGATATATAATTCCTCCAAGCCATAGTCTCTCGACACCATTGCAGACCTCTGGTGATGGAATTGCTCTGAGCATGACGACATGGTCAATCTCAGCGTCGATCGACCCAACGAGAAAGGCGATACTCACGCCCGACCCTGCCCATTTATGGTCAAACACTACCCAGAGCCATCGTCATCGTAACCGTCCAACCTCCTTTGCCTCTTCTTGCACCGTGATCATATGACGTGTCTCTTTACTTGCTCATTCCAGCCAAGCCCGCCATGTTCAGACTGACGCCAAATGAAAGGATAATCCATGTATCGTGATTCATCGACGCAACATGCATGGCTCTTGCAAGATCTTGCTCCGCCGACGATGTGCCCGCAGAGCCGCCCAGGATGGGCTGACTTACGGGAGCTTGGACTCTGCCTTGATCCGACGATGCGGCAGACGAGGCTCTTGGCAGAATAGTAGCGGGCCCCGGACGGACCCGCCAGGCTTCCTGGTGTGGGCTGACTGGTGGACGGCATTGGAGACTTCGCTTACATCCGTCGACGAGGTCATGACCGCTCCGGGGCGATCAGCGCTAGCCGACGGGGCTGTCGAGTTGCCCGGCGGAGACTGACTCGCGGATGTGCCCGCAGCCCTGCCTAGATCTGTCGATGAGGTAAAGACAGCGCTCGGGACGTTGGCAGCGTTCGATGACGATACTGCCGAGGCCTCCAAACGCCGGGCCGACTAGCGGGTTCAAGCGAGACCCGACCTTGCTCCGCCGAATGGTTTGAGGCGGCTCTTGAGGCATTTGCAGTGACAGTCGTCGAGTCTGCCGAGCTTGGAAGCGGGGGCTGGCTTGCTGAATGCGGCAAGGTCACCAAAGCCCATTGACGTTGTAGACTTCTGGGAATCCGACGCATATGGATTGCCATTGCCGCTTTGAGTCGCGGAATGAGCCGGCACCTGGCCAGCGCCCGTTGTTGGCCTGTGGCAAGCATTGACCTGATCAGGTGTAGCTCCCGAGGGACGCGCTGGGTTTCCCGTCGTAGGCGGACTCGAGGCGCTATTGGCAATAAAGTCTGGAAAGTGGGGCGCATGCGACCCGCACGCCCGTCATCCATTCCCTTTGGTGCGTCTGCACGGTGTCTTCGAAGCCTGCTGCTCCTGCGGAGGCTGCCCGGCGATCGGCCTCCTCCTTGTCCTTTCTTTGGGGATTGAAAATTGATGGTGCCCCGGTTCGCCGGTCTTGCGGCGCTTTACACTCGGCGGCGGCCCGTTGCGCCGCCTCTGTCGCTGCCTGAGCCTTGCGCTCCTCCGCCTCGGCCTCGGCCACAGCAGCGATCCGATGCTGGCAGCCGCAGCAGCCGCTCGTACGGTCCGCCGCGGTAGAGCCTGTGCGGTTAGTCGGCGTATTCCTCGGCTCGCCGCCGCCGCCTGTTGCTCCTCGGCATTGCGCGCTGCGCGCGTAGAGGCGTGTCATTCCCGCTTCGAGGCGATTAACCGGGTTGGCTGATTTTCTTCTCTTGTCCTCTTGCCGGTCCCTGTTTCACTCGCTTCGTTTCAGCTTTTGCATCGACGACGGCATTGGCGCCGGATGTACCGCGGAAGGCGGAACACGGACGTTTGAACTGATGGCAGGCGCTAGCGACGTGCGTTGTATCGATTTCGGGGTGATTGTTGATGACTGGACGTTCAATGTCTCCGAACGCCCTGCGAAGGTACCGCTTCCCGACCCAAGGTCGTTGCGACCCGCGTCTCGGATCTCGTCGATGCAGAATCCTGCGCGCTACGTCATTCATTCATTCGTCGTGCGGCGATCACGGACGAATGCATCTGTTTGCTTCCTCTGCTACGGCCGTCCCACTGGAGTTGACAGGAGACTGCCTGACGGTTGCGATCCCGACAGCGTATTCGCTGACTCGGGGAACGCCCCGAGTCGTCTTCCCCGCTACAGGCGACGTATCGGGTTGTCCATTCGTAACGATGGCCGTAGCATCGCAAGTGCCGCTGATTGCAGGAATGCTAGGTGCGTCGATTCCCCACGCGGTGGATCAGCCGCTTGGACAGATGGCGCAGCGTTTCTCGAAGGTGCGGGTGGGCGAGGATCTTGCGCAAGGGGGAAGAACGGGTGAGGATCTTGACGAGCGGAGAGGCGTAGAGGCGTTTGAGAATGTTGGCGAGTTTGATGAGGACGGCGAGTTGCGTGGATGGGCGCTGCTGCGCCGAGAGGGGCCTTGTTCCGTTGATTGTTCCTCTGGACGACGACTTGATCCCGCGTGAGCTTGACGGCTTGTGCTGGTGCAAGAGGGCGATGTACTCGAGGTACTGGAGATAACGGAGATATCGGAGATACTTGAGATGCGAGAGGAGCCAAAGCCCGCGCGTCAGGCTGTCCATGTTTCCCTTTCCCTTGTCGCTGGAATGAGACGGATGGATGGATGATCCGCGTGAATTCCTTCCATCAAGCATGCCATGCAATAAATCATGCCAAAGTGCAAGGCAAAGGACGCGTTCTGCAAGGGACGCACCCGGTGCCCCGGGGAATTGAAATCCGTCGTCAAGTTGACATGAATTATTCACTCGACGTATCTTGGTTTCCACTCGCCCATGACCAGCCCACCATGGTCCTCGCCAAGTTGCTCTCCTTGACATGGTACGCCCCCTTCCCCTTCCCCTCCCCTCCCCTCTCCTCATACTTACCACCGCTCACCCCGCACAAGTCTCGCCCTCAACATCCTCGACACACTCAAAGCCCTCTCCCGCCCTACCACACGTCTGAAACGCAAACCGCCACCGCCATCGCCGGGCCTTCGTCAACGCGCGCGGATCCTCGAACAGCCCCACGGGAAGCCGCCCGAGGGATGGTATCCGACAAAGCGTCTTGGTCCCGCGAAACGTGATCGATGGCGGGCACTATTACAGAATTGGATCGCATGGGTGAGCCCGGGTTTCCCCCAATCTTCAATCAAGCGAAAACAAGTGTGGACGACTGATCCACCCCCGGGGAAAGGCCGCGTTCGTCCAGGTGGAGCCGTACGCGGACCGGTCGATCGGGTGGGTCATGCCGTTTTACGGATACATCAAGGCCCTCTGCATCGCCTACCTCTTACTCACGCGGCCATCCGTACGTCCCTCGCCCCTCCTCGTCACACCTCATTCCAACTCAATCCGTAACCATAGGGCGGCGCAATAATCTACCAATCCCTCATCCACCCGCGTCTCCGTCGCCACGCACGAACCATCGATCTCTCCGCGTCCTTCCTCCTCCTCAGCGCGGAATGGTTATTCCACATCACATTGACACTCGCCGTCGTACCCTTTATCCGTCTCGAGTCCGGCATTATCCGCGCATATGCGGCCGCACGGGCGTTCAACCTTGGGAGGGTCATGCCGCGCGTGGTGCCCTGGCGGAGAACCGTCGCGGCGAGAGCGCTGCAAGAGGAAGACATCATCGAGCAGAGTCTTTCCCGCCGGATCGACGACGATGGGGTTCGAATCCAAATCAACACCACCACGCCTTCCCGTTCCTTCCCAGCCCATCACCCATCCCTCGTCCCCTCCCCCGCAGCAATAACCGCCTACACACTCTCCTCGCCCGTGACCCTCCGCGCCGTCGTGACGCACGCACAAGAGATATACCGAGATCTCGAAGGTCCCCGGGCACGTGAGCGCGGGGAGGACGAGCTCGTGACGGGATTCATGCGGCGGCGGCCGACGACGGAGCAGGCGTCGTCGTCGAACCCCGGCAAGATTGCCCCGAAACCCCCCACCGCCGCCGCCGCCGCGGGGCCGAGCATCCCGGAACCGGTACGCGCCTCACGCGGACGCAGGATCCAACAAGCCGCGGCGGGCGTATCCGTCCATCACGCCTCGGCATCCACGATGACGCCGGTCGAGGCGGGAGCTGCATCGAGCGGCACGACGACGACGACGAAGAGGCCCGCGGCGCGCAAGGTGCATCGGCCGTTGAAAGAATATGCTGCAGCGGCGGGGGAAGGTCCCGCGCGGATCGGTCGCGCCGAGCGAGCGCAGGGCTCTGGGACGGTTCAAGCGGGGAAACGACCGGCGTCGCAGCACCCGTCACCGCGTGGATCAGCGTCCACGTACGCCCGCACGACGGGCCGACTTGCGAGAGCGGCCGTAGCGGGCGAACCAACCGCGGCTGCGTCTCGTGGCACGCTCGGCGTCGGTCCTCCCGCAACGAGGTCCGGTGCAACGACCGGGCGGCCGACGTCGGCGCACGGCCATGCATCGTCGTCCGCAATGGCATCAGCGTACCCCGGCAGGGCGCTCCCGCTCGCGCATTCCCCCGAATCCAGCATTCGACCTGGACCATCCGCCGCCTTTGGCGGGACTTTTGGCCATGGTCCCCCGCGCGCGCCAGGCTCCGATGCATCGGGAACCGACGCAACGACGGTTCCGCATCGCGCGGCGGGTATGGCCGTTCCCGTTCGTGGTCAAGCCGCGACACGATCGACGCAAGAGCAGACAGGACCATCGACGCGCGACGGGTCAGCGTACGCTCCATCGACGTATCCCGGCATGCCGCCCTTCCTTGCGCATTCCCCCGAATCGGGTCTCCCAACTCAATCATTCGCGGCGTCGCGCAGCGTATTCGGCCTCGGCTTTGGCGACGTCGGTGAGGCGACCGCGAGCACCGACGACGACACGCCGTCCGCGAGATTGCTTTTCGTGCCTGGAGGCTTTCCGCTCGCGTTTTCGCCCGCCGTCGTCAGCCGCACTCGGTCAGACGACCGCGCGACGAGGCAGCATCCGCCGCCGACGAACGAGTCAGTGCCTACCGTCGACCCGTCGAAAACGAGTCAATCGCCTGCGACGGACGCCTCGACAAGTCATCTCGCCGTGCCCGGCGCGTCTCAACACGCACGACCGGGCCGGCCTCTACTCCGCAAGAACAACTCGCTCGGCCTCATGGGCACGCTCGATTCCATGCGATCGCCTTCCCTCGAACCGACGAGCGCGTTTGCGCATGCCCCGCCGATGATCGCCAAGTCGGCTGTAGATCCGAGCGCGCATTCGCTCGTGGGTGTCGCGAGTCGGTTGCGGCCGTCCCATGGGGATGATCCGGGCGGTGCTGCGGGTGCCCAAGTCGGCCAGCTGCCCGTGAGCACCGAGTCAGAGCCACCTCGGACGCAGTGGTCTTCTTCACAGGGGATACACGTCCCGCTGATGCCGCTGCCGCTCGTGACGCCCGCTTCTTCGCCTCAAATCCGGCAGGCAGACTCAATGCCGCCTACGCCAGAGATCGGAGGACCGAGCGTGTCGCGGGATCCCGCTGCAGTCGAGACCGCATCGACGGCGCAACGTCCCCCGCCAGCAATCACATCGCCAGAGGAAAAAGTGGCAAGCGTGATACCGAACGAAAGCGCAGCGGAGAGCAGCGACCTGTCCGAGCTGGACAATGTCCCGACGTCATCGGTCACCGCGTTGAAAAATGACTCCAGGTCCAAAGACGGGTGGCGGGTATTGGTCGAACGCCCAATCGCGCATGCGCAGGCTACGCGTGCGGTTCGTCCGGGGCAGCGTACGATACCAGCGGAAAGCATCGAACGTGCTCGGGCTATCCGCACCACATCCGTGGCCACGGCCAGCGTGCAAGCTTTGAAGGAAAGGGCGGCGCTGTCGTCTGCTCGTGGCCCCGCCGAGCAAGAGAAAGACGTCAAGAAGAAACCGAGCGTCGCCGACGAGTCCATCCTACGAGTACCAGCCGCATCGACTGCTGATCTCCACATCGAGACAGCGACGGACAAGGGAAATATCAGAAAGAGAAAAGAACCGCCAACGAGCATACCTACCAGGCCAACGAGACGTGGCATCAACATGGCTACTGTGCGTCCGCCGACCGAACGAGCGGTCCGGCCAGTCATCCCGGCTATCGTGGGCGCACACCGGGAATTCGCCTTGCCAGAGACGATGATCGCCGAGGTCACACCGGTCCGTCGCGCGCGGGTCTCCTCTGCTGCAGCCTCTCAGGCACTCGCATCTCCGACCAAGAAGCGAAAGAAGAATAGTGGGCTCGCCGATACGGGTTCCGCGATGACCTCGGCGGCTCCCTCAGAAGATGAAAGTGTACAAGCAAGAGCGCGGCGAAGAAGTACACGGACGCGCAGTCAAGCTCCGCGTGATTGAATTATCGCATATTTCGATAATCGCTTAAATACAATTGAATTATCATGTGATGTCTCGTGTATCGCCTTGCCTAGAGGCCTGGTTCCATTCCTGTGCGCCTGTCCTCCGACTTCAGCCTTTGAGGTAAAGGAAGCTAGCGCGATCCCTCAAGCTACGGTTGCTTTGCTGATCAAGGCTTGGCGGGAATGGAGGTGCCCCTTCATAGGGCGTTCTTTTGGGCTGATTGAGTAGAGTCATTCAGCAACCGACTCGGCGGATCATCTCTCTATCGCACTGCTGCCCACCTTGTGAAAGTCCACCCAGACAAAATTGACATCCCCGTATCGTCCTTGTCGGCCAAAGTGGTTGAGGGCTTTGGCGGCGTCATCGACTGTCTTGAAGGAAGCAAAAATTCGCCAGCAAGTCGGTGACCTCGCGGGAAATCCCTTGCATTCGCAGCTCTTGATCTTCCAGCCCCTTGCGTTCATCTGTCGCGCTTCCTCCGTAAGTCTATAAGACTTGCTTATCGATTGAAGTGGATCGGTACTTACGTCGAACTTCATGGCCTCAAGATTCGGCTTCATAGACTCTCTTGTTTCGATCATAATATTCTTGAGGTCGAGTAGAGCTCTCGACCAGCGACAGGGTTCGTCACAAAAATCGTGTGTTGACCCTCGGCGTGTATGTATTGGTGTCCATTTTCCCCCTCTCGTCGATTGCGGTTGGGAGGGACTGCAAAGAATCATTAAAAGCAGGCTCTTGAGGAATAGGATGGGACCGACGCACGGTTACGATAGACAGGCGGAGCAGGTTGAGCCTGGATCTGGACCGGCCACTCGGGTTGAACACCGTGTTGAAATAGCCACCAAGGGCCAGAATTCACTGGAGACGGTAATGCTCAGCCAAAGTTCTGCTGAATCAGTTTCATTCCAACTCACAATTCATAACCAGCTGAGGCGCAGCCGGGGATATCACTAGATCGCGCGTTCCAGGAATAGGCCCGTCGGGGATCCAAGACTACTCACCGTTCTCCGGTGCGACGGAGGGAACAGAGCCTGGTATATAGTGCTTTAGAACCGAGGCGGCAATTGCCACTGAGGATCGAGAGGCTCAGTCAGGCTTCGCTCTATTCAATCCAGACATGTAAGAGCTTGAGTGATAAGGGGCTGCATAGAGCCGGATTATGGAAGGATGGGTGATCCAGACATGCTGCCCGATAGGCTGTTTCTGCTGAGATATATAGTTATTCAGACGGTTCTGTAACGGCTACTTGACAAACTCGCTGTCTTTGACGACTTGGTGAGAACGAGTTTGCGAAATAGTCCGTCAGACTGAAAAGACGCTGTATTAATTGGTTTCCCGATCTAAAGACGAAAAGTACTTACTGGGAACGCGTCCAAGCCTCGAAATTGTTGCATTCGTTGTTTCCGCTTTGCATATCCGTTACATGAATCCTTTTCAGACAGACCTGACGTTTTGTCGAAGACTATACGGCGAGCATCGAAGCAGGGGCATTGAGTTTGCGTTCAACAACCAGTCCGGATAGCAATGATGACTCACGGAAGGTGAACTTTGCGCTGTTCCGGCGCGCGACCGAGTAGTTGCAAAGCTTCGTGTTCCCGTTCATTGTTCCCTCACGATGTGGCATCATCTAAGGAGACTGCTCCTACATCGCTGCTAGCTGTGGGTGTCACATAGTAGACATGTAGAGTATGATGAACCGACACTCCTCCCGCCGTGATCTAGCAATGGATAGGAGGCATAGTGACCGATCGCTCCATCTTTCTAGCAAGTGCCCGTTAGAGCAGCGACAAAGCCTGAATAAGCAAGCTATCCTTATTCACGTCTGTGTATCTTCCAGAAGCCAGAGAGGCAATGAAAGAGACTGGAGAAGAACACGTTGTCGGACGAGGTGGATTCCATCTTTACACACGGCTCGAAAATGTGCCCGCAGCTGGTCAGAAGTCCCAGGATGCGTCCCGTCAGCTGAACCTCCGAGCAGCTTACTCTGGTATCCTGGTGAAGGTAAAGTTGAAAACAGTCAGTAAATTGAAGCGATCTAGCCCTCTCATTCGATGCGAGATAAAGAATAATTGGCTTGAGATGTCAAATCTCTCTCGCGCTAATATCTGTGAATCTTATCACCAGACTTCTTGATGAACAGTTACTTATCCTTCCGACACTGCTCTAAGACTGATTCCACAACTGGTGCTTGGTGCTTGGTTCTTCATCTTCACTTAACGTCGAACAGCTCCCTAACAAGACCCGCTGTTGAACGATGATCCAACTGACATTTCCGATAAAGAAGGTTGGACAGCGCAGATGAATCTGATCGTTACAGTAATTCCGGAGCAACCAGTTGTAATGATGACTGGACTGTACAACATTTGGAAAGACATCTTCTAGTTGAGATTCATCAGGAAGGCAGCGCTGGAAAATGTTGTATCTCCTTCAACCCCTGCCCGCGAAGCGCTTCGCTTGCTGGACTGACTATATCGCCCTATGGAGATGGTCCAAGACCGACGCCGAGACATGAAAAGTGGTAAAGGCGCTGCGAAAAGTTATGCGAGTTGCTGAAGTCGTATCGTTCCTTGTGTTACCCGCGGTCGACCATCCCCGCACGGGAGCCTGGCTTTCGGTCTTCTTGCTAAAGTGAGTTTTTCACCATCAACCCCAAGTCTGAGCTTGATGATGACTGTTCTTCAAGCCTGTTCTCCGAAAGTGAGGCTACCTTTCCTGAATATATGACGGATTTGTAAGTAGACACGAGTTTGGCGGTTTCGACTTCAGGTCACACGTGATCTGCCACCATGAATCAGGTGGACACAGCAACGACTTAGTGATGCGAATTAATTCGACCCACTGAGGCAAATCACAGATTCGAGCGACGACATTACGATGAACGTCACATATAATGAATGTAATCTGCAGAAGCTCGAAGACCTTCCTTAGGTCACCTCATCATCCCCAGATTCCTCGCCACCTTTTTCATCATGGCAACTCCCTTCACTCCCCGTCAAACCGAGTCGGCCAAAGTCGCTGAACCGTCAACCGGCGCACTCAAGTTCTTCCAAGCTATGGGAAAGGCCAAAATCCAGCACGATGAGTTGCGACACCTCATTCCGTTGGCAGAGCGTTACCGTGCCTCGACGCAGTTGTGCAAACGACCTTTGACGCCAGAGCCAAAGCCTGGGATGTTGAGGCATGTGTAAGTCGTGATCACGCACACCACGAAGTGATTCTTCACTGATCTTTACTTTTCTTCTTTCCTAGATCTCGCATCTCACATCGCCCTTCTAACGTCAATCACGAAAACTCGGAGTTATTCCACAACTTTGACCATCTTTGGGCCAATGATGGATTCGATTGCTTCGAATGGGCGGAAGACCTCGTGGAGATTCTCAAGTTGAACTGGGTGAGTTTGTTTGCGTCTCCGCGTCATTTCCGTATATAACTAAGCTTGTTCGCCTCAGTCTGAAGGTTTGGCGCGATGCATCAGCTTTGTTCTTGAATCGAAACCCATCGATACCGGAGATCGAAAGGCAAAGAAAGTTTGGCTTGTGCAAGCTGTAAGTCCAAACCCCTCCTTCTCGACGTGTGTACCAAAACAATTTGCTGACGAGCTTGCCATCAGCCTCGACTGGTCCCAAAAACTGGACACAAGTTGACAACCGATCGACTGACTCCAGCCATGATGAAGGGGCTCCACGGGCGTCTCAAGAAGGCGGCCGAGGTGCGTTTCGAGTTCTCCAGTACATCCAAATCACAGGAGCTGACGATATGCGTAGGAGGATGACGAAATTACTTGGAGAGCAACCGCGACGGACAATCAAGGACGAGTCGCCGCATACGAGCTCTCCTTTACCGGATACCCCTGGCAGGCAAGCTCAGCCAACACCTCAGCGACCCAGACTCCGGCTACTAGTGGTGCATCGACACCCTGCGGCGAAAGGCGACAACTTTGCCTCAACTTGGACTCGCTGGAGATCATTACGCCCAGGACCAAGCAGGTGAAAGCTGCCAAAGGTTCTTCAGAGGTTGCGCCTGCCATGGCAAGCCGAGCGAATATGAAGGCCGTCGGTAACCAGAATGGCAGTCTTAGTAAATAAACCTTGTCGTCATTCGACGACGATGTAGAAGTTGCGAAAGATTGTAGCTGGTGTCAACTCTCTTATCCGTACGTGAATGTAAAGTTCGAAAGCCTTTCCTGTATCTCCAAGCGACTGTATCATGTATAAATGAAGGAAGAAGAAGACCTAGAGTCCCCATCATCGTCATGACCTTGTGAGGGCGGAGAGAAGGTCACCTGCGCGACCGATTCGACCCCATCAATCGATTCGCCGCAAATCGTGCACATCCCCCTTCATAGACGCCAAGTGGAGACCACATCTATCGCATATGCATGCTATGCACATCTTTGTCGCATCTCTCACGATCTGGCAACCATGCATCATCAGAAGAGAATCCAACCTAATCCATGCTCGCTCCGCTTCATTGTGCCGCCCACCCGGCTCTACACCCTCGCCAATAGCCCCATAAACAAGAACTGCGCCATGGCAATCACAAACAAGAACTGCACGCGCTTTGACCTGCTCGAATGCGAAATCGTCGCGACGGACGAGGAATTCGACGAGTCGGGCAAGAGCACGTATTTCAGTGATCGGAGCTGTGGGAGTTTGTTGGCTGGTCAGCGGATACGGTGTGTAGAGGGGAGGCCACGACGTACGAGGAAGAATGCGTTGGCGCAGAATGTGTAGAAGAAGACGGTAAAGTAGAAGACTTTGCCCCAGTTGAGGAAGGAAGCGATCACGGTGACGATGATACTGTGAACCCGTCATTAGCTTGCACGGAACAGGATGACCGGAGCGTCAAGCGTACCCGACAAATTTGTAGCCTCCGTAGCCGATTAACTCGACTCCACTCGCGCCGGTGCCTCTTACGTCGAGCAGGTAGCATCCGAGCCTTTAGAATCATGAGTCCCAAGCCCCCATTTGCGGCAACGCGATGACTCACTTGATAATCGTAAACTCTGTCAATACGACACCCAAGGCTTTGCTGAACGTGTATCCCAAGACTTCCGGGTGGAAGCGGTTTTGCAGCCCCGATGCGAGGCCCGAGAGAAGAACATACGTCACGAGTGCCATCGCTTCCAAGGGCAAATCAGCCAATCACCTCCAGAACCAACAAGACATCCAAACTTACTCGGGATGTACAAATCCGGCGCATTAATATCATCCCTCGGCGGCATCCACCCGTCTTGTCCCGCCACCGCGACCCCATCCGGGCCTGAGACACGGCTACTGCGCACGGCGAGACGTGACCAAGGGCGATGACGCCATGGAAAGAGGATGAGCCGGAGTTTGTGCAGGACGTAGGAGTTTGTGACGGAGAATGAGGTTTTGAGGAGTGGGAGGGGGAGGAAGCGGGAAAACTAGGCAGCGCGATTAGAGGTGAGATGGGAGGAAGAGGGGAAAGAGCGGGCTCACATTCTTCTCTACGTAGTCCTGTCCAGCAGCAACTGCGCTCTTGCCAAACTGCATCCCCATCTGCGCCGTTGCATCGTTCATCCCCATCGGCCACTGTCCTCCCCCCGCCGCAAACGCATTGAAACCTCCTCCTCCCCCACCGACGCCCATCCCCATCGGACTCATATACCCTCCCTCCTGTCCCGTCGGGGCATACGGTCCCGTCCGCGGTCCAGAGCCGGAGGCCATGTACCCCTGCTGCTGCGATCCCGCACCTCCGTCACCCATCATCGAAAACGTGTTCCCCTGCCCCGCGAAAGCATACGCCCCTTGGCCCTGCGACGCATTATCCACGACGGGCGGCGGACTGCTGAACCGGCTGTACGTCTCCCCCGACGGCCGGGAGCCTTCCATGCTCGTGCTGGACCGGGGTTCGGGCGGTGGCTGGGAGATGTGTGAGGGCCGCGGATGGACGAGCGGTGGGGGTGAGCGGGCAGATGTGTACGGTGCGGACATTGTTGTGGTGTGGTGTGGTGTGGTGTGGTGATGAAAGGAGGGGAAGGCCGGAGTGAAGAGGAGAACGTCATAACTGAACTTGGTATGCTAGCTGGCGCGTGGATCGCTCGGCGGCCGGGATCACGTGGGGCCGCCGGAGAATTGAGATTTCAGGCGGTTGAGTGATTTCTATCGGAGAGGGCGTTGCTTGCCGGTCCAGGGAATCACCGCAACCGCACAGTCATGTCCAAGACGGAGGAAAAGTCGTCAAAGCACAAGGAGGGCGAGGCAAGGCCCAAGAAGGAAAAGAAGGAAAAGAAGGAGAAGAAGGTGAAGAAGAGCAAGGTGCTCAGCGAAGATGTCCCGGTCGAGAGTGCAGAACCCGCGACAACAGCAGACGTCGACATGACCCTTCAAGAAACACCAGCCGAAGCATCGATACCATCAGACGACACGAAATCAAAAAAGCGTAAGCGCTCCAAGGAAACTACCGACGGCGACGAGGCTCCCACCAATGACGCCGACCTCCTCGAAATCGACCCCGACGCGCCCACCCCGCTCTCCAAAGCCCAAGCCCGTGCCGCGCGCAAAGAATCCAAACGGAAATCCAAGGCTGGCGACGACGAGGAAGCTGATGCCTCGGAAGGCGACGACGGCGCCGAACGTGCATCCAAGCGCGCAAAGAAGAGTAAGCCTGATGCACCCGTCAAGCCGAAGCGACAGCATTCCGTCTGGATCGGGAATCTGGCGTTCAAGACGACGGCGGAATCGTTGAAGGCGTGGATCGAGCGGGAGATTATCTTGTTGTCCAAAGGGAAGCCGCAGGCGGAGGATGAGGACGAGGACGAGGAGCCAGAGGAGGGGGATGATGATGAGGTGGATGAGGAGACGGAGATTGTGACGCGGGTGAATATGCCGATGAAGCAGGGTCGATTCGGGACGCAGAATCAGGGGTCAGTGTCATGGATCCGTTGGGTATGGGGTCCAGAAGCTGATTGTGCGGAACGTGACAGGTTCGCATATGTCGATTTCAAGAGCCGTCGGTTTCAGAAACTCGGTGTCAGGCTCAGCGAAGGCATGATCGACGGACGGCGCTTATTGATCAAATACGGTGAGCACTCATCATTTCTTTTTGGCACCGCTCCCTATCTGACCCGCGTCCCAGGCGACGACTACGGCGCCAAACCGGACGCCCGTACGCCGAAACCCGTCACCTCCATCCCGGCGGGTGCCCTTCCCAAATCGCAACCGCACAACGCCAGCACGACGCTCTTCCTCGGCAACCTACCGTTCGACGCGACGGAGGAAGCGATTTGGGACTTTGTCGAGCGGAATGCAGTCGAGGCGTTGAAGGGGAGGAAGAAGAGTAAGAAGGGCAAGGGCAAGCGTGGGAAGAAGGGTGGTGAGGGCGAGGGCAGTGACAGTGGAAGTGAAAATGAGAGTGAGGATGATGATGACGATGAAGAGGAGGAGGAGGAGGAGGAGGAGCTTGCGGATGACGATGCCAAGGCGATTCTCGAGAACAAGACAAAGCAGTCTCAGGCGTCCGGTCTTCGCCGGGTGCGAATGCCGCTGTTCGAGGATAGCGGGAAGTGCAAAGGGTATGTCGCTCCCTCGGCGTATGTTATGCCTCTCTAATATCTGCCTTCCAGTTTCGCCTTCCTCGACTTCAAATCGGTAGAGCAGGCAACGCAGGCCCTCGCCAACCGTCGCAACCATTTCCTCTACAACCGAAAGCTCAAGATTCAGGTAAGTCATTCCGCGGACACCAGAGCCACCTCGCTGAATCCGATCACAGTACGCCTCTGAGTCAGCAACCAAACGATCCCTCCCCGCCTCGCAGCGCAACAGACCGCCCGTCGGCGAAACCGACGGTACCGACGCCTCCGCCTCGACGCGGCCGGCCGGAAGGTACTTTGACGCCGACAAGGCTCAGCCGCAGGGCGAGAAGAAGGATGCACGGGGTAAGAAGTGGGAGTCGTCGGGCAGGCCGAAGCCTGGTGCGGCGTTGATGGCGGCGAAGCGGGAGAGCGTTGCGATTGTAGCGGGTCAGGGAAAGAAGATTACTTTCTAGGCTTGCGGGCTCAATACCTGATACTAGGCCACGAGTTGCAATATAGATTTATGACTGCGTGTTGTATGCGGGCTGGCATCTGTCCATGATCATAGTAGCCTCAAGCGCCCCGTCGCCCCAGCAGCACACTGCTTAACCAAGTTGATACAGTCATTCAAACTATTCCTGCATCAGTTAATTCGCTGCGGTCGTCATACCCAACTAATTTGAGACGATATTCTGATCTGCCAGCCCCTTTCTCAACATGGCATTGGCGACTACTCTGGGCGACGTCTGGAACATATCGACCGCCCAGGAACGCATCATCCGTGCTCAGAAACGCGACGAGAGTGCGCAGTATACGAGAAGTGTCATGTTGGTATTGCTAGCCCTATACAATGGTGCCGTGGACAAGGCGAAATATCTGTCTATCGAAATGCATGATGTGGTATGCCGAGATCAACGTGAGACTTTGCTAAAGGGCGTTCGTAACCCATCAGTATCGCGTAAATGTCAACAATAACCTCTATGACTCACTCTAGCAGGGCCTTTGCCTCGTTAATCTTTCCTGCAAGATACGGTGATCCTTGTCGATCCGGATGGTTTGCCAGCATGAGGCGACGATGAGCATCCTTGAGCTTGTTATTTGTTAAGGGATCTCTACCGGAAGACATATCTCTTTAGTACGCTGTAATAGAGAGAAGCGCCAACGGAGAGCAAGTAGATGAAGCACTTACTTGACGCCCAGAATCTTCATTGCCTCGTTCTTGTCCATCTTGGCCTGAAATCCTCCCTTGACCCACTTATCGGCTCCCGCCCGCGCTCCTCCTCGGTACGCCTGCCACAGCACACGTCCGCCCAATCCTGCGCCCAAGAGTCCGAGACCGACGGTGATTGCTGACGACATCCTGGTGACTGCTGTGCGGTGCATTCTGGATTAGAGCGAAGACACGAGATGCAGTGGAAGGTCATGAATTGATAAAGAGAGAAGCATGATGGCAACATGTCCAAAGACGAGCGAGAATGCGATCGAAAAGTCGGGAACAAAGTGGAGGCACAAGGCGATCGAATTCACCGGCCTGGCTTCATACCAAGAGAGCTCTTCTCTCCGTTCATACTCGCTGATGCCATTGTCTTGCAGCGGAACGACAGACAACATCTTGTTCGCCCAGAGCCATTGGGAGGATACTGACTGTATCTTTCCCTCGGTCTTCATATGTCAAAACACGGTTACTGCCGCCTTGCGTTACCGACTTTCTGATGTTCGATTTCTTAAACGTTGGGGTGCTTGCCTATCGAGGATACTGGTGTCACATGTTGGGGTGGTGGAGAGTGTTGGAAACCAGACCCTATATACCAACCATGACTTTGTTCTCTGAACTGTGCGCTGAAGCATTGTGAATTACGGAATGTACGAATATCGATGCGTCGAGAGCGCTTATCAGAGCTATCTGGCAAGCTGTCATTGCTAGGCGAAACGAGACTCTGCCGGCCTGTCAGCAAGCTGTCTGGACTCAACAGGACGACCTGAGCTATCGATGTTCCATCGCTTGCGTCGCGTTTGATCCCAGACCGTGCCCGCTGCATGTGTCCGGTTCTGCGGCTCCCATTGCATTCGCCTCAGTTGTAGATAGCTACATCCCCACAAAGCGAACTACAAAGATGCCGCTCATACCAGTGTGTCCTATATGTATTCGTCCTGGGGTTCGAAGCTCAATCGACTAGACTTCATGCCGATACGGACATTCTCACAAACATCTTCCAGCATCGCAACACCGCCTGCGCGCAAGCGCCATTCGCGGACCATATCATGCCTAAGTGGAGCCTTTTCTTTAACTGCTTCTTCGGTAAAGCTAGCACGAAGCCGGCGGTGTCGGTATGACGAAAGTACTTCCGAGGCCATCTGACTGATCATCTAGTGACATCTGACTGCTGTTGCCGTCTGAAGATGACCTATGCTAAGGTCTTTGCCCAAGAGCTTACAGGACTCATTCTCATTTGTGCCGCCGCTCCTGGAGCATCCGTCAGGATTGCACTACTTCCCCTTCGGACGGCGAAGACCTCCGACAGCACGGTGACACCAAGCATCTCGATGTGCCAAACATCCATCCATACCGATTGTCCTTGCGACGGTATAACAGTCGTGGCAATATCGTTTCTAGTTCATCGGCAAGACAAGCAGCTGTTCGGGGGGCTTTACCGGAACGCAATCATTCGACCGAACTTCGACCGCGAATGTAAGCCCCACATAGCCACTCGCGAGCTGCTTCGCCGTGAGATGCACAACAGGGGCGCCACAAGCGAACATAGCTGACGAGCTGACGTAGTGTATCACTGGCTGCCCGCCCGAACGCAGCTCGATACTTGACTCGATAGAGGAGAAAGGTTCGGTCAGCTATAATTGACAGTTGGTCGACACCGCACTGTGACAGAACCCTTGTATGCGATTGCCTTCGTGCGAGCAGCTCTCCCGCAGATGGTTTGACGAACTGTCTGACGGTGGCGCGTGCTATAATCGTATCGAGCTAGAGCAGCACAGTAGAGGACATTGCGCTGTGCTCGGCTATTCCAGCCCCACAGATGGATATCGTTGATCGTTCAGCTGACCGGCGAGATTCGCCCCATTCAAACCTCTATACCCCTAACCCCCGGCGCGAAAGGATGTCTCAGTTCTGCGCTTCTTCGCCACTGCTTCTCGGCGGATTTGCGCCTTCGGGTGACATGCTTAACCCGGCCTGATCAATTTCCGATTTGCCCGAAAGAAGCGGCCGAAAAAAGAAATAGACACGATAGACACGCAGCAAAGCTCGCAGAACGCCATGGATACTGCGATATCATTGCGATACATGCCGGGGGCGAATACAACGACGACAAGATGGAATACATCGTAAACCTCCGTCAAGCCGAGGGATCATAGAGCCGATGACAGCTCAGAGACAGGACATCGAAGATGTTCTCCTGAGAGTAGATCGACCGCCAGAACGAGCTGTTTTGGAATAGCTTTCGGAAAGCTTTTCGGAAGGTGTTCAGCGTTGGATCGTTGATCCTTGAACGATTCTGACGACGTAACTGGCGACTTTTGACAACTCATCTGAGATGTGAAGAGCCTTCTTCGGCCCGGTTGCAGACCCCGTTGCAGTTCCCGTTGCCCCACGACAAACCCCGTCAATGCAACGAAATCGCCTAAAGTCTGTTGTCTGGCAGCTTGTCTGGCATAGAAAGGTCCCCGTTGCATACTTTAGCTATCTTGCCATCGCCTGATTCTGCTTCCATGATCATGAAGCTCTACTGGCTACTATGCTGCCACAGAGGACTCGCAGAGCCCTGCCGATCTGTAATGGGTCTGCTCGACCCGCTGCAGCTCCCGCTGCTTGCTAGCTTGAACCCTCATGCCCTTTCAGCTGCCCTTTCCCCAGCAATTCGTGGACAATGCACACGCTCGAAGTCCAGGAACTGTTCGGGGACTGGCTTCGTGATCGTGATCTCTTAACCTTTGGAGAACTGTTTGAAAGTAGTGCTCTTGCTGAGCTTCCTGCTGCTACAACCATCATACAACGTGGCAATGAGCTTCTCCACAATAGCCAGTCATGGCAATGGAAATTCGCCTGGAGCGGGCAATCGACTGACAACTGGGGCATTTGAGAACGTATTTGGGTCGGGCTGGTCGACGGCTACTATCACCGCTCGCTACTCTCGGGGTTGTCTTGGGGGTTTTGTAGCTGGTATTGTGCATATGAGCTTGCACATCTCACCACATGATCAAGGAGTTCAACATGTACATATGCTAGTCGGCGAAGTCTCGCCGGAATGCCTCCAAGCAAGTTGCGTACTGCGGTCCCCCGTCCCCGTGGGCGATATGCCGCAGAAGACTCTTGTGAAGCAGCTAGTTAGCAGCTTAGTGAGCCCCGCCGTTCGAAAACGGATGTTTCTGTTCGCCGGTAAATCGGTCGCGTGCAGGATCGTTTGAGCTACTTGCATATTTGCTTCCTTAGCTGGTAACTCTGGCACTCTCGAACGAGACTGCATCTCGCACGGCAGAGCTCGCAGAGACTCGCAGAAACATCCCAAGAGCAAGCTAGCTATCTCAAGGTCGTCAGAGCTGTCGTCAGCTATGTGGTCCAGCTGATCGCCCATCCGCACATCCCGATATTCGCCTGTACCCTTCTACCTATGCTTCCGCCGGTCGGCGGCTTCAAGCCTGCTGAACTGCCCATCTGAGACCGCGGAGGGCCAAAGAACATCGATCATGCGCCGGGGTCTCCGAGTGTCAACAGGGCAGCAAGCTGGACAGCAGCGTGAGGCCCTTGGAATTGGAGCCAGCTTCAAGGGACATCTGCGGGCCAAGATGGAACACCTGGCAATACTGCGTGTGGGACTTTCTGGTGCCTTGACGGCAGCCACTGACCAGAATACTCGCCGGAGACATGCAAGTCTTGACGCATCTCGGGTTCAGCGCTGTCCATCACGAAAGCCCAGCTGGACTGCAACCGAACCCAGTTTTGTATATAGCACAATCGGCTTCATGGTGACGACCTTCCCGACTTCGACTGATACTCAACAATCTCAACCCACTCGGGCTACACCTACCTCATCCAACAAGTCTCCAGCAAGCAAACGCAACAATCATGTCTGAGAAGGCAGATATCTATCACTCCGAGAAGGCGGGAACGACTCACATCGACTACAGCGATGAGAAGAACTTGGCGGTTACCGGCTCAGAGCAGGACCTTGGTCACTTCATCGCCGACGCCGCAGATGCTGCCCAACAGCAAAAGACCCAGACCACCAGGGGTGCTTTCGCCATGTGGAAGCCGGCCGTCATCTGGTCAATAATCTTCAGTTCCGCCATTATCATGGAAGGTTACGACACCATCTTGCTGGTACGCAGAGCGTGACATGATGTGAAACACGAGCTGACATGCTTGTGTGCATAATAGGGTCAATTCTGGGCACAACCTGCCTTCGCGCAGAAGTATGGAGCTTTCGACCCGAAATCCGGCACATACCAAGTCGCTGCTCGATGGCAAACTGGTCTGTCTTGCGCTGTGCAAGTAGGAAACATCCTCGGTCTCCAGATTACCGGTCCCGTAGCAGAGCGATTCGGTTACCGACTCACCATGCTCGTCGCCCTTATCGCTTTGACCGGATTCCTCTTCATTCAATTCTTCGCTGTCAACATTCAAATGCTCCTCGCTGGTTACCTCTTGCTCGGTGTAAGTTCATTCCCTGGCGCATTGGGCAAAAGCTTACTATCTCTTGAATTTCCAGTTCCCCTGGGGTACTTTCCAAACGATGTCTGTGTCCTACGCTGCCGACGTCATGCCTGTCCACCTCCGACAATACCTCACCACCTACGTCAACTTGTGCTGGGTCATTGGTCAAATCATCGCTTCTGGTGTTTTGCGAGGATTGGTCGGTAACGACACCCAGTGGGCTTACCGCATTCCTTTTGCCATTCAATGGGTCTGGCCTCTTCCTATCATTATCGGTATCGCCTTTGCGCCTGAATCTCCCTACTGGTTGGTCAAGAAGGGCAGGACCGAGGATGCCGAGAAAGCTTTGATGCGACTCTCCACCCGAGCATCTGGATTCACTGCGGATGACGCCAGGAAGCAGGTCGCCATGATGTCTCACACGAACGAAATCGAGAAGGCTTCTACCGAAGGTGTCTCCTTCGTTGACTGCTTCAAGGGCGTCAACTTGCGACGAACTGAGATCGCCTGTCTTGTTTGGCTGTAAGTTGCTTTGCTTGTAGAATACCGAAGACTGCTGACGCCGATCTCCCTCAGTAACCAGAACACCTCCGGATCAGCGTTGATGGGACAAGCTACCTACTTCTTCCAACAAGCCGGTCTCAACAACTCTGCCGCCTCCACCCTCAACTTGTGCATGTTCATTGTCGGCTTCATCGGTACCGTTGGATCTTGGTTCATCATGAAGCCTTTCGGTCGACGAACCCTCTTCTTCTACGGTCAAGCTTCCTGCACTACTTTGATGTTGCTTGTCGGCATCCTCGGCACGGTCACCAAGAGGGGCGGAAATGGCGGATGGGCAATCGGCGCTCTCTTGATCACCTTCACTTTCTTGTACGATCTCACTGTCGGACCCGTCTGCTACTCCCTCGTCGCCGAAATTCCCTCGACCCGACTTCGAGCAAAGACCGTCATCTTGGCTCGAAACCTGTACAACTTGGGTGGTCTCGTTATTGGTATCGTCAACCCGTACATGCTCAACCCCGTAAGCACGGTTTAACGCGCGCATTACTGCCAGAGACTAATTGCTCGCCATTCTCAGACCGAGTGGAACTTGGGAGCTAAGGCTGGTTACGTTTGGGCTGTCGGTGGACTGCTCTCTGTAAGTCTCACTCCCTCGCCTTCAAGACCCTGGACGACGACTAATCCGCCGTTCCCATAGACCATCTGGATCTTTTTCCGTCTGCCTGAACCCAAGGGACGAACTTACGGAGAACTCGATATCTTGTTTGAGCAGAAAACTCCCGCTCGCAAGTTCGCCTCCACTCACGTCGACGAGTTCGACGCCCACGAGCGAAACGCTGCCGCCGCCGTCACCGGAGGTGCTATGGTTCACTAGGTTGTCAGAGTATCTTTGGGCCTGTTTACGTTGGTCCGATCTACTCAATCGAATGCATTTGTAACAAAAGTAGCAGTTGTCAAGGGATAGCTTTCAGGTTATGTACTATTTTACTATAGCGTGTTCATACAAAGCATACTTTCTCACAAACATGCGCTGCGCTCTTCCCATCCGGCAGTCGCGCAGTCAGAAGAGGCAAATGATTGGGCTCCGGGGAGTTGAATTGGCCAACAAATAACGCGCCAAGATGGCAGATCTGAGTTTGATTCGAGGGCGATGAGGTGGCGTAAAACTATGTTCCGCCGTGTCGAAGGCAGCCTCAATCCCGCCAACTGCTCTGTCCATGAGAGGACGAAATGATTTCCAGCCAGCCGCTTGCTCTGATGGGGAACTGGGCAAACTGAAAGGTCTGTGACACTTGCGTGGTAGCCTATTGGAACGAGGTGAGGGGCCAGCAGCGAACGTACCTGACGACCGCGGACTGATTAGCTGGTCACGTGTGGGTGTTCTCATTTCTGCTCATTTGTTGGCATGATTGATCAGAAAATGCAGAGGTGTCTGCCCCGCTTCCAAGTTCCAGTTTACGTAGTTTACGTTACCATCCTGGATAGCGATCGCCTCTATGCCCCGCCTCTGTCCCTGGATAAGCAGCGACCAATTTCATCAAGCAACTTTCCGGTGTTTCATACTGATTCCGACGCAGGGTGAAAACTTCAAGACCATTTGTACGTCTCTGGGGGATATACTGGCTAGCTGGTAGATACCAAAGGTCACAAATTCAAAATAGTCCTTCGGTTGTAACCAGATTTTTCGTTGCAGTGGCCAGGGTGGTCAGGAAGCTGGTCAGGAACGTTGCTTTCCGAAGTCATCGGCGGAACCCAGGAGCAGGATCCTTACCGACGCGCTAAGCGGAATCGAGACTTGGAAGAGATCTTGAAAGGATGCTCTTGAAGAGCTTCGTGAAGATCTACTCTAGAGTTTCGTGAAGCTTGAAGGCCAGCCTGAATATGTCAGCAGGCTCAGGAAGCTGCTGAATGGCTGGCCCAAACAAGGGTAATTGCAGGGTCGTATGAGCTGTTGCAGTTGACGAGACCGCTCAAGAGCTTTCGAAGAGCTTCTCGAGGAGGATGTCGGCAATTCATCACTAGTTCATCCCGCCATCAGCTATCCCGCCTCTGCCGGTTCCGGGACATCTACGGCTCTTGCGGAACCGATGACCTGGAGCCCCGAAACAGCACAGGTATACTAGCACTATCAGCTGCACTATTCCAACATTTCTCAGCTCACCTCCCACGGGGCTCTCCTGCCTTGCATTGCGGAGAGCTTGCTGGATCTCCTGCCAAGATACACAATACAAATCTCGCCGAAAGCCATGCTTGTCGGATCTGCAACTTGCCAGCTGATAGTGCTACGCAAGAGGATACGGCAACAGCTACGACAACAAGTACTCGTTCCACATGCCACCCTTTCTCGTATATAACCTGGCGGTCGCAAGCAGCAAGATGTCAACTTGCCCGCTTGTCTCCTCAGGACGCGACAAATTGGAACTCCAAGGCCTGATAGCAAAGCAGCAATACAACATACCCTTCAGGCAAGATGTCCGAGAAAGCAAGTATTCAACATGATGAAAAGCCGGAGACGCGACATATCGACTACTCGGCAGACGAGAAGAACATTGCATTGACATCTTCGGATGAGGACCTCGGCCACTTCATTGCGGACGCGGCAGCAGCCGCTGAGCAGCAAAAGAACCAGACGACTCGAGGTGCCTTCGCCATGTGGAAGCCCGCTGTGATGTGGTCAATCGTCTTCAGTACCGCGATTGTTATGGAGGGCTACGACACGTGCTTGTTGGTAAGAGACCTCTCCTAGTCCGAAGATATACTCGCTGATTTTTCTCTATGTCTCTCTTCGTAGGGTCAGTTCTGGGCTCAACCTGCGTTCGCTCAAAAGTACGGGCATTGGGATCCGAAATCACAATCTTGGAACGTGGCCACGCCATGGCAAACCGGCTTGTCATGTGCTGTGCAAGTTGGAAACATTTTGGGTCTTCAGATCACTGGCCCATTGGCGGAGCGATTCGGATACCGACTTACAATGCTCATTGCATTGCTCTGTATGACCGGCTTCCTCTTCATCCAATTCTTCGCGGTGGATGTCAAGATGCTTCTGGCTGGTTACTTGTTGCTTGGTGTGAGTGCACATCTGTATTTTTGTGCCAGCCGAGCTGACCGGAGTTTCTGTTTGGCTAGTTCCCATGGGTAAATCAGACCTCTCGGGAGGGCACCTGAGGCTTGCTGAAGCTGTGTTCTCGCAGGGAACCTTCCAAACTATGTCTGTCACCTACGCAGCCGATGTCATGCCAGTCCATCTTCGGCAGTACCTAACTACCTACGTCAACCTGTGCTGGGTCCTCGGTCAGATCGTAGCCTCCGGAGTATTGCGAGCCATGGTCGGAAACACTACTCAATGGGCCTATCGAGTATGTCTACAGGGGTGTTCCTGCTGCATAGACTTCCGCTTAACGTCGAGGCATCTAGATTCCCTTTGCTCTGCAGTTCATTTGGCCAATCCCTATCTTTATCGGTATGTCGTCGATGTCTTCTCCGATTTTCCACATCCGCTGATAGCAAAGTGTGTTCGGGATTCTCTTTTTACGTCTTAGGTATCGTCTTCGCCCCCGAGTCTCCGTATTGGCTGGTCAAAAAGGGCAGGAACGAGGATGCGGAAAAGGCTCTGATGCGACTGTCCACAAGGTCGTCGGGTTTTACTGAAGAAGATGCGAGGCAACAAGTCGCCATGATGTCACATACGAACGAAGTCGAAAAGGCGGCAACTTCAGGTGTTTCCTTCATGGACTGTTTGAGGGGTGTCAATCTGCGTCGAACGGAAATCGGTGCGTTGGCTTTCAGGAATTCTCCCTGATAGTTTGCTGAGTGGCTACCCCTTGTTTGGTCATTTAGCATGTCTCGTGTGGCTGTAGGTGGCTTGTGTCTCGGCACATCAACTAGGCTGACTCTCCTATCAGTAACCAACAGACATCGGGTTCCGCATTGATGGGCCAAGCCACCTACTTCTTCCAGCAAGCCGGTCTCGACAATTCTTCAGCCACGACGATGAACCTGTGCTTGTTTGCCGTTGGCGCCATTGGAACTTTCGGTTCTTGGTTCATGATGAAACCTTTCGGCCGACGACCGCTATTCCTTTACGGGCAGGCAGTATGCACCTTGATCATGCTGATCACTGGCATCGTTGGAACGACCACCAAGAAGGGAGGCGCTGGCGGATGGGCTATCGGAGGGTTGTTGATCTTGTTCACTTTCGTCTACGACCTCACTATCGGCCCGATCGCCTACTCATTGGTTGGAGAGATGCCTTCAACGCGACTTCGAGCCAAGACGATCATTTTGGCTAGGAACCTGTACAATCTGGGTGGTCTCGTCATTGGTATCTTGAACCCGTATATGCTGAACCCTGTGAGTAATGGCCTGCTTAAAACATAAGCAGAATTGCTACTCATGCTTGGTCCCACTCGAATCAGACGGCATGGAATCTGGGACCCAGGAGTGCTTACGTCTGGTTTGTCGGTGGCTTTTTCTCGGTAAGTCCTGTCGTTGAAACAAGTTGGGCGGAAGTTAATCCGAACTTCCACAGGTCGTATGGATCTGGTTGCGTTTGCCAGAACCCAAGGGCAGGACCTATGGTGAACTTGACGTCCTCTTCCAGCAGAGAGTCTCAGCACGAAAGTTCGCGTCGACCAAGGTCAACGAATTCGATGCGCACGAGCAAGACGCCGCCGTCACTGCCATGGGTGGAGCGATGGTTCACTAAACACGCACGGACAGTATCTCAGCTTGTAGCAGTGGTAATGGATGTATAAATCATAACCCAGGTTCAAAATTTCTCATAGCCAAGCTGTGAATGTATATGTATCCCACTTGACGAGCAAGCATTCGTGCTCTCGCTCGACATTGTTTGCGACCGGTACAGTGACAGCGTGGCAGGCATATGAGAGAGGTCTCACGCTCTGTATTTTCCTGGATTGAAGGCCTTTATGAGAAGCCTGAGCACCGCTCTCCCGTCTTCGAGGCATCCTCTTCTGCCCGCTTTCAAGGTCAACTCAAGCCCATCCGACTCAAACTCTCAGAAAAGCATGACCTGTAAGCCTCCATGTCGCCGTTGCAATCCTGCCCATGAGGGATAGCGAAGTAAAGCTCGTATGAGCCTGGGCCGGCTATAAGCCCCTGCCCGGAGCATGTCCGTGGGGGTCAAGGATGTTGACTTTCGGTTACCAGCTGTTTACCAAGACGCTTCGTGAGCCGTACGGTATCTCCATCTATTATAATTTCCGACCTCTACTCTATATAACAATATCCACAACCTACATCGCCTTTTGAATGTCGACTCCAGCCGGCGCGTTCAAAGCGTCCTTGATATACTTGTAGATAACGAATTGTCCGGTAACTAGTCCGGCCGTCATGACTAGAAGGAATCGATGGTCTATATCTGTTTTTTATGCTCGCAGGCTGGAACCTACTCATTCTTGGTCCAAGACCGGCAAACAGTCCACGGATTCCAGCTTCCTTGCCGAGCGTAATCAATCTGGAGACCATGGGTCCCTTCGGGCCGTGACCTTTGTTAATCTGCGAAAGAAGTGTATCTGCCGGCTGCATTGTGGTACATTCGATATCAGATCAGCTTGCTGACTCTTTGAGCAAAGGGAACCGCAACATACGTGTGACAAAATTGCCGCCGCGAAACCAGCGACGATACCGCTCCCGAGGGTGATTGACAGCTTCTTGACCTCGCTCAACTGCGCCTGTTGCTCCGGAGTCATTCCCTTGAATGCAAGTTCGTGGCAGAATTCATTGACGGTGAACTGTTTTTGGAAGCGCGACGTCAGCTTCAAACTAGACTTCGCAAAGTTAGCAAGAGCCGTACCTGTCCGATGGCGTAAGGGATCTGCTTGCAGATCAGAGGCAGGAATCCGGCGTACAGACTCGCAGCGCCTTCTGTACGTGCGATTTTAGTGAGACCTGAAATCATTCCCGGTGCAAACTGCAAAGAGTGGCGCAGTAAGAACGATGTACGAAGAGAGGACTTAGGAACTTGCCTTTGGATCGGAAACAAGTCGAATTCGCGTTGCCTCCATGGGTGCCAGGAGGATATCGGCGAAGAATCTGGATGGGAGGTGTCAGCGATTGTCGGTGGAATGAATTAAATTGAGCCATTGCTGGCCAGAGAAACACATCTCTCAAAGCGTTCGAGCTTTGATTGCGCAGTATCACACCTTGTTGCTCGTCTTCCTCCTCCCTTCGCTTCGTTTGAACTTAGTCACATCCCAAAGCCTCGGCAGACTTGATGCTGGCTTTCCAAAAGTCACATCTTCCGCATGCCTTGCTATCAAAGCAGTATAGACACCGGCCGTGGCCTCAGTCTAACATGATCAAAGTCTTGACCGTCCTACGCCATCGCCTGAAAGCTGGATGACGTTCTGCCGGATCCTCCCTTTTTGTTCCGATGATCGTACTGGTCGAGTGTGCAGTTCCTTCGTCCTCACAATTTTCGAACGCTTCATTGCGGTCCAAATTGCATAGCGGGACCCAGTCTATCCCTCTCAGCTTAAATCAACAAGAAAACTCACTCTGCAATACTCGCTCCGGCCAGATAAATCGCCGTCCGGTACTTCACAGCCTCCTCCTGACTTCCCGCCACCTCGACCAGCTGCTTCTTCCAGAACTCGTATCCGGCAAACTTGGCACCACCTTGTAAGAGGTAACCGTAACTCGTCGGTGCGAAACCTGTTAAGAGTCCACGCGGGCCTTCGGCGGCGATGATCTTGCGGCCGGCGGAGAGGAGAGAGTTGCGTGCGAGGGAGGGGTCGATTTGGATTCGTGCTATGAAACGGTGCGTTAGTACACGCTGTCAGGGACCGATGAGCGAGCAGACGTACTCTTGACCACATCGATGGCTGGAGTGCAGGCAAAATAGTCGGTACGTATTTTTTGTTTCTCAGAAGACCCACTCACGAGTCATCGCTCCATGGGTACTGTATTTCGCAGCGTTAGCCCTTATTCTCGACCCATCCGAAAGCAACTCACATCGTGCAACACAGCGCGCCGGCCGTGAAGAAGATACCATCTAGACAAATTCCATGAGGTCAGACATTCCTCTATCCAGCGGTTGAGGAGGACTCACAATCCTTGGGCGCAAAGTTGGGCGTGAGCGCCGACGCGGGCTTTGGTTTCTGAGCGATGGCGGACATGGTGAGCGAGAAGACGAGAGGTTGTGAGGGAGAATGATGACCAGAAAACGAAGCAGACGGCGTTGCTCCTTATAGCAACGACGAAGACGGTACGATTCTACGGCTATTCATGTCTCAAACGCAGGCGAGATACGTCATTCCGGCCAGAGCTTCGGCGCATTTGCTAATGTCGATAATGTCAAGGTTTCTTTCATGGATAGTACAATCCGGAACCGAGGGGTCGACTGCAAGATGCTGTAGGTGGATGCCGAAAGCATCGTCTCGAAGGGTGTAGGATCGTACAGATCACAAATGACATGCATGAGAGCAACTTCAAGCTTAGCATTTCAGACTCGGAACTAGAGACCGCGAGACAATGGAATATGATGAGTATAAGGAAGTTGAAGCCCGAAACACTGTATATATAAGCTGTTTTTAGACAAGGTTAGGGGCCTTTTCCGTCCGTTTCGGACGTTTCGGCTTCGGACCGCGGAGACAACCGAGCCTGCTGTCCGGAATCTCGAATACACACTGCAATGTTCGCAACAACGACTACTTGAGCTCGCGAGACGATTCCAAGGACCTTGATCCCTTACCAGACTCGTGGTCTTCTTGGAATCATGGCCTGTCTGCGAGCTGTTAAAGAAGTGAGAGTCATGGTTCAGCCCTATGGATATCCTTGACGGAAAACTGATTCCTCTCTTTCCGCAAGGCATGGCAGGGATCAATGAAGGTTCAAGGTGAGGCCATTACGCTCGCCATGGAGATGCTTGCTCAGGACTTTGTGCACAAGGCCATGACTGGCGTGTGCTCAGCGGTGTACGTCTCGGTACATTCCTGTGGTCTTTGCATTATCCTTATCAGGTCGAGTGGTCTCATTGCAGTTGCAATTCACGCAAGCACGACCGGGATTCCTGCAAGCCAAGCTCGCCGTCGAAAGAGGCCATGTCAATAAATTTATGGTATGTGGTTAAGCGTTCGACCGGACCCGCGGATCAAGCTGAATCGGCTCCCCGCTGTCGCCAGACCGTTCATGGCGGAGTTATTTTGACCGTACGTGGCCCGCACATCTCATTGTCTCCATTGCATACTTGTCGCTAACGACATGATCGTCTCTCAGTTGACAGACTCCATGGCCTCATTAGCTCTCACCACTTCCGGGCTGCCACCTCCGACCGGCGTATCCACCAACATCCAAACAGAATTCCTCCGGCCCGCGGGCAAGGAGGGTGGTGAGTTTGTTATCGAAGCCGAGGTCGTCAAGCTAGGTATGTGTCTTCATAGCAGACGCAAGGCCGGAACGCTGCAAGTCACTGAGAGCGCATCATGCATAGGTAAATTGCTCGCAACGACCCGGATCAACTTTTACGACAGCGACGATGTATTAAAGCGGAAACTATTGGCGTTTGGAAGTCATACAAAGGCCGTCAACAAGGCTTGGGAGGCGTGTGGAGGAGTACGTATCCGCGCGTGTGGGTTCAACCTGGACGACTGCTGATAACTTGTCCGCATCTTGCTAGAAAATGATCAAATACTCTGAAGACGGCGAAAGCGTCATCGAATAGCGGCAAGACAGAAATTGGTTGTGCTTCATAGCAAGAACGAAATCCGTCACTATGCATTGATTGTCCATCCGAGCACTACTGCGGAGCACCTGGACGAGGGAAACCAGCCATGTCATTTTCAGCCCGCCGTCTGCGCATTGGCCCTGGGTCCTCTGTTATTAAAAACAAAGAAAGTATGAGTCCTGTTGCTTTAGAGGCTGAACCGATCCCAACTTACCGCGCTCAGCATCTGATCCAAATTCATCATCGTTCTCCATGTCCTCTTCGTACCCGCCAGCGTCATAATGCCTAAAGAAGGATTCAGTGTGGTTCCAGGTGCCTTCGGGCGGTTCACTCACGCATCCTCGCGGTCGTTGCGACCATGCGGTCCGAACGGATTTGCGCCAGGCTCCGTGCCGGCTCCGCGTGATGACCCGCTCGGACCCTGCATGTCCTTCATCAGGCGTTCCAGCTGGACTTGCTTCTCTTCCTCCTTCTTGTCCGCCTATGCATTGTGGGTAAGCGCAAGTGATATATACCGGTGACAGCGCAACGTACCTTTTGCTTCGCTATTCTGTCAAGTTCGGGCTTGTAGTCGCTGCAGAGGTTTATATGAGCTCAGCATCAGCACTCGATTAGTGTAATGGCAACTCACGTCATGTACTCCTTCCTTGCCTCTTCGACGGCCTCGAAAAACTCCTTCATTCCTGCACCAGTCATGGCGCTCACTCCGACAGCCTAAACGCGACAACCCAAATCAGTATCGCAATTTCCGCACAGCAGCGGAAGTGCAGACTGACCCTCAGATGCGAGTAAAACTCATCCAGGACAAGACACATGCTCGACATCAAACTGTTCATATACGTCGGCTCGCCATTCTGGTCCCGGCCATGGGTCGCCAATGCACGTTGGAACGCCTCAAAGTCCTGCATCCAGTCGATGGCAAAGTCGTGCGGTTGTGCGTCGGTTTTGTTGAAGACGAGGATGAAGGGAAGTCGCGTCTTGTACAGGATCCTAGCGGATACAGAGCGATTAGAGGTGAAAACGATGGAGCGAGGCGAGTGCACTCACGAGCAGGCGTAAAGCATGTTGCTCATGAACGTCGCTGGGGCGGTAGTTCGAGGCGTGTCAACCACATATGCAACAACGGTCGGCAACGAGGATGCGACAGCCTCGGTGATGATGGAGCCTGATGCGGACCACGTGAAGATTTCGATCTGCCCGGGCGTGTCAACGAGGATGTGACTAAGGTAACGGTGCAATCAGGATAAGGCTTCGGCGCTCGATATTGGATTCCATATCGAGTACTCACTCCACCGTTTCTGCACGCTTCTCTACGAATCCCAGCACCTGATCGAACTTTGTGGTAAACAAGTTAAGCGCCGTCAAGATACCGCCGTTTGGACCAAGGTTATACCTGTCACACCCCACAAGAGTTAAGCACCGTGAAAGCCATACCAAGTTCCCGAAACACATACTGCTTCATCACCTCCTTGTAATCGACCGTGTCCCGAATGTCAATGTTCGCTTCATACGGCATATGCGTCACGGCAGGGTCCAGGTTGAGGATGTATGGAGGCGTATTTTGGCTGTGTAGGTAGGAATTGAGACGTTGCATCAAGGTTGTTTTACCCTAGGGCGGAGAGGCTTTCATAAGCTAACCCTTCAATTGGATCTCTGCGCTCAAGAGAACTCACAGAACCTGCCATGCCAATACAGATGATGACGACGGGCTCCTTCTTGTCCGCTTGTCCATCTTTGTTTTGCGAGGTCGCAGGCTCAACGAGAGGCGTCGAGGTCGATGCTGTATTTGCAGAGTCGGCCATTCGTGTAATACCTAGTCTAATAGAGGGAAATTACTGCTGGACGAGATGAATGTACGAAAGTACGGAGAGGCAACACGGGAAAGATGACGATTACTTTGTCATTTCATCTTGGCCTCCAAATCTTCGTGATCGGCCGGTCCCGCGGATACAGAATCTCGCGTTTCATGTAGACTAGAGGACATTCATAACAAAGATCCACCATTTTGACCGCTTGTGGTTCCGTCGAGTTGAAGCAGCGCTTGCCCCCAGATCATCTCTCCCCTACGTTGTATCCACCAAAGTTCTCCGTGGGCTTGACCCGACCAATTCACAACCACCATGGAATCCCAAGAGCCGAATCGTATCATTATCGAGCAGGAGAAGGACTGGATCCGCGTCCGACAGAACCTGAAGAGCGTGGTGGACGGGCTGGTCGATGAGCAATTGAATCAACCAGGACGGGCGAAGGACCTCGAGTTACGAAAACAGGTGACAAGGAGGATACAGAAGGTGCGTTGCAGGTTGATTGTTTACTGTGATGCGCTCACCGCGTTTATCCACGCCCAGATCATGGAAGAGACCTTTAGTCTGGCAGTACCGAATCTCCAGATCAATGGCCACAACTACGAGGAGTATCTAGAAAGTCAGTATTTGCGTGCGAGCAAACGCCCACAAATTTCGCTAATATCAGTCTTCTCTCGAAAGTGACCGAACCGTTCGACCAAGCACTCGACGCCAAAATGTTCGGCCTCAACGCCCAAAAAGTAGAATGGGCCACCAACACCGCCGAGCGCCGCAAGGCCGTGCCCAAGGCCGTTCGCGAGTTGGAGAGACAGCTGGAAGAGATGCGGCACGGGATGGAGTGGTATCCGGCGGATGAGGAGGATGAGGAGGATGCCGAGAAGAAGGAGAAGAAGATAGAGGCAGATGAGGCGTATACGGGTCAGGGCAGATTCTCCTTCTGTCGTGGATGCAGCTTAAAATCGTGTCGATTCCTAGACCCTCTTCCAAGAAGAGCGGAAGTGCTAGAAACATACCGCGCAGCTATCACCAACATGAAGATACTGCAAGAGGTACGTTCCTATTTGTCTTTCGAGATAGTCGTTGCTGGGATCGCTGACACTGCATTGCCGTTGTTGTAGACGCTGCCTGCTCAGGTATCACGCGCCGAGAGGGCGAAAGCTGTCAAGGAGCAGCTACAGTCGATGCCAGCGAGTTGATTGGTTATTGAAGGGCGGTTTGTTCCATGGGGAGATGCTGTCGCAGATCTCGAAGATGGCAGACGCAAGGTGAAGAGAGTAGAGCTTGTATTTTAGTAGCATCCTCTCCGCCGCGAGAGGGGAGCATCGTCGACGGTTGGCTGGTATATTATGAACGGTTGTAACAGTGTAACTATCTTTAAGAACGCCGCTGAGAGGACAATAAACTAGATGACCTGGCAACCAAATGGGACGACTCAATGGCTCGATCTGCCGTTGCGCCCGCATGCAAAGTAAGGGTAGTAAAGACTCCCGCATGATCGCTCCAAGACTGAAGGGATCCTCTTCTCATCTGCCCTATTCACCAGACCAGTTGATAGCAAGATGACATGACGATATGCAAGCATCACACAAGTAATACAAGATATGTACATCCATCGTCCGTCGTACCCCTCCTCGTGACAGAAAGAGAACAGGCAGCTAGTTTCGAACTCTCCCGGCCGACTCCAGGAACTCCGACTAAAGAGTATGCAAAGCCGCGCACAAGAAAGCTCTCGAACGTGTCGGATAATTGTTCTTGCGCACCGTTTCCCCGATACCGTGACACCATTGATTTGTAGGCAAGACACGTCGTGAATAGTCAGTGGCGTGGTTTTTCTTGATGCGTGTCCGTTGTTGAGACGCAGGTTGCGATGGGGGCTGAGTCCCGTCCGTCCGCCTGTCAACGAAAGAGCTGAAAGGACCTGTGTTGAGGGCGAAGGAACGGAGAAGCTGCCAATCGTCCTGGTAGTTGAATGCTGTGATAGCGGTTATCCCAGATAGATGTCGATAGCCCTTGACTTATATACCCCCTCCCGTCTGAGCGAAATTTCCCCTCGAGGAAATATCAGGCTCGTCGCTTCGATCGCCCTCTCCACCCGGGCGCACCTGCATGTGAACGTTGTGATCGCTCACCGCTTGCATGAATGGGTTGGAGGTTATGGTTGCTTGTTACTTCGCATTCGAAGGGCCGCAGGACCGTACTGCTTATAGTCCTCTCCGTCGGCATCTCTACCTGATTTGCCCAGCATGAACGGAAGGGCGCCCGCCGTCAAAAACAGGAATGCCGCGGCAATCCAGGTGAGTCATGACGATCGGATTCATGCAACGTTCAAGAATGCTGACGCCTTGCTAGATTACCGCGGAGCAATTGCTGCGGGAGGCTCATGAGAGACAAGACGAAAAGTTCAAGGCTCCTCGTCAGCGAATCGAGGATTTCGAGGAATTGACGGAATACCGTGGACGGAAGCGAAAGGAGTTCGAAGAACGAATCCGATACAGTCGACAATCGATCAAGGATTGGATCAAGTATGCCGAATGGGAAGCATCGCAGAATGAATACGACCGGGCTCGATCCGTCTTTGAGCGAGCGCTGGATGTGGACCCTCGATCAGTGGATTTGTGGCTCAAGTACACCGAAGTCGAGCTCAAGGCGCGAAACGTTCAACATGCGCGAAACGTCTTTGATCGAGCTGTCACCCTGCTCCCGAGGATCGACACCCTTTGGTACAAATACGTCTACCTGGAGGAACTGCTCATGAACGTGCCCGGAGCTCGACAGGTATTCGAACGATGGATGACCTGGGAACCAGATGACAAGGCATGGCAGGCGTACATCAAGCTCGAGGAACGATACCAGGAGCTCGATCGGGCGTCCGCAGTGTACGAACGATGGATCTCGTGTCGGCCGATCCCGAAGAATTGGGTTGCGTGGGCCAAGTTTGAGGAGGATAGGGGAAAGGTCGATAAGGCTCGGGAGGTGTTCCAGACTGCGCTGGAGTTCTTTGGAGATGGTGAAGACGAGATTGATAAGGCGCAGGGAGTGTTCGGTGCGTTTGCGCGAATGGAGACGAGGCTGAAGGAGTTTGACCGTGCACGAACGATCTACAAGGTGAGTTGGGCATTGGCGACAGGTTCGAGATCACAGCTCAACGCCTGAACTTCCAGTTCGCATTGGCACGTCTGCCACGCTCCAAGTCTATAAATCGTACGCATCACGCAGACAATATATAGTGCCGTCACTGATCTTTGGTCGACAGTCTACACCGCATACACTCGCTTCGAGAAACAGCGTCAGTCGCGTCATCGTGTCGAAGCACAACAAAGACTAACTGAATGTTTCACAGATGGCGATCGAGCTGGAGTCGAGTCTACGGTGCTCGGAAAGCGCAGAATCCAGTACGAGGAAGAGCTCGCGCATGACCCGACAAATTACGACGCGTGGTTCTCGTTGGCACGGTTGGAGGAGGATGCGTATCGCTCAGATAGGGATGACGGACAGGATGCCAAGCCGGATCGTGTGCGAGAGGTCTATGAGCGAGCGGTTGCCAATGTCCCGCCGGCGACGGAGAAAAGGTATGTTCTGCTAACCGAATCGAAATGAGGAGCAGGTACTGATATTACTCTCGCAGATTTTGGAGGAGATATATTGTAAGCTGACAGCACATTCCCGGACGAAACTTTGCTAAAAATGGATTGATCAATGTGTTTATCGGAAAAGTATCGTGAGTCGCATCGTGAAACGCTCGAAACGCTGGATCTGACTCTCTAACGCCTTTGGGATCATTTCGTAGTATGGCTACAATATGCGGTATTTGAAGAGATCGATACACAAGATTACGATCGAGCTCGAGACGTCTACAAGGCAGCCATCAAACTGGTGCCACACAAACAATTCACATTTGCCAAGGTAGGCGATGCTTGGTGCTTCAAGGAGAAGACCTATTAACGCACTCTTGTTAGCTATGGACTGCATACGCATTGTTCGAAATAAGGCGCCTGGATCTGACGGCAGCGAGAAAAGTATTCGGAACCGCGATCGGTCTTTGCCCGAAGCCGAAACTCTTCAACAACTATATCCAGATGGAGATCCAGCTTAGAGAGTTTGACAGGTGCCGAACACTATATCAGAAATTCCTCGAGGCAAGTCCAGCGTCTAGTTTGGAATCGACTCGTTTGCTGACTCCTGGCACATATAGTACGATCCGAGTCTCGGCCAAGCATGGATCCAGTGGACAACGTTGGAAGCCGAGTTGGGCGATTTGGAGCGGGCTCGTGCAATCTTTGAATTGGCGGTGCAGCAGTCTCTCGACATGCCAGAAGTCGTATGGAAGGCAAGTCGCAATATTCGATTGAAACGAGCATCATGGTGACCTGAATTGATCTTTAGGCATTCATCGACTTTGAAGCTGCACAAGCTGAGCGGGAGAGAACGAGACATCTGTACGAAAGACTCTTGGAACGCACAGGTCACGTGAAGGTAAGTTAAAGCTCGTCAGATGACGGTCTTGGAGGGCAATGGAAGCTGACTCTTATGTGTCAAGGTCTATATCTCATATGCCCTCATGGAGGCATCTACGCTGGGTGGAGACGACGAGGACGAAGAGGAAGATCCCGGAAGTCCCGAGAAAGCCCGGGCCGTGTTTGAAAGGGGTTACAAGGAGCTCAAGAACCGCGGAGAGAAGGAAAACGTGGGTGGCACGACTGACGAGATGATGGGGTATACTGATAACGTATTCATTCTCAGCGAGTTGTCCTGTTGGAGGCATGGAGAACTTTCGAGGAGGAGCACGGCAACGAGGAGACTCTGGCCAAGGTCCAGACATTGATGCCTAAGGTCATGAAGAAGTGGCGACAAGCAGAAGATGGATCAGGCTTGGAGGAGTGTAAGTGGATATGCCAGCTCATGACGCGAAGAGCCTTGAACTGACTCCTGCGCCTTTCAGACTACGACATGGTTTTTGCCGACGACGAAAAAGAGGCCAATCCTGCTTCATTCAAGTTTTTCCAGGCGGCTCAGGACTGGAAGGCACGCGCTGCTGCCATGGCAGATTTGTCGGATTCCTCGTCGTCTTCGTCGGATGATGAGGATGACGACGACGAGAATGACGACAAGGAGGCAGAGTGAATTGTATCTGAGTAAAATTCGGACTGGTTGTCAAGTCCTATGTCATGAACCAGTCGACCGCCAACGGATCTGCAGCAGTGCAGCCCATTCGAAAACGTTCTGATTCTCTCATAGGACGTAAAAACTGCATGTGGTCATTCGAAAAATTGGGGCAAGACGGGTACGACTCTCCTTGATACCTTCCTCCGAGGGGAGATGCGGTCGTTAAGGGCAACTGCCTGCATGCCCGCGGGACAAGCATTGAGGAATCAATGAGATAGCTTGCAAGATGGTAACCCGCCCAGCGAGGAACCTCCACTTCTGGATCCGCGCGTCCGCTCCAACATCGTGATGTCGATTTCAATATCGTCTCCCATCGATTCAAGGCAGACATTTCCCTAGAAGACAATCAGCCTTTCATTCTGCCATCAGTAACCTGTCATTGGGCCAACAAGGCTCCGCTGAGTCGAGAAATCTCGCGCTACCTGTCGATAACCGTGAAGATCAGCAAGGTGAACCCAAAGGACCACTTGTTCATCGACACATCCTCCTCTACCGCCACGTTCAGCCACCTCGTCCCACATCAGGGAGATACTTCGCCAGACCAGAAAATCATGGAGACACGACGAGGCCGACGCAGCATCATCGACCTGACAGCACCATCAGAGTCTCCACCAGAAGTACCTCGTCCCCTTATCGCTACCGCTGCAATCGCCCCCCGTCGACGCCTTCGAGACGGCAGCCACTCGTCAAGATCCAGTACAGCCACTCTATCTGATATCACTGCATCCTCGGGCGCCATCATTGCCGGAGAGTCAGGAACTCGGTCATCCGCCATTGAACGAAGGCCAGAGGTTCGCACACGCGGCAGGAATGAATCATCGTCATCCACCTCGACATCCGGCGCACGTCGACCCCTCGGGAGTTCAATTGAAGCACCACGCGGAAAAAGGGCACGTCTAGGATCGCATCGGGATGCAGAGCAGACGACGACACGCTCAACGGGTTCTGGAGCGGCATCACGAACGTCACAACCGAGCCGGCCAACGTCCCGCGCATCAGCTTCCCGAGCGGCATCAGCATCTATCGAAGAATTTGATGTGGATTCATCGGACGAAGCGCTTGTGGAAATTTCGGGCCAATCACCTTCTGGCGGGGCTGTGCGGGACAGTGATGAGGAAGAAGAAGACAAGACAGATGCGATGACGGTGAACACCGACCTTTTGGACGACCTTGGGAACGAGATAAATCAGTATCAAGTCGTGGACGATTCCAGCCAAGAGTCTCCCGTGATCCCACTCCGACTCATCACAAGACCAGAGGAGGCTGACGAATTGGCAAGTGACGGTGAAGCCGATGAGAATGGGAACAGGCAAGACGACGAGGATGAGATCGAGGTTGTGTCGCATGTCAAGCGATCAGCGGAACCGAGCGAAGGGCAGGAGGCGAAGCAGGGGACTCGTGCAGAGGTTAGAGGAGTTAGGAAAGGAAAGGGCAAGGCGCCAGCTACAGTACACCCAGATGAGCCGCCCGAGAATCTGTTGGCGTCCTTTGGTAAGTCGCCCGACAAGACCTCAGCCATACTGTTCGCTCATTCCATGCTTATTGATCTCGAACAGAATGTCCTATTTGCTTCATGCCACCTGTCCAAGCAGTGCTTACGCCATGTGGCCATATCAGTAAATCTATCAGCCAAATCATAAGCGTTTTGACTCATGGATTCAAACCCTTTTGACATAGTGTGCGGACGATGCCTCTTTGACACACTCAAATCACAAGCGATCAGAGACGGAAAGCGCCCTACAGAAGTCGGCCAGTATCCGCCTATTCGTCACCCGCCCGGGAAAAGGAGAACCAAGAAGGAAATGGAGTGGGAACGCTCGAGACCACCCTTGAAGGGCAGAATCCTGTCAGGAAGCTGTCCCGTAAGTATCCACTCACCCTCGGTCGCAAATTTCGTCGTTCTAACCTTATCGGTCTCGTTCGATGCTAACAGGTCTGTCGAATGGAGCTCAATGGCGGTTTCGGGACTGTACCGGGAGAAGGCGGTGTCAAGTATCTGGAAATCCGTACCGTCACGGAGCTCTAGTGGGCATCCCTTGGACTTCGGTCATTGGTTTGTTAGACGAGCCACGCTGCCTCCAGCCTTTAGAGGAGAAGCATTCAGATCGCGACACCTCGCGCCAGACAATCGCCTCGTTTCGCCAGCAGCAAGCCTGTCGGGGTTGGACAGACATTGCTATCGGCTTTTATCATACAGTTGTATATTTGACTTTGAGTCACCATCGTGCGATACGTACGGGGCAGCCGATGGTATTTACATCGCTCGATGATCCCCATGGTTGCAATCTCTCGCTCTCGTCGCCTCATTGATATCAGCCGAGAAAGCTGGAAAGCTGCCGGAATGAACGGCTGATCGAAATGGAAGCCGGTGTAAACCCGTGAACCGGTGCGCCCAAGCCGAACGCTCCTATGACGCATCACCTCGATTGAGAGTCGGATGAGCGATTCCCTCGAATAAGCAGCCCTTGCGTTGGGCTTTTCACGGCAACCAGAAATCCTATCATCATCTTGCTCTCGTCCAACAACACACAAATATCACCATGTTCCGATCCGCTCTCCGCTCTGCCGTTCCCCGAACCGCCCGGTCCATCCCGATCACAACGGCCCGACGATGGGCTTCGACTGGTGCTCATAGCACCAAGTCGTCCGACATGACATGGTTGATGGGTTCCGCTGTCGTTTTCGGCAGTGCGACAGCTTACCTCCTCATGAGCGGTGGTGATGCTCACCCTGCGCACACTGCGATCCACAAGGGTACGACCCACATGAAGGAGTTCCACGATGACACCAATGACAGCAAGGTTCCAGAAGATGCGAACACGTCTATGGTATGTGAATATCTCATGTGCATGACTTGTATTGACTCCCTTGCTTGCGATCAGTCTGCCGTCAAGATTGACAAGGGCGTCGCCGGCAAGGACGGAGTCGCTCAGGAAAAGGACGCCGTTCCAGGAGAAGACCAATCGACCGCGCCCGTCTCTGATTCGTCATCCTCTTCGTCGTCGTCGTCGTCGTCGTCGTCGTCGTCCAGCTCTGCGTCCGAGCCGATGGAGGCCGCCGATGAAGGCCGAAAGGCCGAGGACATCCCTGCAAAGGAGATTGAGGACAGCTTGCACAAGGCCGAGGTACGCTCTTCGGATACCTCACGCAAGCCGTTTTAGCGCTGACGATTATGCCGTTGTGACAGTCTGTCGGTGTTCCGCGTGTAGCGATGGGCGAAAAGAACGAAGGCGAAGGTCAATCGAGCGAATCGTCCTCTCCTTCCACCGATTCGAGCTCTGCAGGTCCCATGGAAGCCGCTGACGAGGGACGATACGCCGAGGAAATTCCCGCCAAGGAACTCGAGGAGTCTCTGCACCAGGCCGAGGTAGGTCCTCTCCGTGGCAATGCGCCTTGTTCTGCATGCTGATCAGCGCCCACTCTCTAGCTCACCGGTGTTCCTCGGGCTGCGATGGACGCTGAAGTGAGCGGAAAGTCCATTGAGGACCGGGATTAGAAGGCTGGAATGGAAAGGAATAGTAGATGAAAGCACAAAGCCAAAAAGGTAATGGTTCAAGCAATAATGTATGCATTTAGTCTGGCACAAAGTCATGACAAACAGCATCCTGAATCAGCAACTTCGCAATTTTACTGATGTCGCCCCAGGAGGCATGAAGGGACTTGCTCTTAGTACGATGCGTAGCTCCGATTAGCAAACGTCGGAGGTTTTCCTAGACCTCAATGCTGGTACTCGATGGGCATATTGGTTGAACTGAATATGTTACATGACCTATGCAGACAACAAGCATCATACATGACACGTCCGTGACGGCCAAAAATCCACTGACTCTGACGCCCTCGTTCCATCGATACGTTCCCGGTAAGCCCTCCATATCTCGTCGTCCAGCTCATACCACTTGTTCGCCTTTTCGAGCGGTTTCAAATCGAGGTCGATGATCTTGATGATCGCTTGTGCAGGATCTAGATAGAGATTCGAAAGGGACTCGTCCCTTGGCGATTCCTTATTGAGGGCGTTTGGAAAGCGGATGATGATGGAGCAGTCTTTGAAGATTGCGGATATACCGTGGAAGACGAGAAGCGTACGCAAATCGGTCGTCTCGTCAAGAAGCAGGTCCCTCTCCGTCACCGTCGACGCCGACGCCTCGCCAACCCCTTCCGTGTCTCGGCGTGAGCGATCTCCTTCTGAAGCTCGTGGGCGAATCCAGAAGTCCCGAACGAGATCCAACTCATCAATGGTCGGATCCGCAAGCAATGCAGCCGGAAACACTTTTTCCTTCCCTGTCGAGGTCCCGCCATTCGCCTTCATTGCCCGTCGACCGAGCTCCTCGACACCGAGGGCGTCGAATTCCTGTTGAAGAGCGTGTAGAAGGGGTATGACGGTATGGCGATCGAGTGCTTGAGCGATAGCATTGCATAATGGTTCTCTGGCTGTTTCAAATACTGATTTGCCGGTCGTCGCAGTTATGCCGTTTTCAGACCTTCCGTCGTTGAAGGTCAACGATAGCGGATTCGTCGACCGGTCGTCCCCGAATACCCTTGCTTTCCCCGCACCAGGCGCGACAGCCTTCCCCGATGCACAGATCCGGAAATTATTCCCGTCCCCCGCTGTACAGATCCACGAATCAAACAGCTGTCCAACGGCGCGGCGTCGTCTCCTTCGGTCGCCTGAGAACAGATCAAGAGGGCAATAGTCCCATTGATCGCTGCTAGAGGCGGGTGCCGACGAGGATGCGCGAGGGGTGCTGTCGATTTGCGGTGGAGTGCGCGTTTCCCGGAGTGAGCGGTGCATGCAGAAACGACAGTGCTTCGTTTTGACCGTCTTGGATTCCAGGCTCAGGAAACGTGAGTCTGGAAGGAAACCGCATTTTGGCTTTGTTGGAGGGAACAAGGCGTCATGTCAGGGTCCCCACATGATACGGGTTGGAGAACGGCAGGCTTGCGAGACTGACCTTGATTTCTATTGCGATGTCGTGTTCTCCGCCTAAGAGATTCTCCACGACAGACACCTGGACCGGGGCAGGCGAGGGTGGTCTTCTACCATCCAAAGGGACCGCACGGGCCGATATACGCCCTTCTGGACGGCGATCCAAGCTCTCCCGCTCCAGCTGATATATCCAGTCTGCCTCTACCGTCACCCTGCATTCCGTCGGCAGCAGCTCTGACGGAACGAGGACCGGTATAATCGTAGTGGAAAGGTACTCCCGAGCATGTTCGTATCTGCGCTGCAGAGAATCGGGGGTATCGGCGCTGGTGGACTCGATGTGGGCTTTGCGAATGCGGAGGACCTTGTTATGCAGGGAAGGCTCAGCTCCGCGATAGGCGAAGACAAGGTGGGCTCCACCTTCCGCGATGTAGGTCCATTCTGTCGTGAGAGACAGCCATATGGCCTCCTGTGTGTCGATACGTGCTCCTTCCTCCATGTCGGCGGTCCCATCCTGAAAAGGTCAACCAGAGATGCGAGCCTGAACAGTCATGTTTCGGGCTGAAACGTGCCTCCACCTAGCCGGACGATCTATTTACTTTTTCGCGGCGACAAGTCATTTCCCGTGATCTCGTATGTCGAGAGGACTTGGCCCGATCGCCTTGTCGATCACCTTGTCCCGAATTTCAACGCATGGGCATTGTCTATGACTCATGCGGAGGGTTGTGATGACTCGGTACGGTGTCACTCTTCTGGCCAGCCTCGACCGCATATAAACCACGCTTGGATCAGCTCTTCGTCCCAAAACCGGTTCATCAGCAAAAGCCGACCATGACGACCCTTCCCGTGCCCGACCTCGAGCTGCCGCAGGGCAAGACGCAAGCGGACAGACCAAAACTCTACCTTCTCGACTATGGAGCCGGAAACGTACGGTCGTTGGCCAACTCGATCCACAAGCTCGGATACGACTTTGAATGGGTCAAGGACGCGTCGGATCTCGAAAAGGCTGAGGTGAGTGTGCTGTCGGTGATTCCGCCCGCGACAAGGAGCTCACGCCACCGCGCTGCAGAAACTACTTTTCCCGGGTGTCGGCGCATTCGGTCACGCCATGACATCACTCAAAGACACGGGCCTCCTGGAACCTTTGCGCCAATACATCCGCAGCGGAAAGCCCTACTTTGGAATCTGCATCGGTATGCAGGCGCTCTTTGAGGCGTCAGAGGAATCCCCCGATATCGCCGGACTCGGGATCGTTCCCGGCACGACCAGCAAATTCAACACCCACGATCCGGAAGCAGAGGGTGGAACGGGGATGAAGAGTGTTCCTCATATGGGATGGAGCGGTGTGTCACGAGCGTGGGAGGACCCAGAGGGCAGGAAGTCGCTCGTGCTGGACGACGAGGTCTTTTACTTTGTTCACTCGTTCCGCGCGCTCTTCCGGGATTCAACGTCGACGCAGTCGCCCGCGTCAAATCCGCTCGCGCCGTACGTTCATACCTTGTCGCGGTACGGCTCCGAGGAGTTTGTATCGACAATTCGACTGGGCAACGTCTTTGGAACCCAATTCCACCCCGAAAAGTCTGGACCCGCCGGCTTGGACCTCTTGCGTCGATGGCTCGAGGCGTCCGCAGAGGAACTCTCTGGTTCCGTGGACCCCGCCGAGGTGCCGAAACGGGCAAAATGGATCACGGACGACGACTCGCAGCGGCGCAAACGACGTGGATTGACCAAGCGTATCGTTGCGTGCCTCGATGTCCGGTCCAACGACCAGGGCGATCTCGTCGTCACCAAGGGCGACCAGTACGACGTGCGTGAAAAGGCGGCCGACGAGGGCAAAGGCGACGTGCGTAATCTCGGTAAACCTGTCGACCTGTCACGGCGCTACTATCACGAATCCGCCGACGAGATTTGTTTCCTCAATATTACGTCGTTCCGGAATTCGGCGTTGCAGGATCAGCCGATGCTCAAGGTTGTGGAGTCAGCGGCGGAGACGGTGTTTGTGCCGCTGACTGTCGGCGGTGGGATCAAAGATACGACAGACCCGGACGGCACCGTTCACTCGGCGCTCGAGGTCGCCGGCGCCTACTTCCGAGCCGGTGCCGACAAAGTATCGATCGGTTCCGAGGCCGTCATTGCCGTCGAGGAAATGCTCGAGAGGGAGGCGCGCGGCGAGAAGGGCATGACAGGCAAGACGGGTATCGAGACGATTGCACAGGGCTACGGATCACAGGCTGTCGTTGTCTCCATTGACCCGAAACGCGTATACTTGGACACCTCGGACCCAGATTGGCAAGCCAAGGTTCCTACGCAACACCTGCCGTGCATTGTCCTCGGCGACCACGCGACTTCGTCAACGCGGGAAGAGGAACGCGGCAAGGCATGGTGGTACCAATGCACCATCCGTGGCGGCCGAGAAGTCCGCGACATCGACGTTATTCAACTCGCGCAGGGCGTCGAAAAGCTCGGTGCGGGCGAAATCCTGCTCAACTCAGTCGACCGGGACGGATCCGGCAAGGGATTCGACCTCGACTTGATCAATCTTGTCAAGAAGAGCGTCTCCATTCCCGTTGTTGCTAGCTCCGGTGCTGGCAAAGTCGAGCACTTTAGCGAGTTGTTCAGGGAGACGGGCGTTGAGGCCGGGTTGGCTGCGGGTATTTTCCACAGGCGGGAGGTGCCGCTGGATGATGTCAAGGCGCACTTGAAGAAGGAGAATGTGCCGGTGCGGATCACGACGTTGCCGACGATTACGTAGTGGATGATATGGTTGTGATGAAAATGGGCAAAAGTGCATGGGGCATTTTTCGGTACACTGCATTCGATATTGTTCGGGCCATGCGTGATTTGCTTCCAAGATGGTGCAGACAGCCAAGATTCAGCCGAGGGAGTCGACCATGTTGCTGCAAGCTTTGCGCATCAGAGATGGCGTTTGCGGGTAAATTGAGAGAGTGGGCACGTTCAATGGCGTAGGTTGTGCGCTGAAAGCGCTTCGTCTGTATATAGAAGGAACGTCGCAGCGATCTGTTAGCTGCCAAGGTTTGGCAGCTCGACCTTATTGTCATGGATTCGACACTCCAGTCTATACTCTCATCGATGACGATGACTTGCCCCGTACATGTCATACTGCCCTCCGCCGAGCTATCAGGCGGTTCAGGCACTCGGACCAAACTCCACGAGAACGAAAACCCCGTGTTGGACGTAAGTAACTTTCTGGAGCTTGGGTATATTTTTGAGGAGTTGTTCTTGGCAGATATAGCATCAAGGAGAATTGTTATAGTCGCATGCACACCCATCCTATACGTGTGTTCGAGACAGCATGACATTGCAAACCGAGCATGAGTTGCCGTGCTCTGTGACCTCTCGTCTGCAAGAGGTGGCAAAACGATAAACACCTGAAACGACCTCCCTGGAAACAAGTCTTGCGACCGAGTCTGAAGCTCCGAATAAGCTTCGCTCAGCTCAAGATTTGAAGCATACTACCCGTTGCTCTTAAATCTAAGCGCAAAGTTTCCGAGAAAAGCGGAAAACCAGGTGCCTCCCTGCCAAGCCTCACCATTGCAGGGCGTTCTCACTGCTGGGCTGGACACCACCGTCGGCAGCGACGGCACCAACGGTGACGGCGACAGCGGGCCTGATCGAAGTATCGACCTGAAGTCTCACAAAGCGCGCGCCGCTGCAGTTTTGATTCGGCTACCCACGACTTCAACAAAAGGGACATTTTTATCAAGGTGCGTTTCTACGTCGTCGGAGCGGTGTGCGTGATACTGACGGATTTTTCTGTTATCCAGATGCCTAAGAGTGAGTGTCGGAGATGTGGACGAGGTTCTGGAGCATTGGGTGTGGAGCACGAAGATGGAATTGGGAGGATGGAAACAGAAGTGAGGAGAAGCAGTGCAGCAAGAGAGGAAGGAGGAATCGTACGGATCAAGAGGAGTTTACCCCGACTGTTGGTTTCTCCTCAACACCATCGTTCACCTCCCTGGACTGGACCAACAATCACTTCACAAATGCCACAATTATCCGGCGATATAGGCGTTCTGGAGACTGAATGTTTGGGAAGGGTCAACGACAGACGTCGCGGTGGCAGGTCTTCTTGTGCTCCAGACTCAAACGACGGTCCTTCGAGGTAGCGGAATACCGTATACTAATCCTCTTCTCCTTTAGTCTACAAGCCCGGAAAGGTCGCCGTCGTCCTCTCAGGTCGACAGGCCGGAAAGAAGGTCGTCGTTATCAAGCAG
>JAMALG010000009.1:0-288449 GCA_023628115.1 Naganishia sp. PT2105A-2 | reverse complement strand
TCCAGCTCATCCCAACCATCTCCCAGCTGATATGAAAGATTGATGCGATATTGACGGGAAACTTGATTGAGGGCTTTGAAGCCGATGAAGGCAGAAGAGCTTGTGAAGGAGCCAGGTGTATTCCATAGAACTAGAATTTTACAACGAGGTATCTGAGGGAGGATGAATCAGCGAGAGGCAGCAGTGGTGTCCGGCTTTCACTCACCTACGACTAGGATAGCTTGGAAGGGGATCGCGTACGGCGGGCATACGGCGAGGAGCGATCCGCCAGAGGGGAAGCTAACGAGCGACAGAGTTGACGTTGAGGCAGGCAAAACGAGAGGTCAATTCAGCGGCAGTTCACAAAGATATCCAGCTAGACCTTGGACGGGAAGTGGGTAGCTCTCTGTTGGTGCTTGCTCGATCACACGGGTACCATTCCGATTAGGTAATTAGAGGGTATTGTAGAAAATCCACTTCAATAGAGAGCTGAATAGGAGGCTATCACGGCCCTACTGTGTAGGTCGCGGACACAGATCTGAGCCCTTCGCAGCTCATTTTCAGATAGGCTGGCCTATTCAGTGGAGCAAAGTCCAATAGGACAGCCTATTTGGAAACATGCGCGCACAGGGCGAGCTGCCGTGTCCGGCGCTAACGCGTGTCCGTCCGCGGACTCAGGCGGGACGCGCGCGGACTCGAGGGCATGATAGTATACTCTATATTCTGGCTGGAAGACTGTCTCTAATTAATGGCATATTGCGATCGGGAACGGGAATAACAACATACGTGCGCGTTTATGGGCGTTTATCAGTTTTGTTTCGCGTCCGTGTTCGTCCGGGGTCTCCGCCGCGGATGTAGAGCGATCACTCGAATAGCAGTCAGGCCTGGATTCCACGTCTGTCCGTCCTGATCGGTCAAGCATGAGCATTCCTACAATATCAAGGTCAACCCGTATCGTATCCTCGGCTCGATCCAGCGCAAGAACAATCAGCACCACTCCGAAGATGTCTTTGTACGATCTCAGCGTGAGTCGTTCTCGGAATAACGGTCAGTATGCCCAGCGATTGATCTAAATTGCAGGTAGAACAACCTGGTCGTTCTGTGCCCTTGAAAGATCTCAAGGGCAAACCGATCCTGTTCGTCAACGTCGCCTCCGCTTGTGGATTGACTCCGCACTATAAAGGTATGGACAAGTCTTCCAATACACCCATGCGCAATGCGCTCAGTCAAGCTCCTCGCACCAGGTTTGCAAGCTTTGTACGCCAAGTATCATCCGCAGGGGCTTGAGGTCTTTGGATTCCCCTGCAATGTAAGCAATGAATTACCGTATATCATGATTGCTTTTGCACTAACGCTCAACCTAACAGCAATTCGGAAAACAAGAGCCCGGGGCCGACGACGAGATCCTGCAATTCTGCGAACGCAACTACGGTGTCGAATTCCCAATAGCCAAGAAGGTGATTGTCATGTCATCTGGAAATCCCGCAATGCCTGATAGCCACTTCTGTCGCCTTCGTTGCAACGATAGGCGGACGTGAACGGCCCGACGACTCAGCCTATCTACAAGGTTTTGAAGGAAAAGGCAGGCGTAAAGGATATCGATTGGTAAGTGGCTTCTTAAGCATGTATTGCATCCATACGACTTTGACCGCTTCTGCGAATGATCAGGAACTTCTCAAAGTTCCTCGTTCAAGGGAATGAAGTCAAGTGGTTTGGTGCCCGAACGGAGCCGGTAATTACATGAACGCTCCACTTGCAGCATGACTCCCTGCTCACCTCCGATGTTGTTATCAGTCGGCACTCGAGCCCGAAATCGAAAAGATGCTCAACGCTGCGAAGTAGTCCCATGACCACGCAAACCACAACACCATAAGTTGTATAAAGTTGATCGGGCAGCAGAAGAAGAACCGAAGCGAAGAAGCAGATGAAAGATATCAATCCCTGCTTGTACCCGAAAGAGGCCATCACTGCGTGTAGCAGGAATGTCTCGAAATTCCGGAAGACAATTCCCCTTGATCTGAGAAGACCCGAAGTCCATAAACGCAGGTCGCCCAAAGGCAAAAGTTTGACCCTATCGCAAGCCAAGGTATGGCGTGATGTGTGCATCAAAGGAAGGTACCTTTCGAAGGGACTATTTGAATGTGAGCGCATCGATGCCGGAATGATATAGAACCGTAGTCCGTCGAACGCGTGAAGAAAGGCGCTAGAGTCGCTGTTCAAGACTTCAACGCCCACAATGACACCTTCCACTCTTCACGCCGAGCGTAGCCAAGCACCCAGTCATATCTCACTTCCACGAACACCATTCGTCAAACACCTCCTTCTTCCAAATCAACGCAACTCTTTTTCGCCTCCTTCGTCTGGCCCGTCGACTCCGAATGGCGGGTCTAGGTCTTCATCACCGGTCAGGGAAATGATTCGTTGTCACGAGGTGGCATGCGCCGTCACGGGAATGACGCCTATGCAGAGTGGGGACGCAAAGTTCCAGACCCTGAGTTCCGACTATGAAGTATGTAACCCCTTCCGAGATGTCGAAAATTGTGCTAACAACCACTCAGACGATCTTTCATCTATCGCAGGCGGTTCCTGATAGGCTTCGATCGATCAAGAACAGCTTCGCGCAAGCTCTGACTGAGGGTAGTGGCCTCACGATAACAGTGTAGTGACTATAGAGACTGACGACTCCGTCCGCAGCCAACGTCCCTTTCAAGAGATGTGCCGTCAAAGGCAAGACCGGCGGAAAAGGTATGGCGGCGGCAGAGCTCATCCTTCAGTCCAGCGGCCCGCCTCCTATTGTGGTCTGCAATACTTTGTTGGAAAAGGTGCTGGCAAGTATCATAATCCTCCGAGCATATGACGACCATACAGCCACGTTAATGACCTATATTTCTCTCACGCTCAGCGTGATTATGAACCCGCTCGACTAAAGACGACAACGCAGACCATGTTCATTGACTGGTCGACATCGAACGTTCATACAATCTTATCGCCACGAGGCTCGGAAGTGACGGTGCAATTGTAAGGGTCACGGAGTCAATTCCTTGCCGCAAGAACACATTGACTTGTTGGCACCTTCAACGTGGGAGTCGATGGTCACTTTTTTAAGATGCGGGGACTGTGTTGAACTTGACCGATGTTCAAATAGACGATTCTATGATATCGCATGATGAAGTAGCCGTACAACGCTATAAAGAGTATAGTTACAAACGCAAATGTAGTGTACCTGACCACGAAGAGGCGAACCTACGAAATCTGTGAAGGCCGGGCGCGATTCCAAGTGATGAGATCCTCCTCATAGCTTCTCCGCGGAAGCGCTCGCGGCAGGACGCAACATCTCCTCTTCCCCCGGCGCGACCGTTGATGGCGTTGCCGAACCGGGATCCAGCATCGGGTCGATCCCTTCCGCGGTCTCGATGACTTCGTACATTCCGTTGGCGATTTCCGGAGCCGGAACAGTTCCTGAGAGGATGTCGTGGGCCTAGTGCGGAGCGGTCGTGATCAGTATGAGAGGAAGGCGGAATGAAGGGTGAATGTCTTACCGAAATGGCGGTGCCGTAAAATGCCCTGTTTGCTTCTTTTCTTTCCACCAAGACAGTACCTTCCAAGCTTACACCGGCAAAGAGGCCTACAACCAAGAACAATCAACACACAAAGCTGTGATAAAAAAGAACGTCTGGACCCACCTTTTGACCTAGTGTACGAAAACATAGGTGCCGGGTGTTGCAGCGCCGTTGCAACCTGAGCTCCACCTCCCACAGGACCAGCGGTTGCAGAGATGTTCCCTGCCGATCAACAGTCAGGTACTATACCAATCATCCCTGCAAAGGGTACTTACCGCCAATTGTGACATTCCCTCCCTGCGAAAAGGCCTTTACGGCGTCGTCATTGTTCAAGACGATGACGAACTCGGTGATATCTTGAAAGTGTCGATTCAATATTTGAGAAAGAGGCGGCTCAATAGACGAACTCACCGGCCCCAACCTGCAAACCCCATCCGATTCCAGCCGTAGCGATGCAGCTCGGCGCACTCCAACTTCCATCCGGCAGCCTCGCAACCACCAATCCCGAACCCGCTTTCCCCGAAAACATGAACCCAGCTTTGACGACGGTGAAGACCGCGAATCCTTTGGCCCTTTGTACGACTTCGCGCGGGATCCGGTTCATCACGGCGATCTTCCCCACATACGGATTTGGCGGCGCCGAGAGGAACGAAGAGAGTATGCTTTCCGCTCGACGGCTCTCCGCTTCAAGGGTGAAGGATACTTGGCCGAGCGAGCTTGTTGTCGTCGAGGCCGCAAGGCTTGATGTATCCTATCGACCAACGAAGAGAAGTGTTAGTGCTCAAGTGGTAAGCCTTTACTAGTCGTAACTCACCCGAATCGCCGTCCCCGCTTGATTTCCCACATTCACCGCCGTCTCGCGCGCCTTGTTGATGAAGGCGTTCAACCTTCCGGGCATGATCGAAGTTCTCGTGGTTTGGGATCCCGGATTTCAGCCTCGAAGCAGACGACTAGTCTTGTCGAGCAACGTTGTGCAGAGCAACGTTCGACGACATGGACGAGTTGAGAGTTGAGCCCCGGATGGCGATTTGCTCCCGGTGTCGCACCCCGCCCACGGCCGCCGGCCCGTCGAGCCCAAACGGCCCAAACGGCGGGATGCCAATTGGCAAGTCGCTTGACGTTTGGCCCGCGATAATGCAAACGGCTCAGCTAAAGTTCAGCGATCCTTGCGATCCAGGGACGGATTGGCACGCAGGTGGAATGTTCTAATCTGAACCTGCCGACAATATCCCAGGCGGTATGCTGTCTTACTGAGTCTTCGCGCGGCACTCACGGACTCCGTTCTTCGACACGAGTCAGTCACTAAAGCATACAATAAGGCTCAAAACTCTTTGTGCGCTGTCTCAATCAGGGGCTATCCCCGGGAATGACGCCTGGACTTTTCGAATAGTCCGAGGCGTGGATCCGTGGTCAGGAATCTCACGCCCCAGCCATCATCCCCCGGTTACCGGCAGAAACTATCTTGTCGGATCTAGCACACCGATCACGGCCGGAGCATATTGCCTCGACAGTATGTCCGCTGCGTGTCTTTCTCACTAGACTGCCTACTCTTCACACTCGCACAGCTCTGCAGATCGGACTCCCCAGCTGACTCCCCGCTATCATGACTCGATCCAATTCGCGTTTCAGCTATGTGAAACAGGCTCAGGGGAAGGCGGACATGCGTTCAGATCTCCGGTCTGCCTTATCAGCGCTAAGTTGTTTCGCCTTATCTGGTTGCGCGACCGAGCTTCTTATCACTGCTGTTATCGTGTCGATTTATCTGAGGCTTGGACTGTAGTGGGAGCCAGTCACATAACCCAAGTGCGGGATGGTCCAGGAGTTGCTTCAGGCACGGAGGAGACGGAGACCCGCTCACTTATCGGTCGGCGCTTCTCGAACCACAGCGCCGAACGGGTTCTTTCGAGATTCTGGCGTGCGGAGGCGAAGACATACATTCCGCTGCGTAGCGTCGTAATCAGGAGGTTGTAGCCAGATAAGTATTCAGATAGCCAGAATGCGGACTTTCTTACACCTCTTTTCTGGAATGGCCGCTAATCGCTGAACGTTCATAACTACAACTCTATTGCCGTCAAATTCACTGCCAAGACCACCGCAATCGCAAGAATGCATGAAGAACCAATGAATGAGACGAAGATTCCGTCTATATCCATCTTTTGCTGAAGGTTGTAAAGAGCTTTACGTCTAGATCTGGCTCCGTTCAGGATCCTCTCCAACATCTAGTGGACTTGTGCTTGGCATCTGGCTGACTTGATACCAAACGATGATCCTGGCTTATGGTTCTGATCATGTTCACGAGATATAAACCTGCGATCCGTCGGTGTCCAACAAGACCAGGAGAAGGCCGGCACCGCCTGACTGGGACTCGCAAATTACTTTTGTTTCAACGATGAAGAACGTCTTCTGCCTGGGTGCTCCACCCGTCAACCCACTGAACGGGAAGGCGCAGAAACTGCCCATCATCAATCCATTCAACAAATATGGCCGGGTATTCTTCTTCTCCTGGGCATCATTCTGTGAGTCTTCGAACGACGGCGTCTGCATGGGAAGACTTACATATTACATATTAACGTACAGGTTGCTCGTTCGCCGCCTGGTATTCCTTCTCACCGCTGGCGAAAAGTATTCGGGCTACGGAAGGCTTCACCAACATACAATGGCTCAATTCGTCAGTATCGCAAGAATTTTCGAAAAGCTATGCTGACTCGCCGGATCCATCAGAAACATCGTCGCCCTGTTGGCTGGTATGTGCATGCGAGCCATCGTCGGACCCTGCTGTGATCGATATGGACCGAGAAAGACCAGTATGTCCCGTGGCAAAGTCGATTTCAAGAAAGTCGCAAACGACTAACGCGCCCTCACCTCACAGTGACCTGCGTCCTCATCGCCGCTGCCATTCCTTGCGGTCTCGCGGGCCTCATTCAGAATTACGCTGGTCTTCTCCTTATCCGATTCTTCGTCGGTATCGCTGGCGCCTCGTTTGTCCCATGCTTGACCTGGTGTACCCTTTTCTACGACAAGGTATGTGACGGAGCAATCTCCCACCCCTCTGAGCCGGTGCTCAAAGCGATCGACCGGCTACTTTCAGGGTGTCGTAGGTACCGCCAATGGTTTCGCTGCCGGTACGTCGATTCCACTTATTTGCTTTGATCGATGCTAAGCTATCCTTCTTCCTCCCACAGGCTGGGGCAATGCCGGTGCAGGGTGAATCCAATTCGGTAATCCACGTTTCATGCCTTTGCTGATCTTCGCTGGTGTCCAGTGTCACGTACTTTATGATGCCGGCTGTCTACGATAGCTTGAAGAGCCGAGGACTCAGCTCCAGCAAAGCATGGCGGGTTCGTATTTTTCAGGCGCGACACATCCGAGAGTGCTAAGACCCACTTATGCAGGTATCTTTCGTGGTGCCGACCATACTGCTGCTGCTATGCGCTGCCGGCTCCTTCTTCCTCTGCGAAGACACACCAACAGGAAAATGGGAAGATCGCTTCGCTCCCCAGACGACAATCACCGAGCAAGAAACTGAAGAAACGGGAACCCAAGCGGAAAGCCTCAAGGAAAAGTTGAGCTCCGAGAAGCAGGCAACGCAGATTACTGTGCAAGCCCTCGAGGACGGTCATGGCGAAACCTCGGTCGCGCCAACCCTGAAAATGGAGGAAGTCAAAAAGCCAAGCTTGAAGGACTCTTTGAAAGCAGTGATGTGTATGCAGACGTTGATGTTGGCGGCGCCTTATGCATGCTCCTTTGGTGGTGAGTGACGCTTTTTGTTCTCCTCGCCCTCATCTGATGCCCTCCATGATTCAGGTGAGCTCGCATTGAATAGTGTTTTGGGTCCATGGTATCAGCAATCATTGGGCTGGAGCCAGACCAAGAGCGGTCAAGTAGCGGCGGCATTCGGTCTCTTCAACGTTATCAGTCGACCCATGGGAGGTGTTGTCGCCGATTGGCTGTACGCATGGGTTTCGCCTTCACGTGGAACCAAGACCAAGCAGGTCTGGTACGGCTTTGTAGGTCGCCAATATTTGGCACACGTGCGTTGTCACTTACCGAAAGATGCAACAGTTGGTGGCTGCGCAGGGCGTCATGCTTATTTGGACCGGCGTACTGAACCCTCACAATCCGGCCGTTCTGGTCGGTGGCGTCATGGCTTCGGCATTGTTCATGGATGCGGCGAATGGCGCGGCAGTAAGTGCACGACAACGCCAGTTTTCGGGATCAAGCGCTGACCGAGAATGCCTTTCAGTACTCGCTGGTACCCCACGTAAATCCGCAGTACAACGGAATCATGAGCGGGTTGGTGGGAGCGACGGGCAATATGGGCGGTGTCTTGTTTTCGGTGGGGTACCGATTTACCAAGTAAGTTCGAATCGGACAGGCGCAGGACGAAGCATTTGGCCGACATTTGCCTTGTCTAGCTATCACAAGGGAACTTGGATCCTCGGCGTGGTTGCGGTTGCAATTGGCGTTCTCATGACTGTCGTCAAGCCCATTCCAAAGAAGCAACTGCTGGCTGGTGGTTACATGAGCCAATAGCCGAATCATGGCCGTGGAGATGATGAGATGGCAAACATAGACAAGTTGTACTTAGTGATGTAACGGGAGAGTCTTCGAAAGCACAGACGCATTGTTATAGCCTAGGAAGTTGCTGGAAGCTAGTGAGTATTGGTCTTACAACCCTAATTGCTCGATTCTGAATCGCGTGGCTTGTGGTCGAAAGGAAGTGCAGGCCAAATATTGCGGTAACCCATCTTCATACAGCTGCGTCTCAACATTCCGTACCCCTTTACAACATTACAGAGAACATGGATCAAGTGGACAACATGTTCTGAACCCATCTATGATTGTTGTTGTCGTATCCTCGTCTTGATCTTCGGCGTCGTCTCGTGTCTCGTCATGATCGTATCTTGACTCTATCCGTTTCCTTGATTCCGACTGTGTGCGTCACTCCGCAATGCTGCAGGACCCAAAATTTACATCTCCTTCGTCACGGCTGCGCATCAATTTCCATAGCGGCCTCGGCGCCCTTTGCGGTTGGGGCGCCATTGCCCGTAGTCGATCCAGCTGAAGCCGTCGGAGCAGGGCTGCCGCTTCGGGACAGGCTCGGCAAGTACCCCGCAGCCTGCTGTGCGCCCAGTGGTGGTAATCGGGAACCAGGTGACGTGAATCCTGGATCGTACTTTTGCTGTCGAGGAGGTGAGAGGGTATGCTCGCGACCAGTCTGATCCACAATAGGCGTCATTCCGAAAGCAGCTCGTACGCCATGCGCGAGTGAAGTGCCCTGCGGCATATTGCCGCCAGAAGTCGCGACACCTGGACTGTTGCTTCGCGAATGCAGTGGACTCGTCTGAGCGGAAGTCGGCGCACTTTGAGCGATGGCGTAGCTGTTGAACACGGGCGCGCCGGGCCTGTCGACGGGACGAGTCGGCGCATTGGCTCCAGCAGCGGCATTCAGAATGTCCTCTACGGTATGCCGTTGTTGTTGCTGTTGCTGCTGAGGCTCATACGCGCGAGGCATGCTGACGAGATGCGATCCAGAGTTCGAGCGAATCAGTCGCGGGGGGCTCATCCTGCCGCTAGACTTATGGCCAAAGTTGGCATTGAGCGCAGGCGTGTTCGGAGTCGATGCATGAGAGGAATGACTGAATGATCCGCCGCCGTAAGGATGGCTTCGATACTTGGCATCTCGAGCGAGGTGTGACGTATGACCCCCGTGCTTTCCGGAACCGGCGACGTGTCCCTCGGTGTGGTGGAAATCGGGACTGCCCGGGCGACTGGGCCCACGCGAAACGGCAGGCGAAGCATGAATAGATCCGGGAGCGGTGAAAGAGCCGTGATGCAGATGCGAGAGATAATGATGTCCGTGAAGTCGCTCATGATGTCGCTTTGAAGCTGGTCCGGCATGCAAGTCCAGGTGAGGCGCACCGGCGTTGTGCTGCAATAATGACATGCTCTTCATCGGTCCCAGTACAGGACTCGTAGACGGCGTCATTTCGAACTGCAGGCTGGGAGCTTGAGCATGATCATCCTCGAAATCGTCTGAAGAATCCGACCGCGGCGAGACTTGCGTAGAAGGCGGGTTCGAGCGCATATTGCCAGCGTTCATTCCGGGTGGTAGGCCAAAGTTGGAGCTGGCAGCACTGGGAGGCGCACGCGAGCCATTGGAATGAGCCCCGAAGTTGACGTTGTTGGGTTTTCTAGAGGATTGCGGAGCCGAAGTGGACAATGAGAATGCGTGGGCATTCGCCTGGGACTTCAGCTGCGCCAGCAGCTTCTGCTGATTATGCCTCTGTTGAGCCTGATTCGCCGCTAGACGTTGTAGATGTTGCTGTATGGCCTGCTGCTGTTGTTGAGCTCCGTTGTTGGCTCCCGAAGCTCCGCCCGCCCCAAAGTTCATGTGAAATCCCGAGTTGGAGTTGTTGCCGCTACTTGTGCCGAGCATGTGCAAATCTTCGTGCGATCGGTGTTGCGGCGTGTTCGTTTGCGATGAAGTGTTGCTTCCGGATCCACCCGATGCTGCTGCCGTGTTACCCATTTGACCACTTCCAGTCGAGGGAGGAGCCAGGGTCAAGCAATTCGGGCATGCCGCTGTCTGCTTGGCAAACTTCAATCTTTTTCGATAGCTCTTGTGGCATTCTTCGTGATGGCAATTCGGTGGCAAGAGATACGTGGGATCGGCGAGGGTACCCGGTGGAACTGCCGGATGCAGGTTGGTTTCCGGTTGAGCAGCAGACACAGGGTAAAAGGCGTTGGTCTGGCCCGGCACCGCTGGGGGACCGGTGAACGGCTGACCGTGGTTGTTGATCCCAGCGTTTTGGCCGATCCGTTCCCGCTCCGAGGAGAAACCGTAGACCGCTGCCGCCGCCGCAGCAGCATTGACGGGTGTACTGTCCCCAGACCTCGGACCACCCCCCATCATGTTGCCCATCCCCTGATTCGGCCCTTGGGTGCCCTGCGTACCCATCATGTTGTTCCTATGCCTCATCTCCCACTCGGCTCGTCTCAGCGCTTCATGTCTCTCTAGCTCGTGCTGTCTCTCCAGCTCATGCAATTGATCGGACGCAGCGGCCGCCAAAGCGCTCATCTCATTCATTCCTCCGACACCGGTCATTCCTCCGGATGGAGCCGAGAGGCTGGGATCAACGGGGTAACCGTGTTCGTTCATCGAGTACGGGTTTCGCGAGTTGACGTATTCAGCGGAGAAGCCAGCCGACGCCATGTGGTCGTCTCCGTCATGCTAACATATTCCGTCAGTAAGGACCCCTTTCGGGTTCACGCTCACTTACGTCTATACGCGAAGGACCAGGAGTTGAATGAGCCGAAGCCAAGCTCTTTCTCTTGCTCTTTCCGCCCATCGTCGAAGGCACCTGTATAATTGGCTCCGCTCCAGGTTGTCCCATATGAATCCTCGCATGTCTTGTCAATTCGTCGGATCGGGAGAATCGCTTGTCGCAGCCTGGATGTGTGCATGCATGAGGTTTCTCGCCGGTGTGTGTCCTGATGTGTCGGGTCTAGCGGAGACGCGTGAGAACCAGATGATCGATTTTAGTCAAAGAAACTGACCTGATGTTCCAGACGGTAGAATGCACGATCACAAAGTGGACATTTGTACGGTCGGGGAATCTTTGATTTGTCCATTGCCAATGCCGCTTCCGTCACTGTCGAGGACTCGTTAGCGTATCCTCACCGCCTCATGGAAACGGGCTCACAAGCTTTCACGGCCGGATCATTGGGATCGAGCCTGCCCGTCTTGGGATCGGGAACGGGAGCAACGAAACCGGCAAGAATGTTGGACGACGACTCTGTCATCGGTGTAGCATCTGCCGACACTCCTCCATTCGGCGTTGTCGCCGGCGAAGTATGTTCCGATCCTCCATGGGACGCAGTTCCATACCCTGATTGGGTCGCGAAGTGAGCTCCATTCGTTGATCCTCCAACGGCTGCAAGTGCTGCGGCGTCCGCCATCGCTCGAGTATGGGCATGTGCTGCTTCAGCTGCGGCCGCAACCTGTTGTGCTTCGAGTCGAGTCTTGACGTCCTGTTCTGTTGACATGATGAGATTGACCGGTACAGATACGTGAATGCGATCCGAAATGTTGCGTCTGTCGATGTGCCTGGACCTTTCCCCTTTGTCTGCGCTTTAGACTCCTACCACAGACGGGATTGGATTCGAAAGGAGGAAAGATCACGCTTCCAGCACGGTCGGTGCGTCTTGGGTGCTTTCGCGAATAAACGATGCGTAACTCTACGTCGGCACGCTGTCCTCTGCTCCGGATGTTCGTTGAATGTAAGGTCGTCCAAGAACGATGGGAGTCGAAAATCCCGACCGAACAGGAGAGCAAAGGGACGATGGTGAATGACCGTGTCGTTGCAAGAATGGATCGAGGTGATCCAATTTTTTCGGGGCAAGTCATCAGCTGAGGCCCCAGACCCCGCGCTGCGTCTGCTGTTCTTCTCTTTTTAGAAATTTGTAAGCCGTTGTACGCTTTTTAGCAACTTTTAGCTCGTTTACAGCCAAGGTAGCCAAAGTAAGGTCGTGGCTCGTGAACTTTCCGTCGCTACTCCTTCGACATCGCATCATTCTGTGTTCATCTTGTGGCAGAGACCACCTTTCATCAGGACAGTATACACCGCCATGCGTTAATTTGTTATATCTGGAAGGCGATGAACAGCATTGGACATCGTCGAAATAACCTCTACTAGAATTCGTGCTTTAGAGGTAAAACCCCACTCTCTGGTTTCTCCCAAAAAGGGGGTTTAGAATTATCTAGCAAAAATTCAGGGGAAATTACGCCATTCGAAGAGACACGTGTGCCCGATTGCATAATTGAGCCCCTCGACGCCCGGTCTCTTGTTTGGGATCGCAGATAACGAGGAGATTGCGGGCAGCGTACGGTTCCTCCGGAAGCTTTCGCCGACCGACGACGCTTTGGCGATGATATGCTATAACCGTTATCGGCGTCCCGCTTCCGTCATCCGCTGGTCATTGGCCGCATAGCGGGGAACACATGAGCTAACACATGGGGCAGGAACTATCGGCGAGTAGCAGGGTTTTAGACTAGGAACCTCGAGTTAAAGTGCGATTGAAGGAGGACCGACGGTGGCGAGCAGTCATAGATACACGCAACGATCATAGCAAGATGACCACGACCCGTTATCTTTGTCTCGTCCCGAGAGATCGAGAGATCATGGCAAATTCAGGGTTGCGGGTAGGTAGCTAGGCAGGCTGATGTAGAAATCGCTACGACCTCGTCGAGCAAGCTGTCGAGGACGTATAAAGTCCCGTACATATGTCGATTGTACGATTCCTTTCGAATAGCTTCTCAGAACGCAATGTGTTATCACAAGACCTATCCCAAGTCTTCCCCCAAATTGCCCCGCCTGAAGGTAGACCAGGAACAACGGAGCTAACGACCGCCGTTCCATGTTTCCGCTAGCTCGACAGCGCCGCTCCGCATACTATAGCTCTCCGCATGATAGGTGTTCGAATGATCCGGTACGGCCCCATGAGTGCGCCATCAAGGCTCTCCATTGATCAGCTCATCGAACCTATCGGCTCACTACTGTGTACTGATACTGAAGGCAGCTCCTTTATAAGACCTGATGACGCAAATGGTATAGTATGGTGTCCGATCGGTCTCGGTATAAGGGTACGTATAAGGGCCGGTGTTGCGTTTCAGTAGCTTCGCACAATGACTCTCACTTAGTTCCCGTCCTAGGCCGATGTGTCAATAGGTACACCGCGTTTGCGTAACAGCTTTAAGGAAATCCAACTCCCCAGCTAACTCCCGACGGTCGTACGTACGGTAGCTCGTACGGTCCTCGATGCCGGAGCTGTCGTCAGTATCCATCCTCCGTCGCCGGGACATCACATTAGACAGATGTCAGAACATCGACGTGAACACACCGGTGCAAAGGTGCGCAAGCTGGTGCGCGTAATACTTGCTTATCTACCGAGCTATCTACCGGCGGCGGTTGCGTGGCCATAGAACATCAGCTGACTTCGCTTCACACCTGATCCTATTCTATCCTCGCGAGCGAAGAAAAAATTGGAATCTGGCCGCGGCACTCAAGACAGTCGCAAAGTTTTTTTCGGAGTCCCCGGAAGCTTCCCCGGAGGTTTCCAGTTGTGTGAGCAAAAGACAAGCGTTGAAAGGTCGAAGTTATCGAAGACATGCGGACGACGATCTGTCGATCGCCATGTTGAAGTCGCAGCAATCGCCTGATCGCCTGCGACTATCATAGCAACGATGATACACGAATGAATGGCTCAACGGGGATTCAGTACGCAGTGAACGAGGAGCGTGATTCGAGACTGAACGCTGTGCGCCTGCAAGGACAATCGCATAAAGACCTTTTTATTAGAAGTCGAGGGCGCAGTACCCCATCTCCCGCCTGTTATGCCTTGCGTATACGACTGGTACCGCTTGAGGCGGGACGATACTCACAGGCGCGCGGGACGAAACTCACGCAGTCACTGAAAGTGCCACAGGAATCCGATACGGCAAGTCCCGGTGATCGTCAGCCGGCACGACGAAGACCCAGCGATCTGTACCGCGAACCTCCGAACGATATGTCTGGCAAGAAACCCATCACTGGATGAAGCTTCCACACATTGCAAGACCCAAGAGCAAGCAATCTCAAAACGCTAGACTTTGAACATTTGCAGGATCTATACTGAAGTTTGTCTATCGAGCAGGCTCTGACCGCCGATCGACCTCATGCCCCGCACCCGGCCCGACTTCGATCTCGAGATCGCAAAGCATCAACTCTGAACACTCGCCAATGCTGGCTGAATGTCAAAGCGAGACAGGGACCGACGCCCGCTCGACGTTATACCGCACGCCCGGCCTGACATCGATGCCAACATTCAGCAAAACGACTGTGCGAGCCTCCGTGTCCGATGGTCGGGTGCGATCGAGTCAAGGCAAGCAACGCACATGGGCCCGTGCTGACGGGGACTCTACGTTTCCTGTGTACCGTGCACAAACGGTCTGACGTGGACGAGCGCAAGACGGGCAAAGCACCTTGAATCCCGAAGCAAGGTCGAAACCAGCGAAACGACCAAGCCGTACAGTATCCTGGCCATGTGCGAGAAGGGATTGAATAATGGCGTGCCCCCGGTTTGACGTCCGCGGCGAGGATTCAAAGGAAGGGGGATGACCCGCTTGAACCGGAGGGACGGGTGATCGATGGCGTGCGAAGCGTGTCGCCGGTGTATAGGATAGTGATGTCGGTATTGTTCACGACGAAGGGGTAGGCGCGGGGCATAATTGCGAGTGCTACATCGAGGAGAGGAAATGGGGGAACGATGCGGAAAGAAGGCTCACCACGACACGCGCCGCGCTTCGTGCCTCTTCGATTGTATATTCATTCGATATCCCATATTTTCCGTTGCATTTCAGCTTTGATTGAAACTCTTGGTACAACCCTTCTGTCCCCTTTTATTCGGCGCGTTTTCGTGGTCTTGGGTTCTATGCTAACGAGTGAGGATAGGAGTTTACTGCTGGTGACGTGCGCTGGTGGGGTCGGCGATCTTGGATGCGACGTCCTGCGGGGACGCAAGAAGGTATCAGTGAACGGTCGCGAGGATGGTGAGTAGTTTCTGCACATACAGAAGCGGTCTGAAAAGGCGAATATCAGCGGATGTGTAGGTGAAGGTACGAGGTGGAAGACATACCTTGATCGCCTCATCCGAAACACCCGTCTTCTGTTGATCAGCGCCCGACGACTCTATACCCTCGCATCAGCCCTCGTGCTCCCCATTCGCAGACTATAAGAACGCACCAGAAGCCCTCTGTTCACCGCCAAGGCCCTGGCCCTTCTTTCCCTCGGTATCCGCCGCGCCCATCGGATCCTCCTTCTGCTGCTTGGGAGACTGTGTGCCGGCGTTCTGGGAAGACATTGTTGATAGTGCTGGTTTGTGTGGATTGTGTAGATGTTGAACAGAGATGTCGATCTTGCGAAATGTAGGGAGGGAGAGGTTATATGGCGAGGATGGAAGGTGTGGAATGGACGCTGGCTCGCGTCAGCTCTCTGACGTCACATGCCAGTAAGCGCAACACCGACGCGCTTTCTTCTGGAGCAGTAGTCAAGGGGACGGACAGTCAAGGGGTCCGCGGACCGTGTTTCAGCTTTCGAGAGCTGCTTTCACCAGATTCGACGAGGGATTTCTTTGGGTGCGTCTCTTTCGATGGGGGTTGGTCGTCGTATGGCGCGTCATGAACGTACAGACGGCTTCGGTATGCAGAAACATTCTCGGGAACACCGCATGTGGAGCTGGGCAGAGGTGGGATGCTTAGATGCGCAAAGACATGGCAGGAAAGGGACTATCCGTCGATCCTTGCATACACAGTTTTGGGATGAAGCACATCCGAACGCTTCTTTAGGTGGTGGATGGTCCCTTCATTGTTCCCACAACGGTCTGGAAAAGTCATTCCTTGGTGAAATGCGGCGCTCCCTCCGACCCGCAATTGCGCACGCCCTTTGGCCCATCCCAAGATCTGCGTCCATAACATACTCTGCCGTCGATCACTCACGCCATTCACCATTCCCTGAACCACCTCTCCACTTGCCATCCCGACGCGACACCCCGCGCCCGGCCCGTCCGCGGCGTTCCCGGGATGCCGAGAGCGATGCCGATAGATCCCGATCAACCACTCAGCATACGGCGGCCGAGGCGAGACACACATGCTCTGTCAGCCATTCATTGTCCTCTTCCGGCCATAACTTCCCCCTGCTGCTCCTCCTGCTCGCCCTCGTCCATCGGCGACAAGGATCCTTCCACCATCAATGGCCACACCCCTCCAAGCACACATATCATCCGCCCTCCACAACGCCACATGCACCGACGTCCTCCTGGCCATCCCGCAATGGGGCCTTGCGTATCCGGCGCATAGGGTCGTGCTCGTCCAGGCCGGGTTCTTTGAGGGGTTGTTTTGTGGCGGGTTTGAGGAAGGGGTGGGGGAAGGGGGACGGGTGGAGGTGGGGTTTGGGGATGGGAATATCGGGAGGAGGGGGTTTGAGTGAGTGGCGGATAGACGACGAGCGACGAGCGAAGCGAGGAGCGAGAATACCCTCGAGCGAAGCGAGAGTACCAGCGCCGCAGGCAAGGATCTTCCGAGCGAAGCGAGAATCACAGCGCCGCAGGCCAGGACAACCCGAGCGCGCCCTAGGGCGCGCGAGAATCCCTGGGTCGTCCAGCGTCAGCGAGAGTATCCGGCGTCGCAGGCGAGAACTCTTCGTGGCCGTCGTAGGATGGCCGAGCATCAGTTTCGCGTCGAGCGTTAGCGCGTATACCGTCGCCGCACGCGAGGATTCCTCGAGGTCGTCGCAGGACGGCCGAGAATCCTTGTCTCGTCGAGCGAAGCGAGGAATCAGATCGCGCGAAACGAGACGCAGCGTAGGGTCGAGCGCGGGGACGATCCTCACGTGGTAGACAAGGGAACGGCACCGAGGTCGTCGTGCAATGGTCGCGATTCAGTTTCGTCAACGAGGACTTTGCGCTTCATGCAGTGTTAGGGATGGCGCGGTCGAGGGTGTTCTCGATGCCGTCGTCGTCGGAAGGGGGGGGGGACGTTTCGCCGACGAGTCGTTCAGCGCGTGCCCAAAGGCAAGGATATCCCGTCGCACGCCATCATCAAGGGGCTTCAAGCCCGTCGACCGACTACGCCCAATTGGCGTCAGGCATTCCACTGGTTTCCAAGACGAAATCACCGGAATGACCTCGAGAACTCGGGATCAGGAGGGGTTGCGGCATCGTCGCTGCGGAGCATCAATGGACGCTTCACATCGGCGAGGCGGGAAACACCAGGTCTCGCGACATTGCCGCGGAGATGAGTGTGCAAATCGAAAGCACTGGAAACCTCGACATCCGCCGCTCAGGGAAATCGCACTGGCTTCGGGGATGTCACGGCGGGAGACCAAATGAAGATCTTTGCGACCGGTAAACGATGGAAACGATGTATGATGCGTGTAGAAGATTTGGCCGTCAATTACCGGTTGTCGGAAGGGGTTGAAGAGTTTCGTGCTAGAGACCTAACCAACAGACCAACAAAGCCGTCTCAGTTGGCCATGGAGGGCGTTTTTGCCAGACTCGGGTCGAGCAGTCCGTGATGGGATGTATTCCCTAGATTCGGCTATTCTTGTGAAAACATCCAGGGACGACAGTGTGTCTTCGAGGCACATGTGATCCTGGTGTCAATGGGGCAAGCAGCGTTCATGCGCGAAACGTATCGCTTGTCGCGGCTGGGTATCCGGTCGCGGAAGGAATCCAGTGGCGGGACGTTCGTGCGATTTATCCGTTTCCTATCTTTCGCGACGAAACTTCATCATTCCGCCTTGACCTTGCCAAGGCAAAGCTAACCTACCAATCCATCCAGAATCTGCTTGTCGCGACTCTACTCCCCCTATCCGACGCTCAAAATCCCGCTACACCTCCTTCCGACGCCCACCCATCCCCTCGGTCCATCCTTTCCATACGCACCAACGCCATCGCCCGCACCGACCTCGCCACAAACAGAAGAGACCCCGCCGCGTCTTCTCCTTTCCATTCTCGCGACGGCCATTTACCTCGGCTACAATCCGCTCATCCGGGAATGCCTTGGCGGCGTCTTGGCGAGCGTAGGGCCGTGGAGCGTGGTCCGGTATCTGGAATTCGCAATCGGTCGAGGAATTGGTGCCCCTGATGACCAGGAAGAGGATGAAGCGCTGCATGGACCGGCGGTCGGGATGGAACGGGTCGCGAGGCGGTATGATCCCGATGCGTTCGATGGGGAGAGTGTGCGAACCGTCGATAACTCGACAATTGGGCCAACAAGGGCTTCATCGTTAAGGAGTGTGTCACATAGGCCTCCTTCCCTCGAGCCGGAAGATATCAAAAAGGAATCTTGTGCCGCTACTCCAAAGATCGAGACGCCCGCGGATGACAATGGACCCACACCCAGCGCTGGCGCGCCGCGGTACTTTTACGGCTTTGCGGGTGAAAAGATTGGCCAGGCGTGCGTAAGCTGGCTGTGCAGATGGGGCGTGGATATCTTGCCGATAGAAGAGGAGATGGCGCGGAATGGGGGCGATGACGCGTCCGAGTCGACTGGCGCGAGCCAGGATGGCAAGACCAAAGAACCGTCTCTCGTCGGCCGCATGCGTGGGATCAGTCTGTCCGACACCGGTAGCAAGAAACCGGCCGCTCGACACGCTCATAGCGCAAGTTGGACCCCGGCATCGGCGACACCAGCTGTCGCGTCTTCCCGCACCCCACCACTCCGAATCTGGGCGCGGGGCGGTCTGCCGGCCGAATGGGTCCGAATTGTCATTTCGAGCGACGCATTCTGGGTACGCAACGAGATGGAGCGGTACGAGGTTGCCAAGCGCGTCGTGGCGCTGCGTTCGATTGGGCTTGACTATGGCTCGGAAGAGGAAGAGGCGCGGGAGGAAGAGGAATTAGCGCTGATCTTTGAGAAGGGGATATATTATAGTCATATGGTAGGTCTCCTTGCCGCCCATCGTGTTACCGGTCTGACCTTTCGCAGACATTCGAGCAACTTTCCCTCCTTTCTGCCGATATCAACCCGGCGACGGGACAGCCATACGTTCCTCTCGGCGTCCTTCAATCAGCTCTCTGGTCATCCGCGGATTTTCAAGGAAAGATTACAGCCTACCGCCAAGACGGAACGTCGGGCAGCCGTGGCGAGACAGATGTGCCCAAGAACGGCGTCGCGGTGACTACAGCGGAAATCTGTGAACTGGCTGCACCAAAGTCAAGCATCGGCAGGAAAGGCTGGCTGACACCGACTTCATCGGAATCATCCAGGCGAACCAGCGCTCGAGCAAACAGTCCAGCGCCAGGTACGCCGAACACGGGACCGGCATTCTTTGGGCCCTTTGTGTCCGAACTCGATCGGCCCTTCTGGCCTGTGCCAACAGACAATACCCTTCGAATCGGCGACGCGGTCAACTCCCTCTCCGACTTCAACCCGACGAACGGGCTGCCAGATCTTGGCCCACGTCTAACGCATGACACGCAGTCGCCTACACGAGCGGCGTTTGACCTGGGCGTGCTGAGCGGCGACGCCGGAGACCCATACTACGGGTTCTCGACACCGATGCGAACTGGCCGGGAAATCGTGGCAGCTCATCAGCGGGGTATGAGTGGGAAACAGTTCGATGACGAGGCACTTTGGTCTCGGTACGAGCCATTCAGATTCTCCGTCGAGTTTTGGGGCATAGACAAGCTTGGAGACAAGGAGAGGGCCTATTCTCATACGGTATTTCATGCTGGTATGTTGGGTGTTTCCGCGAGTTTCCAGATTGCTCATTTAAATACAGGCAGCTATTTCAACATCTATGTGCAGACCATACGCAAGAAGGACAAGGGCGTGCAACTGGGAATTTACCTACATCGTCAATCCATGCTCGAACCCGTACCATTCCCGTCCTCGAGTCGTGCCGCATCGATAACACCTCGGTCCCGAAGCACAACCGTGGTGGATGACAACATCTCGTCTGTGCCCTGGAACGCCTCTACTGGAGCTTTGAATACCTATCCACATGCAAACACCGCGTCGAATCCCCTGACAATTCAGCGCACGATGTCTGTTACACCCGTGGGATCCATGCCAAGGTCCATGAGCCCAACGGGTGCTCTTTCGGACGATGAAGGTCTGGGAAGAAGAAATGGCGAAGGGCCTTCTGCCGATATATTTACCGACCGGTATTGGGCGACACCGAAGCGGGATGAGACCCATCAGAAGGGATTGAACGCTCCTTATCGCGATCCCAGGAAAACGTCCAAGGTCAGTTGCTTTGCACTTCGCGTGTCCAATAGCTGATGGGCGTTCAGGTCTTCTTTTCCATAAGCTGTGCCAGCGCGATGGGAACGGCACTGACAAGATTCAGGTAAGATTGATCATTCTCTCTCTCTCCGCCATTTAGCGCTCATGTCCTGCACATAGCTCGGGACCCGATGTGTTCACTATCTCTCAATCGTGGGGATGGAAATCATCTTCCCTGCGCTCCCAGGAATACCTATCGAGTTATCCCGCTCCGTCAACTTCTGGTCCTCCAACATCGACCTCTGTCACGTTTGCGGACGAACTTGATTCACCTGCCTCGGTCGAACGAAGTGCTCGTCCACGTGCCGGTCGAGCGCGAAGCGGACCTAGCATTAGCTTCGCCCACCCAACTTCAACAATCGACAGTGCGCCTAGCAGTCGGGAAAGACTAGATCAAGGCGTACTCGGTTGGATATCGGACCCAATCGAGCCGATTCTCGACACCTCGACCAGATCAGGCGAGACGTCGACTTCGGGTTTCGACCAATGGAAGCAGAAAGACTTGAGGAGTTTGCGTGCGACTGTCGTGATGGGTGTTATATAGATACATGTGCGTCGTATGGTTGTATTTGGTTGTAGATGGATCACGGACATTATTCTTCATGTTTGGCCGACAAGTATTGGCGATGGTTGTATTCTTTTTTATATCCTCCTGTTGCCGAAACAAGCTTCCGTTCTGCAAGACACAGAATATGCAAACAAGCATGCATCAGGACATAGTCTACGCCATACAATGCTGTATATGACAGCCATACACAGCCTCCCAGGCACGATACCTTCGGTGCTTCTGGCATGATGCCGTTAATCTGGCTTCTGGTCTCGTCGACTTCAAAGGATTAAGCGACAGTGATTTTCCTGTCGCTCCATTCCCCGCATTGAGTCACCAACGCTACTCGCCTCTCTTGCGGCAGCGCTTTCTCTCGTCATCTCTTCTGATCAATTGTGTCACTTTGTCTTTTCTCTTTGCTTGTTTTTTCTTTCGTCTGCTTTTTTCTCTCTCGAACCGCGTCAGCGATCAGTCACGTCTGCAGCTGCGGAAAGGTCGTGCATCGTTTTGCGGAGTTCGTTGAGAAACTGTTCCACATCGGATTTCCGTGCCTGGTAGAGTAATGCTGCTTTGCGTTGCTTGATAAGCTTGATCTTCTGTGCCTTTTCGCGTATCGCAGCATCTTTGCTGCTTTCGATCGCAATGTCTAACGGTCCCGACTCTGCCAATTTCGGGGGGACATCAGGTTTTGACCGGATCAGTTGCTGCAAGTGTTCTCGAGCTGTGATAACATTCGGCGGCGACAATTCCTTGAGGGGTATTACCATATCTATATAACGCAAAAGGTCTTGTTCTACAAGACATGGTTCAACAAGGTAAGCCAGCAACGCTCGTCCACGAGCCTGGAGAGTGCTTCGAAATGAACTGCACTTACGAGTCGCCACGATTTCCCTGCGCATATGAAAGTCTGGACAGTCCGGCAAATTACAAGCGCCGCCTCGTAACTCGTACTTGCAAACGACTGGGTCTTCTGCCTTGCCCGTGCTCGCCCGGTGTTCCGTCATCATTCTGGACAGGCTGATGTTTTTCAGTTGGTCCAAATCAAGAACGTCAGCATTCGTGTTCGTCTTCGAGGGGTCGCTTGTCAAGGGAAGAGGCGTAAAGAATTGATACGGCTTGAAGTGTGCCTGGGCCGCCCAGCCTATACTTAGCCTCCATATCTCCGCTATGGCAGGGAACATACTGAAGCCGACGTTACATTCGATGTGATCTGTGACTAGAAGACAAGCGCTTTCAGGCATCCCCGCTGGCCAAACAGGAGAATCGCTTACTGGTTCCTCTTCTTCAGAGAAATCGATCATCGCTGTAATCGGAGTCGCTGTTTCGGCTAAGCCCGCGAGCGAAGAGTTCAGGTATAAGCAACCATGAGATGGCAAAAGCGCGTTGCTGGTTTGACCATCACGCCCCGGTAGCGAATGGCGCGTGCATTCTGGCTCACAAGATGCTTTGTTTTTCGCGATCTGTATCGACTTCTTTCCCACGTCCGGCTTCGCCTCCAATCCTGCGCAAGTTGCGAATGATCAGTTTGAATGAGACGAAATTCTGCAAATAGCCGCACCACCCGTGTTGTTTGTTTCGGTCAGCGTTGCGGCGACAGCCTTCTGTGTCTCAGGCGACACGACAGATGCTCTGGAGATCGTGGGCGAGACGGGGACCGACATCTTCTCCGTAACGGAAGGAACCGCCAACGCAAGACCTGTCGGTATCATATTGGGTGAAGGGGTAGTTGCGGTGTCGGTCTTCGCCGAAAGCAGAGCGGCCGCCTTTTTCTGAGCCGCATATGCAGCTATCTTGGCTCGGTTCTCGAGCAACTGAGCCTTCTTTCGCTCCAGGGCAATCCGAAGTTCGGCCTCGTGCATCAAGCGCAAAGCTGTCGCATGGTCCGGCTCAGGTTCCACTGAAGGAGACAAGTCACGGTCCGGATTGGACTCTTCATCGCTGTCCGAATCATCCGACGTGTCGCCGAGATCTACGACAAGCCTCTTCGGTTGCGGCGGCGCGAATGTTCTGCGCACATTGCTACGGAAGAATGTCGAAGAAGCCAAGCGCGAAGGAGGGACGTCGACAAAATCGGCGGCACCCGGTCGACGAGAGTTGGCTGGTATAACAACTGGAGCAGCCGCGCTCATTTGAGGCGAAGGAGATTCTGTCCTGCTGGCGATGCTCTGTGTGCTGGTCGAGGTCACCATAGCAGGCGGTGACGGGGGTTTGGACGATGGTTCAAGTGATTCTTGCATGTCAGACAGTGCGAGTGGTGGAGGCACACTAGTCGTGGTTGTGAGATGCGAAAGCGTAGGCGTGTCTAAATCCGAGACTTCCGGCGTGTCTGCGGCCAGTGCTCTTTCCTTCATCTTGCGATTTGCCAGAAGCTTGGCTTTCAACTCCTTCAAGCTGAGTTTTGGCTCCAAGGGCGGCGGTGGAAGTTGTGCGGGAACAGCCGGCGGTGGTGGTGGAGGCTGAGGAGACGGCATCGATATCGGCATCGGCATTGTTGGCAAGAAGGAAGGCATGGGCATCCACGGCATGGCTGATAAGACAGCATGAGTCAGATTTGAGATGTTGCGCTCATAGGATACCACTCACAAGCATATGGAATGGCTTGCGCGGACTTCACGGGCATTTGAGACACCTCCGACTCTGTATGCGGCGCTTGCTCATTCTCGGAATCGATATCGATATCCATATCCACTTCGTTACCGCCGTCGACTTGCATGGGCGTGAAAGCGGCAGTCGTCGGATCAAGCTGAGATACGGTTTGACTTGCTCGCGCGGCGGAACCAGTCGAAGCAGTAAGCGCCTTCCCCTTGGCTTTGCCGTCAGACGATGGTGCCGGTCTTGCGAGCGCTCGCATGACCTTGTTAATGAGTTGCGTGGGTACTCCACGCTGCGTCAATTGCGCCGTTGATATCCCCTTGTTATGCAATTCGACAATGATTTCAATCAATTCCCGTTGACCCGCTTCATCCACTATGCAAGAGGAAGGTGAGTGATAGTCAACAAGTGGCATGCATGTGACAACGTACGCTGGCCTTCGCCTTGACCTTTCGGCGCAGGGATAGTCACTCCGTTAACAGTCGTTTGATTGCCCGACCTTCCGATCACGCCTTTCAACCTCGGCCGCTCCACATCCTTCATCACGACATCGCCATTCGTTCGCCCTTTGCTGCTGCTAGCGGTTGACGCTGGTACGACATTGGAAGGCCTGATCTCTGACTGAACCACTGCTTTTGCCACGCGAGGTGATGGTCGGACAGGGTACGGCGCGGAATGGAACCCGGCAGACTGTCCATGAGCCGGTCCCCTCGGGTCCATCCTCGACATCAACGCCGGATCCATTCGCGCTGACAAACTTCCCGCAGACGGAGCCGATGGGCCGTGTACGGGATCACCGATTCGATCGAGAAGACTTGTCTTGCCGGCTGACGGATGCAATGAGACTGGCGCCTCGTACATCTCTTCATCGCTGATTTCGCCTTCCTCTTTCTCTTCCACAACAGCAGGAGGAATGATCGCCTTTCCCGCCACGCCCTCCTTGGCGCTAGCCGTGTCCACATCTCCGTCCCTTCGTACGATCTTGCGTTGCCGATCGGGGGAAGAACCAGTGGCGGGCACCGCAGCTGTCGAATTGGTTGGGATACCCTCCTCTGGCAAACGACGCTTGTCTCCAACTTTTGCGTTGACAGGGCCCGTAGAGCCAGACGCCGCCGATGCAGCTTGAGATGCCGGAATCACATCCGTAACGACAAGTTTCGGTGGCGACGACATTCGAGACCTCAATGGTCCACCGGCGGTCGCCGTTTCGGGCTTATAGTTTGGAACCGGAATAGGCTTCCGCTGTCCCTTGTTGACGTTGGAATTCGGCGCATTTGAAGGGCCCGGCTTGGCTTGTTTCTGTTTCTTCTTCTTGGGCGGTTTCGAGGCCGTACTTTGGATAGGAGGATGTGGTGCTGGCTTTGCTGATGCTGATTGTTGCTTCGATTGCCCTGCAGCATGCTGGGGCTGGGTGATATGCTGTCTAGATGCTTCCGCAGCCTTTGCCTGAAATGGGTGAGATGGCTGTTTCTGTTGACCCGACACTGGCTGCTTCTGTGAAGATGCCTCTTGCTGTTGTTGTTTTGGCTGAGGTATTTGTTGCTGTTTCTGTGCAGGAGTTGGCGGCTGTTTCTGCTGAGATGTCCGCTTGACAGGAGGTGTCTCCTGCTGTTTCTGTTGCACTGTCGTCTTCGCAGGTGACGCCTTCTGCATCGAGCCCTTTTGAGGTGTTGATTTCTGCACTGACAGTTTCGGCGTCGACTGTTTCACAGGCGAAGGCTGGACCTGTTTTGCCGGAATGACCGGTTGTGCTTGTTGCGTTGCTGGTTGCTGGATGGTTCGTTGTGTAACGGCGCTGGAAGATGCTGGCTGCGATGGCGGCAGAGGTGCTTTCGTCTGTTGTACCGGAACAGGCTGCTTCTGGACGGACGTCGTCAGAGCTCTCTGTTGCACTGGAGGCTTCGAAGTCGTCGCGCTGGTCGAGGGCGTTTCCCTGACCGGTAAACCGCTCGTCAACGCTGCTTTCAACTTCTCGTCCGGCCTCCCTTCCGAAGCAGCCGAAGTTGATCCCTGAACATTTTTGTTCGAATGAGCCTTGAAAGCTGGTATGGCGGCTATCGGTCGTTCCACGAGTTTCGGCAAGACTTGATCACCTGATTCATCCTTGCTGACTGGCCGTGTGATTGCAGCTGGCTGCGGTTTCGAGGTCGAAGCTGAATCTTGGGGCGGCTTCGATGCATCGCCCTGCGCGACGGGTTTGCTTGCTTTCTGACCCATCTGCATCGACCATGAGCAAACAACCTTTACGGCCCATACAGTCCAAGACTCACGATGAGTTTGATCACTAGATATAACGACGAAAGGAGGCCTTGGACCCAAGTCGAACGCGACGCGACACGACGGGTCGCAGCGATCGCGGTACTCGAGCTGTCGAGACGAGAAACGGTGATGTCGGGCGACCGACGTATCGCGTTTGTAGCGTGTTAAACGCAGAGTTACAAGCGGTTGCTCGGCGTACCATTCACCAATTCATCACTTCCGACATGTCCATGTCGATCACCGCCCTCGCTGATCTCGCGCCGAGTCTCGCGCCTTTGGTCGCGTCGAGCAGTGTAAGCGCGCACGACCACCCATCTCCTGCGACTGAGTGCACATGGCATGAGTGATATCTTCTAGTCCTTCCGTTTACTTGCCGTCAGCAAGAACATAGAATGTGTCCAGTGAAGTGTAAGAGACGCTCTGCAGCTGACCTACTTTGAACAGAAAGCACCGAGCAATTCAGTTCAAATTGCACGGCAAGAGCATATGACCTATATGATGTCCCTGTTCTATCAGTCGATAACTATATATCAGTCGACAACGGTATCGCAATCACGTATTCGCGATTACAGATTATCTCATGGGAAGCATACAGAGGCCACGCTCGTCATGTTTTGATCCGAAATATCGCTCCTTCTGAAGGGAAGGGAATCCACGCAAGGACTAGACGGCACCGAGGCGCATCCATAAATCTCTCTCCCTCGTTCGCAACTCTCTCTTGGCTAGTGTTGTCATTCTGCTGAGCCCGCTTCCTGAGCAACTGGCTCAACTTGGTGTTCCTCTGTCTCCCGGTCCTCCGGTAGAGCTGAGCCATCAGAGGTAGAAACGACTGATGGCACCGATTCCGACAATGGTGCTCGAGTGTGTTTTCAGATCGACTGCCGCTATTGGCCAAGCAGTGCCTCTCGCGCTTCCTGCATGAGCTACAGCGATAGTTTCATCCTCATAGCTTCTGGGAGGGCTCGGGGGAAAATGGTCCGGGAACGAGAAGCGAAAGGTCAGAGCTCGTCAGGTGACTGCCGTATGATTTTGCGTCAAATCCCGTCAGGTCAGAGACTATTTGCGTTCATTCGTCATGATCAAAAGGCGCTTGAGTTGATTGGGCTGAGGACGGCATAACAGGTAGGTGGCAGGAAACAAGTCTGTTCAAGGACGATTCCTTGATGGGTTAGTGCGCGACATCACGTGTTTGAGTCTAGAGAGAGTGCGCAAACGGAGACCACAGACTGGTCAGGTTCCGCCTGAAATTATGACACCCATCTAGAGCGTTCCCCTCGCTGTCCCCAAATCCGCTAACACAGAACCGTCTATCTATGAATCATTCCTCTTTTACAACAATCGATCCCCATACTCGATCCATCTCCTCCTCTTCGGGCGTCAATCCCGCATCGTTCCCCGATCCCAGCGCATCTCTGCGCGTGTCCCGCCAATACCCCTCCACAGCTCTGGCCCACGTTCCCCATGGTTCCTGTCCCTTGACGAACCGCGCTCCGACCTTCCACATGATCCATTCCTCGAACTTGTCGGCGTAGTATGCGGCTGCAATGATACGTATGACCATGAATCTTTGCCAGAGCGTCAGCGGTGTCGTATGGCTGCGGTGATGGAGGAAATGCGGTGGCGGAGTATGAAGGATTTCCGACGGCGGTGGCTTGATGGAGAAGCCGAGGAGGAAGAGGAGGTAACCTCTCTGAAGTGTTGACGCGAGGCGTTGATCGCACGTGATGACAGGTGGTGACTCTTCCGTTGGCGAGAATACACGTTCGAACAAGTCGGAGGAGGAAACGTGCGTGTGGTGATCTGCGTGAGCGCTCATGAGGAAATGCCGCGGCGTTCCCGAGCAGAGCAGTTGCGTGTAAAAGAACGGATGTCGGGTGGTAATCCGCAACACAGGGCATGATTTACTGTGCTGTCTCGTCAGTTCAGCCCAGGAAATGGACTTCAAGCGAAAGACATACCCAGCATCTACGATCACCTCTTCCCTCTCCCGATTCGTAAACACAATCTTCGCACTAACTCCCACATCCTTACACCTCTCCACCAGCCAAGGCCCAACCAATCGTTCCCCCGCATACCTCTCCGTTGACCCAACCGCCTGCCACCCAATCGCCCTTCCGATCCTCATGATATCCCGCTCAATGGGATTCCACCCCTCTGATAGCCCCGATGACGTTGCACCATCATCGACGAGCGTCACCTCGCTTTCTGCCGGACTTGATGGATGCGCTGGTTCAGGTCGAGGATAGACGACGAGGTGTTTTCGGTAATGTAGTATCCATGCTTGCGCGAGGATTCGTGGGGTCGTTAGGAGAAGGGACCACGGTTGTGTGAGGAGGACGGAGCGAATGATGTTGGGGGTTGCGATCAAGCCGGGTGTTTGAGTATGATGGTTCATAAGGACTGCGTAGAGTTTCGGTGCGTGGGACTGGGTGAGGAGGTTAAGGGTTACCTTGAACTTTGGGAAAGCGCCGTTAGATCCGGGTTGTTCGTGGAAGGGATCTTGAATGTCGAGTCGATAGTACCCTGCTCGGTTGTTGAACGGTGACACGTGGAACGTCCGTGGGAAGATCCATGCGTGGTGGTGTCCGGCGGTGAGAGTTGATCTGTCCTCCTCGTTGACATCCGTTCGTAGGACGTAGACGTGTCTGCTCGTGGTCAGCTATGCGTCAAAGGGACAACACGCAAGGACATACCTCTCCTCAAATGTGTTATGCACTTCCAATACCATCCCCAATAGATCCAATGTACCCGTCCGATAGACGAAATACGTTGTCAAGGGGTTGATCCCGGCTTTTCCGAGGTAAGAAGGCATCGTCACCATCCATACCCTTCCCACCTGTCCCTTTTCAACTCCACTCTCCTCCATCATTCTTACAAGCCGCTCCTTGATTGCCTGCACATTGGAGTTTTGCTCGAGGTACGAACCCGCCTGGATTCCCAGAATCGACCGCCATGGCTTCCCGCCATACAGGAATCCCCGTGAACGCTTCAAATCCAGTGCCCCGGACTCCAGCGAGTCGAGATCGAGCGCGAGGTATATGAGCGGATACGAAAAACTGTGAATCGCCGTGACGGGGAGGAGCCGCCGATGTGAGGTGATGCAGGGAACGATAAGCGATGGGAGCGGTGCCGTCGGGGATTTATGGGCGGCGGTGGTTTGGACTGCGATTTGCGCATCTGGTGGTGGTCGGGGGAGCGTGGTGAAGGCCCATATTGATGCGGCGAGGAGTGTCAGGCTCGATATCCAGACGAGGGAGGACATGGGTTTGGTGAAGTCAGAAACCACCCCTATGAATCATCGCCGCAAAGGAAGGACCATCTACTCTAGATACCTCTTCACCGTGCACGGACCGACAACCTCCACCTGTTTCACTTGATCGATCGCATCAACCGGGAAAATGGTTGCCCATGTTGCCGTGACGTGACGTTGCCGTACGTCTCGATCTTCTAGCCAGCTACCTGGCCTGTGATAGCACGAATGCACGACCAGCGGCGCCCTGCTGATAGGAACATGCGGAGGTCGACTCTTGGTACTGCCAAACCGTGATGAAACTGCCAAAGTGAACTCAAGCCGATTGTCCCTGTGTTGCGAGGGGGCCTTAGCTGGGCGATATTACAGTACTTTTGTGATGCTACAATTCATCGCTTGTCAAGGGATGTTCCGTTACGAGTAGTCTTCGCGCCCACCTCACTCAATTATCCGTCATCGTTATCGACGACAAGCAGACGTTGTGCGGAGATCGTGATTTAGGATCAAATGTCCATACTACTACAAAGTCAGCATCTTCGCAAACGGATGCAGATAATCATCTCGAGCTTTGCTCAGTTAACCGCTCCGATCCAACCGGAAGGGCATCGATGATGCCCGTGTTCGCCCGCGAGCTGCTCACAACGTTGGTACTCCCTACGGGCGGTGTACACCCTCCATCATCGAGACAGGGCGCCATAAATCTATCGTGACAGCGAAAAGAACAAAGTCAGTCACACGCCATTCGACAGCGTAACAGCGGACTAACATCACCCCTTGCCACGCCTTCATCGCCGTCCCGACTGCCACAGTGATCCAAAGCAGAACCAAAGAAACCGTAAAGATCGTCCCCAAGACCTTGAACGAGACGCTATCCATTTCCGCTCCGAACTGTAACGTCGCAGACGTGAATACGCCGATAGGAAAGGTAAAGCCCCACCAGCCCATGTTGAACGGGACGTGTTCGCCGCGAATGCGGATATGAAGGATCGAGCCGATGGCGATCAGGAGCCAAACGAAGCCGAAACCCCAGATCACGAATGCGAGGCTGCGAATCGCAAAAAGAGGTAGGTGGTCGGATGCAATATAGCGAAGGGGAAATAGATAGATAGTAGCGGATAGTGCGAGAAAAATCGCGAAAAAGATGCCTCGTCACAATCAGCTGTACAATAATCTCGGCCCTCTGGCATACTCACGGAACAGTCCCCGCATAAACCGCACTGCCAAACACCCTCCATTCCGCCGCTCCATACAAGCTCGTCCCACCCCGCTCCGCCTGCCGATGGCATAGCGTCCGGACGACGCTACTCAATCGGAGGATGGCGAATGCGCCTTGCCCGCATGGACCGAGAGGGATGAAGCTTGAGACAATGATGGTGTTCGCTGGGACCTTGTGCGGCGGTGGGCACTTAGCCAAGTTGATTCAGAGGGAATCGGAAGAGAGAAAATCGTACCTTGAACATGGCGAGTCTGTTAAAATATAGCCCCATGATTAACAACGTCGGCCCGAACCCAATTCCCCAGAGGATATACCTATCATCCTGATCAATCATTTCGGTATATCAACTAGGCGGGTCATGACAAACGATATAACAATCGTGATCGTCGCTCGCCTATCATCCAAATACGCCGCAACAATCGCCCCCGATGCGCTGGCGACGATATTGGCGATAGGCGGAAGAAGCCATGCGCCCGTAACATCTTGTGGATGCTGATCGTGCCGTGTGAACCTGTGAGGAGTATCAGTGTGGCTGAGTGAAGGAAAAGCAACGGAAGGCGTACATGACGAAGAGCATGCCGATGCCGATTATCGCGGATAGTGCGGCGTCGATCCACCAGATGCCCCATGTGAATCTTTCGAACCTGAGATTGACGATTTTATGGTTCTGAGTGTGACCGAAGGAGGAGTGCGCACATACGATTTAGTCCTGAGATCGTTGGTCGGGGGATCGAGAGTGAGGAACGCTACCATGTTGACGATCGTTGCAAATCCCATCGGGAAGGTACCGAGGAAGAGGGACTGCTGCGGGTGGAAGAGCATCTTGCGAAAGACCGAGGGCCATAGCGTATATCGGAGGCTGGAAGTGTATAGCTCTGCTGAAGCTATTGAGAGATGAAGCTCTTCGATGCACTCACAAGGACATCATGAAGAAGATGACAAAGAGCACCAGGTTGAGGAAGAAGACAATTGTACCAATCGTTCTGAGGCCGCGGAATTGGTAAGGAAGGGTATACAAAAGAATGCTCAAAATGCCTGTTCCCATACTGTCCAAAACATGATAAGTGAGCATGCACAGCGCATAAGGCCTCATTGCAAAACTTACTTTACAGAAAACCAACTCGGCGTAAAGTTCAGCACCCTCCGACTCGCCTCCGTCACAAAGTCGTCCCACTTCCCACCACCTCTTCCCTTCTCATTCTCCGTCCCATGCGCAAGCCCTCGGTGACTACTATGCGCGACGGAAAACGACCGCTCACGAAGCCGTTCATGTTCGATCAACGACGGATCGACCTCTTCCAGGCCGGGAGGCTGTTCGAGGCGGATGTCCGTGGGGCTAGATGTCGTTGAGCCCATGGTTGTGGTGATTCGTACTCTTGAGTAGGGATGGCATGGTGAGGTGTGCAGCGATACGAAGCATGATTTTTTACAAGAGCGGGCTGCTGACATGCAAGTCTGCCCAGCCGTCATCTTTCTGGATCTCAGCCCGTATAGGACGCTCTCACGTGCCCGGACTCGACCGCTGTTATCTAATCAGCGCCAAAACGGCCTACTGGCTGCTCTCAAACTCTGTAAAATACAAATTTCTCTACACAAGGTGGAGAGCAGCGAATTGGATACGATACGATCTAGATCTCAGGAAATGAATGGTCATGCTTCATTCGATTCACCCATTACACTACACAAGACCCGCTGGGAAAACCTATAACAGACGATGCTGCACCGAATAAGAACCGGATTCGGCATCCCTCGTCGAACGCTGGGGCATCCGGCGGTCAGGCTTTGCCCGACAACCCCGCACTTCCAGCCTATCCAGCGTTGGAACTCTTCACACGCGGCATATTCGGTTCCTCAATCTGAACCTACTCCGAAACCATCGAAAACTGCGCCGTCGAATTCTTCACACAGCGGAACACTGCTGAAGCTGATTAAAGACAGCATAAAAGTACGGCTTATCTTGCTCTTCTCTAGGGTTCTACACTTACTGCCTTTCCGTTCGCAGATCACCGGTCCATTACCCGTCGCGCGATACATGCAATTCTGCCTCGGTCACCCCACGCAAGGATACTATACACGCAACCGGACAATAACGCCAGAAAATGAAGGGGAAAGCAAGGTGCTAAAGCAGATGGGAACGGATGTATTTGGGCGCAAGGGTGATTTCATCACGAGTCCCGAAATCAGTCAAATGTTTGGCGAGGTATGTCTCCTACCATTTGCGCATTGAAATCATGTTGATAAAACCGTAGCTGGTGGGCGTATGGTTCCTTACTCAATGGGTCGCCCAAGGCCGACCAGAAAAGGTCCGAATCATCGAGCTCGGACCGGGACGTGGGACGCTGCTGGACGATATACTGCGCGTAAGTCTCCCTGTACATGTACATCTCCATACTGACATCTAGTACCGCAGACATTCCATTCCGTTCCTACGTTCCCGAGTACGGCGCTCAAGTCCGTCAACCTGGTAGAGACTTCTGAGCCGTTGAGGGCACAGCAACGGGAGAAGATTCGGAGTCGGTTGGAGACGTTTGGAGAGCATGGAAAGGATGTTGAGGTTGCGTTTTGGAATTGGGTCGGGGAGATTCCCGTGGGTGAGTCCGATTGGTGGATCGTGATGAGACGCCACCTCAGAACGGAGCCGTCTAGAAAAGGATACCTTCACCATCGTCCTTGCACATGAGTTCTTCGATGCACTTCCGATCAATGTCTTCCAGGTATGTTATTCTAATCCGGTATAACATGGTGCCTATGGCCGATGACCTCTTTGAACCGGCTACAGAAAACAGAAGAAGGCTGGCGTGAAATTTTCGTCACTGTAGATCCCGAATGGGTCGCGCCAACGACAGCGGAGTCTCGTCCAGCAATCCCCGCAGAACAGGCTCATTCAACGCCGTCAACCGATCCCTCTTCCGGACTCACGCTCGCGCTTTCCCGCGAACCATCGACGCTCTCAGATATTCTGCCAACGACCTCTTCGCGGTTCGAAGACGTTCCCATCGGCGGACGAGTGGAGATATCGAAGGATTCGTACGAGATGATGAGAATGCTGGGCAAGTTGGTTAGTGGGCTTGAGGGGGATGATGGCGAGGCGCAAGGCGGGATGGGGGGTGTTGGATTGGTGGTGGACTACGGGAAGGACGGGTTCTCGAGTAATAGTTTCAGGGTGAGTAGAGAGATGTCATTTTGCGTTCTCAGTGCTAACCATCTCGGACGCAGGCCTTCCGGAGACACGAGATTGTTCATGTATTTGATGATCCGGGGTCGGCGGATCTGACGGCCAATGTCGACTTCGCATACATGAAGGAGGCCCTCGCAGGAGTTGGTCAGTCCACTTCTTTCGTTTCTGCTTGATCATCATTGACTCTAATCACCAGCGACACCTCACGGCCCAATCAACCAACGGTCCTTTCTCACTTCACTAGGCCTGGCGCCACGACTTGATCGACTGCTGCAGTCTGCGACAACAAGAGAACGGAAGATTGAGATCGCCAATGCCGCACGGCGCCTGGTTCAAGAGGACGGGATGGGTGGCGAGTACCAATTTTTGGGGATCACACCGAGGCGGGGAGGCTCGGAAGCGGCAGGAGAGGGGGTGTATCCATTCGAGAACTGAACCCGGAAAGAAATGCACCCGTTGAGCAGATGTACCTCGCTGCGTCCTTTGTCGACCTTGATTCCCATTCAATCAGATCTTTTGGCACGTATAACGTGCGTGCCGTTCCCGCTAGATACGCAGAACTAGCGGTACTATTGCTTTTTCAGCGCTCCTGTAATTTCGGATGGCAGCGCATGCGGAAGGGAGGCCTTGAGCCTCACCTGGCGGAGATGCGAGCAGCTCTATGCGATACCAAGCGACAAGCTTACTGTAAACTACTCTGTTAGCTATTCAACTTGGCAGCGCTTTCAACACCGAGACAGCTACTATACCATGGACACTGGGCGCGTGACACCTAAGACAGCCCCTAAGACCGCATACAGTTACATGTCAGCGGATGCATATTCCCCTATCCCCTGCTACACGAAACCAGGAATCGAAGGTACATCGATATCTAGCGATGCAGACAGGTATAACGACGGGATCATCTCGCAACGTGTTCAGCTTCAGGTGCTCAACCGAGTGCAGCTCCGTGGCGCCTTCTCGATGGGCATGATTCAACACATTATTTCTTAACATCGAGTAAATGCTGTGTCCTCTATCTTGGCAGGTTGCGCTTCGTGGCAGAATGCCAGCAGAAATCCTGGACATGACCGAGGCATGCCGTCTTCCTCTCTAATGAACAACGAGACACATTCCCACGTAGACAACAAGCCATAAAGATACGATGACCAAAGGCTGACAGGCATGACGAAGGATTCACCTTGACGGATCATCCGCCGACGGCACACCAATCGTAGCCTATCGTCCCCCGGCAAAGTGCAGTTCCTATAATGATTTGCTTTCATAGCTCAGTCCCCAGGTGATACAAGATTTGCCGGATCAACGTCGACTCGTCCCCCGCCCGACGGCCTCCTTCAGACGCTCTTCCCTGCCTTCAGAACCAGCGAGACTGAGTGTGGAGACAACGAGTTCCGCCGTGCGTATCGACTGAGAATCACAGATCTGTCAGTCAATCGTTCCTACAGAGGCAAGACCGCGCATCACTCACCTCCATGTTTGCCGGGATCGCATACGTGACGATCCTCGGGTCGGTATCCGTATCAACGATACCGATCGTCGGCACCTTCATCGTCGTGCATTCCCTTATCAGGCCAAGGTTTTCGGATGGGTTGAGTATGACGACGAGATCCGGGATATTGGATTTCTGCTGAATCGGTCTTGGGCCGAAGCTGCCGGTTCTAGGTGAGGGACGTGACAGGTGGTAAGTGTGCCACGGAGACTCACTATGAAATCGAGTTCGTCAGCGTTCCCGCCATCCAACTCGTCCCCGCCACACCGAACCCATTACCCTCCAACCGCTCCACGGCCTTCCTGACCACCGCCCGATGCTCTGTCCTCGTCCCGACAATCAGCACCACCCCATCCGCCTTGACGACCTCCTTGACGACCTGCGCGGCCTTTTTCAACAACGGCACCGTCGCGGATTCTACATCGATGATATGCAGCCCGGCACGGTGGCCGTAGATGTACGGCGTAAAGGGGGACGCGAGACGCGATGTTGCGTGGCCGAGTTCGGCGCCGGAGGCGAGGAGAGTTGAGAGGAGGGATGTTGGGGGTTGGTCGTTGGTGGATTCACGGGCGGCGTATGATGGTGGTTGAACGTTTGCAAAGGTGGATCCTAAGAGGATGGGATTAGTCTTGAGCGGCGGAGGAAACGAGACAGAACGGTTCGAGGGGAAGCGCAAGCCGAGCGGTCTGCGCATGAGGGGTCGTAATCATCCAAGCCGAGCGGACTTGCGATCCATGGAGGGAGCGAGAAGGCGCAGACAAAAGACAGGATATTGCGAACCATATCCCGCGAAAGCAGCCCTCGATCGGTGTCCTCCTGTTCCCCGACTGCTCTTTTCATCTCTCAGTCGTCAGATTCCCGAACATCCCGATCATACCAGACCTCAAGGAAAAGGCCCACAACCACGATCCCTGAACACTCACGAATCTTGCCCTGATTCCTCCTCCACTCCCGCACCTTGCGCAAATTCACCTTCCACTCCTCGACCTCGCGCGCACTCTGCTCCTCGGCGAGCGTCACCCTCCGTCCCGAAGTCGCGGCATTCGACGAAGGCTGAGACGTGTGTTCTCCCGAGACGAAAGTTGGGGATCCGGCGGTTGCTGCAAGGGCGTCGGCTGCCGGGATGGGTTGCGGCTCGGGCTGAAGGTTCTGCAAGCGTGGAGTGGTGCTGATTGTTCGGGCGAGTCGAGGGTATGATCTTGCCAGGGAAGACATGGTGGCTGCTGGTGGTGGAACCCTGGCTGCTATCATCCACTGTGTATGGAACCTTGCAATCGACATGAAGCAGCGAGACTTGACAAAAACCAAGCTGAGACCCGCCAAAGCGGAGAAAGCGGGGAACATGTCCGTCCGGCTTAGTCAGCAGAATTTGCCCTGTGTTTCTGCGACTTTGCCCTTGTGGTAGCATGAATGTCGCCTAGTCATGTCGGTTGCGCTGACTACAGAGGTAGAGATTATGCTTAGACGCCCATACCCAGGTTGTGAAGAAACAAGATTGTGGTCGAGCATGCAGCACGAAAGTTTAGCAGTCGCAAAGCGTCGCTCGTTCATAATTTGCGCGCTCCGTGAAGTCCGGTCTGGTCTCGTTCGCGGGTCACTGCTGAGTACGGCTCCGTACAATCGAGATTCCGCCTGCAAGAGGGCTATAGCCAGGAGAAGATGTCATTCTCGTAGATGCAAGTCCCATTCGCGGACGATCGCCTCGTTCCCCCAGCTGCGGCCATTCAAACCGTCGACTTGTCGTCCAAAGATTGTCCGCTCGGGCCGAGCGGAACGAATGGAATCGATCGCGCGATGGGAAAGACGGGATGACGAGGCAAAGAAGCGTCCTGCTGGGCTGAATTTCTCGTCAACTGGGCGGGCTCGACTCGCTCGCGGCGTGCACTCCTCTCCTGACCCGTCAACCGCACACGACCTCTCCCCTCCATGGAATTCATCTTCCACGGCACCGGCACATCCTCTGCCCTCCCGCTCGTTCCGTGCATCACGTCCACACCAAAGATAAGCGACATCCAATGCCGAAGCTGTCGCGAGGCCGTTGCGTCGATGGCGCATGACGAGGAAGCGACGTCGGAGGAGTTGAAGGATATCAAGAGCGCTAGAGTCGAGTCGGGATGGAAGAATAAGAGGGGGAATACGGGGGGAATTCTGAGGAAGCGAGGACCGGACGGCGAGTGGCGGTGAGTGGTATGAGGTTTTCGAGGTAGTGCCATGGCCTCATATCTTGCAATTGTGCAGGACAATCGTCATAGATGTTGGCAAAACGTTCAGAGATCAGGTGAGTGTCATATCATCGTTCTAATCCCCTCGTATTCATTTGTAAATACAGGCAACATGGCTATTCCGGAAACATCGCATTCGGCGTATCGACGCGGTGATTCTCACCCATGGCCACGCCGATGCTATCGCAGGCCTCGGTACGTGTTGTCACACCGATCACTCCTCTTCAACGCTGACGCATGGTCCTTTTAGACGACCTCCGCGCATTCACCGCCCCGCCATCCCCTCAAGCAGGCCAAGTCATCCCCATCTACCTCTCTCGTGCAACCCTCTCCGCCGTCGCCCAGCAATTCCCCTATCTCGTCGATAAGAACCAGGCGACGGGCGGCGGGGACGTGCCGAGCCTTGTTTTCAAGGTGTTTAACGATGAGGAAGCGGATGTGGACGATGAATCCGGGATACGGAGAGGGGAGGGATTCGATGTGCATGGGATACGGATTGTGCCGTTGGCCGGTAAGTTGTCTCTGGTGTGCCCCAACCTCATTCCGATCTGAAAATCTATCCCAGTGCATCACGGAAAATACTTTACACCCCCGGAAAAAGTCGAGCGCCTCGATGCCCCGCAACTGGAGACGCAGCCATCGACGCCGCCACAGGTGATCCAGCCCGTCAACCCGAATGGCGCATCGTTATCGGGCAATGCGATCGAGCCTTCGTTGACGTCGCTGTTGTATCGCAAAATGGAGGAGACGGAGAAGAAGACGGTGCCGTTTTACTGTTATGGCTTTGTGTAAGTAGCGTCGACTTCGGCGGTGGACCAGGGGGGTTAAGGCTTTCGTGGCAGATTCGATGGCAAGATGGTCTACCTAAGCGACGTGTCGTACATCCCAGCGCGAACCTGGAACATCATGATAGATGCGATCAAGCAGCCTACGAACCGGTCCAACTCGACCACCTCCACCGCGCCCACAGACGACGTCATCGGCCCCGACAAGGTCCCCTTCCCCGCCCGCGCGTCCTCCCTCCCGCCAACCACCCTCCCATGCCTCATTCTCGACGCTCTCCGGCTCGAACCGCACGTTTCCCATCTCTCGTTCCTCCAATCACTCAGCGTCGCGCAGAAACTATCTCCAGCCGCGACGTACCTCGTTGGGTTCACGCATCCGGCTGCGCATGCGCAGTGGGAAGCGGCGTGTGAAGAGGTACAGGGTACGAGGGCGGCAGGGACAGAGGATGCGTTTTTAGATGCCGTTGAGAAGAGTGCGGTCAAGCAGGGTGAGGCGATGCAGAAAGTTTGGCGAGAAGTTCGTGATGAATGGAGGGGGTTTGTTCGGCCGGGGTACGATGGGCAGGTGATCAGGATAGAGTGAGACTAGGTAGCGAGTAGATTATATAGAGTGATAAGAGGTAGCGAGGGGGACGTGAAATTTCATCGTAGCGATGAAAAAGAAGTGTATTCCTTGACCTCGTCGAGGAGAAACTCAGCTTGATGGAATATGATGAGCTCATTAGGTCTTGCAAGATTAGCAATGTTCCCGCCGATCAGCCTTCAGCGTTTGTCAAAGTACTACTCTGCTATTCTGATCTCGTTATGCTCAAGGATGCCATGTGTGCACGACGCCGAGCAACAGAAGCGTCCGTGCTAGAGAAACAAGTTGATACGCAACGCAGATATCGCACATCCTCACCCGCGGTCGACGATGCGCATCGCTCCTCCTTTGTCCTGCTTTGATATTCTCTACACCTGTGACGTTGATGCTCCCTTCTGCTGCTGCGAACGGCCTCTACGGAGGGATGACGTTAATACTCCTGTTGACGAACTCCTTTGACAAGTCACCTTGAGCCCTAAACCGCTACAACGGCGTAACAGGCGTCTCAAGGGAGTGCACAAAACACATTTCAGGAGCTGTATACACTAAGGTAAGAGAGTTTGATCCTTTCAGTTGTTAGGGAGTTGAGCACTGGATGCGGCAGTACGTGTTTCAGATTTCCGATATCATTGAACAAACTCCGCTATATAATCAGATTCCTTGCCGGAGATGCTGAAGGTCTTACAGAATGGGATCAATAGCTTTGTATGTTACACAGACTGGTTCTGCCGATACGATAACAGACTCCTGCTTCCAAACGTACGTTCAGGCAAACCCAAATCATTCATTTTCACCCACATTCCCATCTTCCGATGCTTTCAGAAAGGCATAATGCATCTTATCCGATCTTGTTCTATCACTGTAATGGTCTTAGCAGCGCTGTGCGTCGCATCGCCAATGCCGACAACAACTGCCATAAATGCCTCACACACGGCGATCGTCAAGCGTTCGAACTGCGTCGCAAAAGTGAGTTTGCATCGAATCGCGCTGCCCTCCCTTTTCAGATCGTCGGCGAAGACACTGCCATTAATGCTTAACTGCGCTCTTTGACAGTCCCCGGACCCTGCTCCCACTACTGTTGCCGAGAATGCCGTCGCAACAGCCGCTCCCGGCCCCTCCACTGCTACTCTTCTCGAAGACGCCGCCGCAATGGCCAGCTCAAGTACTACCACCGCCAATATTCTCGAAGATCCCGCGGCGGTAGCTCCTCCAACCTCTTCCACCGCTACTGACACGGAAGTTGCAACGGTGACAGGGGACCCATTGGGCACCCCGGCGCTCCCGGATGTTGAAGCAATGACATCCACCATTACCACCAATTCGCCGGAAGTACTAATGACTGTACATGTGCCCGACACTCCGACTCCTGCGGGAACAGAGACAACAATCTCTACGGCAACAACAGATTGAAGGGTACAACGGTGACGACGTATTCTTCCTTTGCAGCTCCGCCGAGATGAGTATGGCGATTCGATCTCAGGCTTCTTAGTCTTCCATGTATTGGCCAGGATTCTTTACTTGTACTTTTAGCTTTTCTGTAATCTAGCCATGATACCTTCATTGCTCTCACTCGAACAGCTCAGAATCAAGTTTTGATGATTCGCAGCTAATATAATCTCGAGTGTTTCCAGAATCTAAGTTGTTTCCTTTATGCGCCTATCTTTTTTCTCATTCGGCAGATACAGATGAGGTGGACTGACCGAGGTTTTTTTTGTCAAGGAGAAAGCTCTTGTAGACCCGGGATCAACACTGCGTTTCTACCTGCCTAAATACCAGCTTTGTCCCTCCCACTCCACAACCTGACATTGATGTGGCGAGTGACTATGAAAGTCGATACAGCGATATGGACGCGTTTGATATTCGCATAGTTTCGAACTTTGGTGGAGCAATGGTGATGGATTATAATATGGTGAGAACGATGCGAGTCTGATTCTCCATTGTAATGATCTGATCTGATGTTGTGGTTTGGGTAGGAAGCCTAACCCCAGTAAATGGGCCTAGAGAAATTGAGGTCGTCTGTTGGGCCTGAAACATTGTGTGGCTGATACAGAGATGTTGTAGTGGAAATCAAGATCAAAGGAATGTGGTCCGTACGACGGCAAACTCATCGATTGCTTTTCAAAAGTGTCCATTGTATGCTGAGAATATGTCAACCTGTGACTGCGATCAAGCCATACCGGCGCGATTTGGATGGACTCAATAGCGTTCACCCAGGTCCAGGAGACCCTTGGCCGCTTCCGCCTCGAGTTCGGCGTTGCGGATCGCCACGAAAAAGGTACCTTCCCGCTGCAAGTCGATCGGTGAATGGTCGGCAGAAGGTGATGTTGATGGGTGATGGAGAGGGGAAACCCTCTGAGAGTTCATGCAGAAACGTATTACGGCACGCCGAGGTGTTCGGGGTTGCCGAGAGCAGAGGTCGTACAGTATCCGGGATCGGGAGTCGAGATCGATGCGGTTTATGAAGCGGAGCTGGCGCAATGTGAATCGAGGTAAACGAGGGCGCAGGGGTATCCGGATCGCTGGAGGAGACCTCCTCGCTTTCGTCTTCGGAGAACACATCGGAGATGTAGGCGGAAGGTGAAGGGGTAACTTCACCTTGAGCTCTTCGCGGATCGCTACAGGTTCGGATTGAGAATCGGACATGATCCGTTTCTTGCTGGAAGTCGGCGACTGAGAAAATTTTCGCTCGTTTTCAGCTCTGGCAGGAATTCTAGTCGAGGATTCTGGACTGGCGGACCAAGCGCCATGGCCTCCAGCGGCAGCTCTATCGGCATCTCTGTCAGCTTTTCTCTTTTCAGCTTCCGTGTTCATCAATGTCTTCAGGTCGAACCAAGCCTTGTGAAAACCGTTAGGTAGTCAAACCTCCGACCCGTCCATGGTCGTGGGCGCGAAAGCTTTCCTGGGAGTGTCAATCTCGTCATCCAATTGAAGGAGATACACAAGGAAAGGGTGGAGTAAATCATCGCCATTCACCTTTTCATTCCGGCATGTCGTGCTCTTCTGAGATCTGGCGGTGTTATTCTTGTTCGTCTCCAGCAGACAGGTCTTGTCCATTCGAGCCCATAGCATCTTGGAATCGGGTTTGCCTTTGAGAGATCTCGTATTCGCTTTTGTGAACGCCTTGCCAAGAGTCTGCATGCGCGAAGTTATCGTTTTCCTGGTGAGGAGTTTTCCGGTCAAGAAGGAAAGGATCCAGGCGATAGAATCGTCGCGCGACAGCTTTGCGGTAAACAAGTATGGGATCTTTGCTTGTCGGCTATCAAAGCATGATCGGGGGATGAAGGACTCGCCTATGCGATGGCAAACGTGAGGTGTATGAGCATGTGAGCTTGAGTTATCTTGGTCCTAGCTTCGAACGCTTACAAGCCATGAAGACGTAGTTTGCGTAAAAATCTGTCCAGGCGAGGCACTTCTCGCTTTCTTTCGAATTATCGCCGTGAAAGTTGTTAACCCAGCAGTCGAAGACCTTGTGAAACGCCACAACGTCAGGATGATCGCATTTGTCCACGATAGCTCGAAATTCTTCATATGTCTTGATGGGCAATAAAACTGGCTTGACGATTCCTTTCGCTTTCCTCCAAAAATGGTCCGAGGGGATTTTGAGGCAGAGTCGCGCGCTGGGTGAGCCTGGACCCGAAGTGGATGGACCATGGAAAGGGGAATGCTGGAGAGATCATACGTCAATGATCCAGCGTCACAACATCCCGCTGATCATGATACGACTCACATCACGCGCTTGATTAGACATTCGTCTTTTGTTCTCGATAGGAGCTGTAGAGTCGATTGATCTTCGCGAACTAGCAGGAGTGGGAGGCAGCTTCGGGCTGGAGAAGGGCACTGAACAGTTTATCTTGTTCACCATTATATCATTCGCAAAAGACATGAAGCATAAGCTTATACTCGACTGATTCAGCAAGGGAATGCTTACAAGAAGAATGTCTCTTTGAGAGGGAGGCTGTTCCGAACAGCGCGATTGCTCTTTCAGGGAGAAACGTATGGCAAGAATTCGGAGGAAAAGGATGATGGAGGGCACACAGAGCAGGATTCTGTTAAAGTATTGCTCTGCTAGCGACTTCGCCATCGATATCGCTCCTTACCACTCAACTCGACGAAACAGGCAATTTCGTCGATTCGCTCGTTGGCCGAGGTCAGGTGAGCGGATTCGCCACCCGACTATCTTGACGTGCTCTGGCACGAATCCGCGGTCGTACTTTATTGCGATCGTTATCTGATCAAACCTCTCGTCGATCAAGGTGAGTTCTTTATTCCCGATGCCTCGCTAGGTCATAACAGCTGAATGTCGTCCGCAAGATTGTCTGAATTGGGTGAGCCGCAAGCTTGGGTAAAAACGAACACCTTTAGCAGGCGGTTTGACCACTACAACTGCGACGTTGGAGTCAAGTTACCTTCACGCTTTAGCCCTAGCCGTAGCCTTGTCAGTGGAGCTTCACCGCAGACAAGCACTGTATTTCTCGCCGCATGGTCTTGAATCAGTAGACGGAATAATCAAGGCAAGCGTATTGGTAAGAACACCAGCTAGAACTTTCATGCGCGAGACCGTTGTGAATCCTCAGGTGATCATGCGTGGTCGACGTGTCCCGCGTCGGATGTTTATGACTTTTCGTGATTACAAAGAACTGAAAGATATCATTCTCGATATGCAAACTTATCACCGATTGTCCATGAACTAGCAAGTGGAACCATTTCCCGCTCAATTCAATAGGGCACCATGCCAGCATACTTCAACTGCCTCTCAGTCAAATTGGGCTTTCCGTAGGGGAACAAGATGTTCCAGTCGGCATCGCTGTTCTCCTTGTAAATGCCCGTGATGGGGTCGTGTGTGGTGCAGTAACCCTTTTCGAACGCTTCTTGTCGAAGCTTGAGGCATTCGGGACTGATATCCTTTGCGGGCTTATAGCACGCATCTGGTGAAATCAAAGCACGTATGATTGAGGAAGGGACATAAGGGCAGTCAAGCATGGTACGTACAGACGGCCATCCTCGGTCGCCCAGCTTCAGGAGCCGCAGCGGTATGCGCTTCTCGCGAGTCCCAAAAGACGACGTCACCCGGGTTTAAGTCAGGGTGCACCCATTCACAGCCACGTTGCTTGAACCATTCGATGTGTTCGGGCTTGAAGCGGAAGTGGTCTCGTCCGGTGCATTGCTGTGGTGCGAAGCGTAGTTCAGAAAGTTGTTGCGGAAGATAGACTTTGGTTCTGCTTACGGAGCGGAGGTCGAAGGCTTCTACCAGTTCCGGGAAGAGTGCTGCACTCCCTCGCATGACAGACAGTCCGCCGTCTTTTTCTCCGTTAGGGAGCTGGGCAGAGCAAGGATGAGCTGGAAACAAGCAACACAGCACGTTACCTTCACTCACCAAATTGATGAGGGATTGTACGCAGTACAAACCAGGCCGCGCAGGTGCCTTAGCGGTGATCAAAGATATTAGGACAGATCCCGTAACGGTAGGTTCAACAGATACTCGCTTGATCGGTATGAGGCCATGGCTGATTGAAGGAAACCTCATCGGCGCTAAGAGGAATGCTGAGGTTGCCGCCATCATACGAGACTGCAAGAAAGACGTGGGAGAGACGTCAACGCGCAGTCAAGACGCTGTGACACCGGTACTAATCACCGAGAAGGTCCTTGGTCCCCCAGATTTTTTCGAAAGCTTCGACCCATCGCGGCTCGGTTTTGATATCCCATACCCACTGTGCATGCGCAAAGGAGAAAAGACTGTAGATCCCGCTGGAAAATACCGAGTTTTAGCTGAAGTCTCGATTTCGGCGGCGCCAGCAACTTACTTCCACTGTTTGGGAATGTTATCCTTCTTCCACGTGGCGGGGTCGTCCCTCTTGTATCCCATCTGGAAGCCTTCCAACCACTCTTGAGCCTTATCGGCGTATTTGGCTGCATCTTCGGTGGAGATGGCATTCCTCATAACGACGTACTGTGCACCAAAGGGGGCCCTATGAGGACTACTCCGGGACCACCGGAGTGCTCGTAGGTACGTACGCCGTCACGCAAAAAGTCCTTCATGAACTGATCCTCCGTGTCGAGCGCGATAGGAGGAGCCTTATGATCCGGTTCCATCAACGTGCTCTTGGTCTTTCCGGACGCGAGGTTGTGCGGAGCGGTGGGGTTCTGTGTGGCGAGCATGACGGAAGATGTATCTGAAGCTTAAAGAGCGACTTGTTAGTCCTCCAAGTGCCGCAAGGAAGACAGGAGTTGCCTGCCCGTAAAAGGTCGACGGCTCGCGAGGTAGGGACAAGCACTCCATCTCTGCTCGCCAATGTACTCACAGACTTTCGCGTTATGCAGGTGATGTTCTGGTTGGGAACTATGCAGAAGCAAACACCACAGGTTGCAGAGATATATGAACGGGCTGATCACAGCGTCGGTCAACGTGATCAACGTGATGAACTGAACGGGGGCATTGAGCGAGGCAGCTCGAGCAGCACAACGGCGTTGTCGTTCCCGAGGTTCTGCCGACAGCTCCCGATTATATTCTCCGGCCGGTCTCGGTCCGAACAGGATATCCAGTCGTCAACAGCTTCGTCGACCACGAGACTATCAATCATCACCAGGTCCAAGAGGTTGCACACGTATACATACAAGCCCAAATGGAAGCATTGCGAAATCATGGTCCTCGAGCCTATTTCTTGAGCGGACAAACTACGAATTCTCCCGCTGATACAACGCTGCGAGACACGCGCCACGCCCTTGGATTCGAAACCCAATCAACCATATGTCTTCGCTTTTCCTTTGCCTAGATCACCGAACCTCGCCGCGAAATATCCACAAATGCAGAAGACCCTCTCCTTGATCCCGTACGGCTACCCAGAACGCCAGATCCTAATGCCATCGTGACACGACAAGTCGGGCAATACCGTGACTCGAAGCCGTCAATCTGCAGGGCGTCCTGTGAGCAGAACATGCCTCCACAGCCGCCGCAGTACCGTCGTGGTTCTGTTAAACCATCGTCAGTATTCCGCGATGGAAAGGCCAGCGAGGGTACGGACCCAAGATACCAAAGGATCGTCCGCAGTCTGCCATGCATTTCCCCGAGGCATTATCGGTAACATGTCGGCCTCCTTCCGGCAAAGACCATTGATAGAGCGCATGCTTAGCCCCCACTCCCTCCGCCTTTGGCGAGAAAGCTGCGTATAGGTGGTCGCTACGATTCATGGTCAGCCTCGCGCAAAGCACTTTCATCACGCGACTCACTCGATGATCCTGACAGCCGTCACCGCCAACCCGTGATCGGGACCAGGCAACCTCTTCAATTCCCGTAAAGTCCAAGCAGCTTCGCCAAACGTCCCGGGACACAGCCTCCATATGCTAACGTTATTCCCCAAGCCGACGGCCATCAGCAGGCCGTCTTTTGAGAATTCTCGCTGATGGAAGGAAACACCGCCGCAAAAGGTCGGTTTCGCCTGCGTCAGACCGCCGAACGTGAATGTGTTCGGGGCGGCGGAAGGGACGGCTGCAGAGGCGATGTGGGCGCCGTTGAGAGTATAAGCATGCAGACGCGAGTCTGTAAGCAGGGCGATGTGACCCTGTGAAGCACAGGAATCAATGCGAGAAAGCCGTCAGACGTCAACCGCTATTCACCTCAGACTCGTTGATTGTAGCAAACCGCACAGGCTCCTCCGGTTCGACTAGCAACCGATGCAAGAACCTCTTCCGGTTCATATCCCAGACGACGGCCATACTGTCATTCCCACAGCTGACTAGGGTGCTCCATGTATCGCTCGCCGCAAGATGATTAACAGGTCCCTCGTGCCCACGGAGAACGGCGTCGATCACGAACTCGGTGGCGGCGAAGGCGGATATGGATCCGTTTGGAGCTTGCATTTTCCACAGACTGATGACGCCCCGCTCGCTCGCTGTAGCAAGCAACTTGGAGTTGACAAAGACGGCTGTCGAGGCGTCCGTATATTCGATGATTCCAGTGAGCTATGTCGCAAAGGTTCGTGAATTTCGCTTGAGAAGCTAAATGGCTTAACGTACCCGACCTGTCGCGTGATATTTGCGCATGCTTCTATCGAGGTTGCCGAAATGCAAGAACATATTGGGGGCGTCCGGGAATGAGAGTCGATTTGGCGATACAATCTGGGGTATCAGTTCCGCCGAAGTTGCAGGCACGATGCGAGTAATGGGCCGAGCCGATTCTGCAACGCGGATTCAGCATTCAACGGATAGATGAAGAGCTATGAACTCACCTGCAATGGGTAATATACTCCGCATGAGGACTGAGACGCAGATCAATTAGGCTGCATTCGCAATTGTAATTGCAATGACATACCGATCCAATGCTCATCCATACCGAATCGCTTGTCGACCGGCAACGTAGTCTTTCCGGCCATGTAACGATGGGGATGAGGTTCTTTGAAAATCTGGGATAGTGAATGGTCAGAATCGCGTATACTCGCTTTGGCGCGGAAAACTCACTTGATAAGGAGTTTGTCCAACTGCATGGCGGAACAATATAAGTCAAGAACTCCACAGAGTGCGACCTGCTCACAATTATGTATGATGCTGACTGAAGCAGCTTTCTCCGCTTCATCATCGATCGCGTCTAGGTCTTCGGAATTCCTATCAGCAATGCGGCATCTCGGCAGACGGAAAAGGACTCGCCGATTGCGTTTTTGTAGCTCAGCGGGTGATAACATGTAAAGGCATCCTTGTCATGCTGTTTGTGACCGAAGATCAGGTCTATCCAAGATGGCAAGTGCCTGGAGACATAGTCAGACTCAAGCGCCTGTGCAAGGTTAGAACAACCTGAGATTCGTACCGGAGTCTCACTTACCTCGCGGTGTCGATGGGTAAAAAGCAACGCATTACCCAGAGCCCATGGAGGCAATTCTACATCATCGACATCTTCTTCGGTCACTTGCTTTTTCCCAAACTCGTGACGGTTCAGATTGAGCAGCATAAGTGGGCTGTAATATAGCTCGGGAATGAGTTCCCGAACATCGCCTCGGTTCTCCTCCGACGCCAGTGACCACGTCTTTGCCACGTTCGAGAACAGGCGATCCGCGAGATCGAAACTTCCACCCTGTTCGAGAGGGTCATGAGCGAGCGGGATGTACCATATTGCTTATACATACCTGTAGAGCCAAAAACATCTCCGTGAATGGAGAAAGCCTTATATTGAAGGAACAAACGATCATGCTGGATGAGTAATGGGTACCAAACTGGAAGGGCGTTTCTCCAGTTGACTCTGTTTGAGCATATCGTTCATTGGCGGCCTCTCGACGGGCAGAAGTGAGAGCACCCATCGGTAGATTGAGATCACGGTACACGCTGAGCTGATTCAGCTTCAGGGTTGGAGAAGTGTAATCACCGATCACCCATGGGAAGACCGGGTATTGAGTGACATCTAAGAAGAACGCCATGAAAAGCCTGCTCCAGGCACATCGAAATTTAACTTACCATTCGGCGTTCGATTCGCGAATTGATTTAATATCTGTAAATAAGCAAACTTGTGTAGAAGGCGGGTCAGCATTTTGCACAGTATAAGATGTTCGCCATACGTTACTGATCTCTCGATGTTGCCAGCGCTGCGTGGCTTCATCAAGCTCCGTTCCTGCTTTATCGATAGCCTTCTGCATGGTATCCAGAAGAAAGTTGCCTAGTGCGCTCTGTTTTATGGCATTCGGGTCGATTTTGCCGGCGATCCGTTGTAACACCGCCTGACGCTCTCTCTTATTTTTGAGGATACACAGGAAGTTGCGCTTATCGGCAAACATGAACTCGATCGCGACATCGCGGAACAGGTACCATCGCTTGTTGCTTTCGATGATTTCGTTATACTTCCTGTAAGCACGAACTCGACATAAGCAGGCGTAGCAGGCGCCGAGGTTGGCGTCCTTACCAGCGATGACTCTGCATATCGTCAACGTCTACTTGAGCGACTGTACCCGATGGTATGCTGAAAAGGTCTGCTGGAGCATCGCTTGCGGAAATGATGTCTCCGTTCTTTGCTTTCGCCAATCCGTCAACGAGATAGAAATTGTGTTTGCCGATGATGAGGAGTCCGGCTAGGCAGGGATCGTTAGGCTTCAGAACAATCATCGCACGGGAAATGCTTACGCAAGGCATCGACGCCGACGACTCGGGAGATGTTCTGAGAATTTTGTCAGTGTCGATTCATGCCTTTCGCTGGCAATCACTCACGAATGCCTATAGTCATGATCCAGACCCATATCTCGAATCAGTACTTCGTAGCGTCTTTCTAAATTTACTCATACTGACCTCGTCAATGGTGTCACCGGTAGCGAGTGTCTGATTCAGCCTTCTTTGCTTCTCGTCCTCCTCGGGATTGTCAGCGATGTCAGCGACTTCATCTTCGTCATCTCCGCCATTCGTCTCTGTCCGAGGCGTCAAATCGCCTTGATTGTGCTTGATATCGACCTTCGCCTTTTGCACATCAGCAGCCTGACTGAAGGCTTCTCCCATAGCTTCAGCGAAAGGGTCGTCGTCATCAGGGGCCCCGATGCGAGACACCGCCGAGTTGAGCTCATCTGTCCGCGGTATAGCATTACGATGACTTCGCGGATGGAAAGCAGCGGATTTGTCTGCCAGGTGGAATGTGGCCCTTTCAAGCTTGATTCTGCGCGAGAACGCATTTTAGCCGACGATGAAACGTCTCGGACGTGTCCTACCTTTTGCGCAGCGGGCCTTCGGATCCGTCTAGTCTCCAATGTGATGCAATGGACAAGTCCGGCCAAAGTCCAATTTCCGAGTCGATCATAGCTAGTTGCCGGGGCCAATCGCGATTTGATACCCTTTGCCAATAGTCCTTACTGTGAGACAGGCGGTTAAGAATTGCTACACATGGACCAAGGCGCTCATTTACCTGTCTAGCACCGTTTTGGCGAATTTAGTAGATTCTGCGGCAACAATGCCTTCTTTCCATGCGGCGTTCCTATCCTTCTTTGAGGCGGCGGCGAAATCTCCTGTGAGCCGGCGCATCAGGGGCAGCTTTCTTTCAAATGCTGATCTGGCCCTTGTGATGGGCGCTTTTCTTCCTTGCCGAGAAGTTGAAGTGGACAACGGATTCAACCTTGATGAACTGCTCGGCGAGAACGCTAGATTCGACTGATAGGAGGTTGGGCTTTGCATATGGGATAGCGATATTGACGATGGTGAAAAGGCAAGAGATGCATTGTTGCCCCTGGGCGACACCACTCCAATGTGAACTTGCTCGATCAGAGCGGTTATCTTGAAATCGGAAGTCAGTTAAGCGTGCTTAGCTGAATGGCTTGACACACCTGATTTTGAAGCATTCCGTCGCCGTTACAACGGTCCCGCAGATTTGCGAGCATATGCGCGACATGACTGCGGTTGCTCAGCAGCTGATCGCTGACAGACATCGGCGCGGCGCTCATCGATATATAGTCAGCGAGACTAGGAATAGTGGTTTCGACCTGATCTCTGGTGAACATCTCTCGGAAGACCGCGGACTCGACGATACTGGAGTTGATCGCCTTAAGCAGGTATTCTAGATCTTCTTCTTGTTGAGAGACAGTATTTTCCGCTGCAAGTCCGGCAATCAGCTTGATACAGTACGTCCGGTTGGGTTCACATACTGATATTGTCGGATAAAACCGCCGGTAATGAGATGTGCGATGTCGCTGATCTCGCTCTGGCGAATCCAGGTTTGATCGTGGGCGGTTCCTCGACTGTAATTGAGAGCAATCTATCTAGTGCCGCCAAAATGATACCGAACATGCGTTTGCGACGATCTTGCGAAAGTTTGGTCTCTGCTGTGTCGGTGGCAAGTGTGAAGACTGTGTCGGGACCAGGTCAGCAATAGTGTCATGTGTCGTTTTCGCTATTCTTGCCCGCTTACTTTGGTCCTGTATACTAGTACACCATGCGACAGGTAGCAGGCGGGCCAGCAGATCGTAGCCTCCCTAAAGATTTGCGTATCAGCGTCCCAGCCGGGGATCTGTCGCACAATGGCCGTACCTCGGCGATAAACGCCTTTTCGAACTGCTCGGATTCTCCATTATCTATTCCCGCTTTGATGATGGTCAAGGTCGTGGAAACTGCTTGAGGAAAGGGGTTGCTTGAAAGTATAATGATGAGTATCTTATGCAGAGGCAACGATGCGACCAGCTTGGTGAAGTGACGTGGCTCTTGCAGAACCTCGGCAAGAATTTGATAAATCGATAATGCTGTCGATTGCGCCGAAGTAGGAGGCACTCCAAGTATGGCAGTCTCTACGGGGGCAGCACCTGAAAGAACCAAGAATGAGATTCCGCAATGTCGACAGAGCTGGAACGCCTACCCGAACACAAGCTAGCGATGATGTATGACAGCAAAGGCTTCGCCCTGTTTCGCAAGTGGGTTTGTCAGCAAAGTCTTCATTTGGTGATTGAAGCCGGCTTACGCGTCTTGGATAGACCAATGATGTTGCAAGACAGTGCGCAGGGTTTCTGTCCAGTTGTGGTCGACTTCAGTGTCTCCTGCACGCGATACATCCATATTGACTCTTACCGAGTATTTCATCGTTTATCGCAGAGTCGAAAGTATTGGCCTTTAATGCATGAAGTATACGGCGCACCAAAGTCGCCTTTTTCAGACAATGTAGTATGTTGAATCGTTTGAAGCGCGAGACCGTCAGAAGATAACGGAAATGTTGAAAGTAAAGCTTGAGCACTGCGATTGGCGCTCGGGCCCAGAGGTCGAAACGCAAGGCCAGCGCTTTGTAAGCAGTCGAGTTGTATACGGTTGAATGTCTGTGAATAGTCAAATTGTTCGTCAGAGGTCCAGATCAGCCAATAGAAGCGCGAACATACTCGGGCTTCTCAAAGTTGATGCCGAGGAACTGATAGAGCGTCTTGAACACAGGGACTGTCATGCAATCCTGCAGCTTGAGCCGTAACAACCCTGCCAGGATATCGTAGCCTCCTAGAAAGTCATATCAGACGAGTCAGCCGTGCGATAACGCAAGGCTACTGAGCCATCTCCGCCACTCACGCATTCGTTCAATTTCTTCACTAGCTTTCCAGCTCTCCCTGACCGACTCTATTAGAAGAGAGATAGCGGACAACAACTCTTCCGCAGTACTGGCGAGTTCGACGATCTTGAGAGCGACCGCTGGACCGCCGACCACGAACATCGCTTCGTCCAGACAAAGCGGGTTATGCATTGAGATATCCCCTGTCGCGTTGGCTTGGCTCTTGAGCGCTTCAGGTGTATGATTTGCGGAGGGCGAGGCGGCGTTTTGAACCTTGGTTCCCATGGTCACGTCACGCGAATGTCTGGCATTGTTTGCGGCATACGACAAAAGGATTTCCTCTTCAGGAAAGATATGGCCCTGTTTGATCGCCTTGATCAGGTAAGAGTTGGCGGGCAATGCTGCCTTTCCTTCCTTTTTGGTGGCGTTGACCATGTTGTGCAAGTAGATGTTGAGAGCTGTTGCACCTTCGTCTGCAGGCACTTGTGTGAGATGCGTTGCGCGCGCACGTCTGGAAACCTCTTACAAGTCAGGAATCGGCCCAAGGCTTCCCTCATGTTACTTTGATAACGCGGACCCTGAAGAAGGTATATCGTGTCAGAGCACTGGAACTGCATACGACATATAATATAGCTTGTAGTCTACTCTACTTACAAGATAGTATAGTAGCAGAGCCAGATCGTCGCCAATATACTCGCCCAAGAGCAGCGAATGCCCAAGAAACCACGTGCTCCGTTCGAGCCCGAGTGAGTCAAAGTCCATACCATCCTTCGGCACGGGTACGCGCTGCCCATCTCTCCCAATAGCGGCCTTGACCACCTGGCTGCCTGGTAAACTCGTCAATGATGTCGGTCGAGGATATCGGCATTTCATCGCTTGCGTTCGCCGTCCGTTGATGAGTAGTTTGACTTCGGTCGAACCGGCCGCCGCTGCGCGGGACCTCCGGCCGGCAACGGCGACGTGAATCCACTTTTGATGCGGAACCAGTGACTCTGACGAGGTGAAAAGCACTTCTTCAAGAGACTCTTGATCGTCCTCCGGCCTCGTCGCAATCACACCAACTTGAGAATTCGGCAATATCCGTATCCGCAGCAACGTCCTCTTGTCCTCGTATAGATGCAGCAAGGTAATCGGACCGCACAAGTGTTCGACGTAGACCCACGCCATAAAGTAATACCCCTTGACGCTCGTCGGCCACGTCTTGCCGAGATCATTGCACAGTAATCCACCGGGCGAGCCGCCCATCTCGGGCGAAAACATGAACACGTCCGGCCACCTTCTCGACATTCCATGACGTAACACTTCGAGGATATCCTTGTCCAGTACGCTGGGTCCGTTCTTTGCGCTTCCGGCCAAAACGTTGAGGGCGAGCTTGAGCGACATGGGCTTGGCCGGCCGCGTCCTTCTCCCGGCAGGTGACTTTGAGGGGCTAGACTTATTGGAACCCGTTCCGATTTCTAATGGCCCATTCGCTTCCTCCTCCGCCGCCTGTGCATTCTTGATAATCGCCAGCGCCGTCGGTGCATTGCTCTTCTTGGCCAATCGAAAAAGCATGTGGGCGTACTCGACGGGGACCCCGGCTTCCACCAGTCGCCGCAACAACTTGAGCAAAACAGGCCGCAACGCAGCATCGGCGACGTCATGCGCATAATCCGCTTTCTGCGTCTCCGACCGCACCGGATCCGCCACTATTTGCTGCCCATGAACGGTCCCACCGGGACTGGCGAGATCCGCATAACTCGTCACTGAAAACCTCGGCAACGAATCCTGCCGCTGCCCTTCCTTGCCCGCCATCTTCCTCCTCGACGGCTCCAACTCGAGGCCCCGCGCCATTTCCGACTCTTCCCGCCTGCCGATGGCGGGCCCATAGAGGCGTTTCAGGATCGCTTCGTAGATGCTCGGCAGGACCTGTTGCGTCTTGAATAGGTTGGCCCAGCTGCTCTGGACGATGACGATGAGTATCCTGTACGTGAGGGATTCCAGTTTCCTCTGTGCGGGCGTGAGCGCTGCTGCATGTGGTGGAAGGCGAGAGGGAGAAGGGTATGTCGTGCTGGCTGTCATGGTATAAGGAAGTCGTGTGAGATTCAAGATGATCGGCAAGAGTCTTGGATGCGTCAAGGCCAAGTTGGCAGAGATTGGCGATGTAGCCGGAAAGTCTGGTATCCCGCTGGCGGTGCTTTCGGCACCAGCATTTGCCTCGATTTGGTGTGTGAACTGCTTGAACAGATCAACTAGGGAAGGCTCGCTGTTGCAAGCCGTGGACCAAAGCGAACCCATCACCTGCAAATCCGGTAAAAAGCTGGGATCCGTGGAAAGACGATGATCCACGCTAGAGTTGAAAACACGATCCGCGCCATCCGATGGATAACAGAATGACCAAAACGCGGCCTCGAGGGAGACCCATCCTCCGATGGACTATTGGGATACGTCAGACAATGTCCACATCCCCGCTTCTACAAGGCTCACCTCGAAATGCCGCCGACTCGCGTGGTTTGCAAGACAGGCATGGAGAATGCGCAGAATCCTTTCAACATGCTGCGTCGGTTCGTAAGACTCCCGCTCGATGTCGGCTGTCACATCCACATCGCCGAGCGTCAACCCCTCAACAGGCAGATCCCCCGCTTCCGCGTTCCCGGCAGTCTCTCTCGACGCCGATAGATCCACCGCCGCAGTCCCCGACAACACGCCCAGCAGCCTCCGCATCGTCTCGAACCCATTTTCCGTACGGAATATCGTCTGACGGATGCGCAGTCGTGGTTTGAAGCCCGAGAGGGGCGTCGTGATGTGCTCTGTTGACGAGGGAAGGGATATGAGAGATTCTAACCGTGAGAGTAGCTGAACGCCCGGATCAGGACTGGAATGATTTGTAGAGGGATAGTATTCACCATTTCGAGCTTTTCGGGATTCTGGATCGCCTTTGTCCGCTGCCCCTTGATCCATTCCGCAATTGTCACTACGATATACTTGACCTTCCAATCCTCCCCCTCTGCCAACTGCTTGACCTCCTCCAACGCATCATCCGTCCGATTGTTCGACTCCGGTACGACGACCCGCTTGCCGGGAGGTTCTGGCCCGCGTGATGAAGCTGCCGGCGTCGATGAGCGCGGCTGAGACGGAGGGGACGAGGGCGCCGCGAGTGCTTCTTTGAGAAGACGAAACATGCTGCTGGTGTTCAGCGCATGGAGAACAGCGAACAAGTAGGGTCGACCGATAGTATACCGTACCCAAATTGTCTACCAGCCGTCGTCGCCGATCAATGGGATGCATGCAGTCAACGTAAATGCTTCCGGGCCGAACACCGAGCGTGAACTGCGGGTGATGATGTCAGGTCGCTCATGCTCAAATCGTCGCCTGCTCGCCAGCGTCCTTTCAGATATTGACCGATGCCATGAGTTCTACATCTGCCCATCGTCGTATCACTCGAAGAGAAGGATGGCGTGGGCCCACTGAAACGAAGAAGGTCCTTGCTGCAGGCATGATGGGAAAGCAGAAGGAAATGGTATTTGACACGTCATTTTACGTGTCAGCCAAATTGCGCTTTTGTATTTTCCCCTGCGCTGGCTGCGAGACGACTGAGCATATAAACCAAGACGAGCCGCTGCATTCACCAGTTCCACACAATCCCCATCCCAAGTCCACCGATCGTAAGTCCTCTCCTCCTCCGCCCAACATCCCACCCACTCCATCCCACCCCTCATCAAAGGATGACATGCAAACCATAACAGAACAATCCAACTCCGACCAGTGATCGTTGAAAATACTCGATCACAATGAGGAGGTCGCGTTTTACACATGATCTGATCTTCCAACACTCGTCGATTCCTTTGGGCGGAGCTTTGTCGTTACGAGATCCAGGTGCTGACCGCTGCTTCTTTCCGACGAAAGGGATCACTTTGGAGAGCCAAGGGTCACGGCGCAAAGACGAGAAGCTTGTCATCTACCAACCGTAAGCATTTCCTCCCATCATCTCCTGCCCTTCACGCCTCGCAAAAGACCAAGAAAGCTTTCAAAGATGAAAACTCTACCCGATGGGCGGACCTATTTATGACCCAATCCTTCAGGTCTCTTCGGAGGCCTGCGAGGGGGTTTGAGGACACATAATTGTGTATTTGCATCGTGGATTACTGAGCAAGCTTTCGGATCTTGGCGTGGACTGCGATTGTGGATTTTTGAACAGCGGGGAAGCGCAGCAAGCTGATCCTTTAATTTCGTTGTAGGACATGACAACACCCTCATCACCCCCTACCACACTCTCCGTACTGACATTCAACGTTTGGGGCCTCAAGTTCATCTCAAAGGACCGCACCCCGCGCATTGCCGCCATCGCCGAATACCTCGCGACCCATGCCGAACCGACAAGCCAGCCGGGAACGGGGTTCGACATTGTCTGCTTGCAGGAATGCTGGGTCCAGCGGGATTTCGAGACGATTCGCGACGCGTGCAAGGTCGTGTTTCCGTACGCGAGGTATTTTCATACGTACGTACCTGTTTCCTTTTTTATGTAGTCTAGTCGTGCGTCGCCAGCGTCCATGTGCCCCGCGGAGCGTACGCGAATGTTGTCATGTGTCGTCATATCCCTTTTTGGAATCATGGCGCTCATATGTTGCCTTGTTTCCTATGCAATCATACTGTCCTGTCCATCATGCTGGTCGAATCCGTACCTATTCCCGGTTTCCTTGCTTATTAGTGGAGCACTCGGATCAGGCCTCGCCATCCTGAGCAAATTCCCCGTCATCTCCGCCCAAGCACTCCCGTACTCCCTCTCGGGCCTCCCACTCGCCGTCATCGCCGGCGACTTTTTCGTCAATAAAGCCGCCGGAAGCGTCGTTGTCCTGCATCCCGAACTGGGCGAAGTCGAGATCTGGAATACGCACGTGAGCCCTCGATAACGTTGGTTGGTGCGATGCCAAAGTTGACCCGTGGAGATGCGTTGCAGATGCACGCCGCGGGCGAGCATGGCCCGCAGACGCAGCAGGCGCATCGGATGGCGCAGGCGTGGCAGCTGGCGAACGCTATCCGCGCGGCTGCAGAGCGCGGTCGATACGTGATCGCCGTACGTTTCGCTGCGCCTTGTTCACCACGGCCCCTCGTCTGACCCTCGACGCTACAGACCGGCGACTTCAACTCGTCGCCACAGTCCCTGCCGATCGCGATCCTGCGCGACCAAGGCTGCGTCCTCGACGCATGGCTCATGACCCATCCTGAATCCCTCACGGCCGCCGCCCCCGAAACGGACGAAGACGGAATCCTCCAGCACGGGATGACGTGCGATAATTACATCAACAGTTACTCGGCGGGCAAGCCGCTCGTCGATGAGGCTATCCGGTGGAAGGGTAAGCGCCTCGACTATATCTTCTACCGTGGGCCCGACGTCGCGCGACGGCGACCGCTGCTGTGGACGTTCAAGGGCAAAGGCAAGCGCACGGGGAACGGCAAGTACCATGATGATAAGCCGGGTCAACACCACGTCGGTTCACACGCGCACGACGACGTCCGGCATCTCGAGGAAGGCCCCCCGATCGCGGAATCGATGCAGTCGGCGCCGATCCTCGCGTGTCAGTCCTGCCGCGTCGTCATGACCGATCTCGTCCCCGGCCAGACTTTTTCCTACTCGGACCACTTTGGCGTGCTCGCGACGTTTGCAATCCTCCCCGCCGACGCGGTGAACAATCCTCTGACGAATCCCGAGGCACCGCAGCATCGGCCGTTGCCGACAGACTATGACGGGACGGCGCCGCTCGTGCAGATCGCGTCAAACGAAGCCTCGGCTGCCGACACGGGCAACTCACGTACAAAGCAAGAAGCCTCGTCCCGTCAAACGGCCATTAATGCGTTCTTCAACTCGCCCACGAAAGCCGAGACGATCCGAAACGCCATCGATATCCTGCGCGCCTACTCACTCATCTCGGCGCAAAACTCGAAATTCCAACTACGGCTCTTTGGCTTGTCCATCGTTGCCGCCATCGCGCTCACCGTCTCCTCGGCATGGCAACCGAAAGCCTACATCCAGCCGATATGGACGCTCCTCGGCGTCGCCGCGGGGGCGCTGGGAGCGACGATGCTCTACGTCGGATTCGTCTGGGGCCGGTGGGAGGGGAATCTGCTGCGCGAGGTGATTGCGCAGATGGAGTTGGATCAGGCGGTGGCGGATTTGGAGATTGAGGCGAGGCGTTGATGTCGGAGTTGGCTTGTGCTCGGATGAGGTGGAATCTCGTTGTATGAAAGTTTATCAGTTGTCATTAGTAGATGTTGCGCGCACTTGTACCATTCATCACAATGAAAGGTTACCCAAGCTTTGCGTCCTATCACAAGAGCCTCGGTGTCAGGGGGCCGAAGGAGACGGTGGCTGACTCGCACGAGTAGGGGAAGAAGAGGCGAATTCCCGGCGGCCGACATTCAAGGACGAGCGAGGTGGAGGTCCTCCAAAGTTGACGACCGCGCCCCTCGTCTGTCATTCATTCATTCATTTATTCATTTATTCTAGTCCATTCCATTCCGTGACACACTCGAGCTGTCTGTCATCGCTCCGTATACCTCTTCGGCGGCTATATCCCAACATGCCCAAGTGCTCTCATCAAGGCTGCGGCGCAGAGTTTGACGAATCGACGGAGCGGATCGAGGGAGAATGCACGTACCATTCGGGCGGTCCCGTAAGCTCAGATCTCTCCGCTCCTAGGTGATCTCTTTCTGATCATCACCTCCCATCTTCAGGTATTCCATGAAGGACTAAAGTCATGGTGTGAGTACGACAATTCACGACGCGGTCATACGTGCTGATTGCGTATATTTGCCAAAGCGTGCTGCAAAGAGACCAACAAGGTACATAGAGGATATCATTGACAACGCTTCCTTCGGTGTGGTCTGATGCCCTATCACTCTCAGCCAGTAATGGAATTCGACGAATTCGTCAAAATTCCCGTACGTTCTCTACAATGGCCACCACAATCAACCGCTGACCTTTCCTCTTCGAAAAGGGCTGCACCAAAGGCACCCATAGCGCCACCGCCGCCGCCCCCTCCATCGCCCCCTCACCCAACGCTACCGCACCGGCATTCGCCTCCATGGCCATCTCCGAAAACGGCACCGAGACGTACGGTTCCTCCGGCACACCCGCATCGGGCGCAACGACCCCTGCCCCCGCTCCCGCTCCTGCCGCGAAGCCGGCGTTGCCGGAAAAAGTTGATTGGGCGGCCAAAGAAGAGCGGGATTCGGCGGATGCCAAGGTGCCCGGGGGGAGTCGGTGTAAGCGGCGTGGATGTGGTGCCGTTTGGGATGGAGAGGACGGGGGTGTACGTGGGGAGACGAAAGGGTGGAAGAGGAGTCATAGCGGCGAGGGCGATGATTGCGGCGAGTGCCGGTACCATCCTGGAGGTGTAAGCCTTCCTCCCGCCACATTGCCATCTCCTTCTCGCTAACGTCGTTGGCGACAGCCCATCTTCCACGAAGGCTCCAAGGGCTACCTATGCTGCAAACGCCGCGTCCTCGACTTTGACGATTTCCTCAACATGCCCGGATGCAGGTACACGACGCACCTGTTCGTCGGCCAGCCAAAGGCCGAGTCGGACGAGGAAGAGAAAGTGGATTGTCGTTTGGATCATTATCAGACGCCTATGCAAGTGATCGTGAGCGCGTTTGCAAAGGGGTAGGTCGGCTTGGGATGAACGGTAGCGGTGTCGTGCTAATGCCCGACGCGCGTCCAGGGCCGACAAGGAAAAGTCGAGTGTCAGGTTCGAGACTGAACACGTAAGTGACGGAGAACGCCAAGTCAAGGCTGTCTCTGACTCTTGCCCATAACCCCAGGTCCACCTCGACCTATACCTGCCCGCGCGCAAAAGAGTCGTCAAAACCATAGACCTCTACGGCCCCATCGATCCCGAAAAGAGCACCTACAAAATCCTCGGTACAAAGGTACGCCCGCCTCTTGCCCTTCCCCGTCGAAAACGCCCGGGATGCTCACCCTTTGTTTTCGAATCAAGGTCGAGATGACCCTGCAAAAGCCTTCGCCTACTTCATGGCCGCTCCTGACAAAGCCTGCGGGCGGTGCCGCCTTGCCGGCCGGGTATGCGCTGACGTTTGGTGTTTCTGGTCGTACGGGCACTGTTGGAGGGAAAGAAATCGTCGTGGAAGAGGGCAAGCGGTTGTAGATGCTTGATCGTGTCGTTGCAGAGAACCAATAGATGCAAAATTAGGGGTCAAGGCGCGCGCCGATTAGGTCATTTTACCAGAGATCATCAGTCTCTGTGAGATTGGGCTCCAGGTTCACGATAAAGGTGAAACTCAAGACGATCGAGAGATTCGGTTGATGCAGCCTGATATATATGTGCAGCCTTTGAGATATGCGGTTCGCTTTGCGGCGATGGTTGACCGTTCCCCGTCGCGTTCACTGCGTCACCCAGGCAAGACTGAGCGGATGTCTCTGCTCCTTCACACTGCCTGGCTGTTGATATACAGCTCGTCACTTGGGTTCCCGTCCGCTTCGCCTGCGTATCGAAATCCTGCGGTAGAGCATCCACAAACACATAGAGCACAACTTGCTAACGATACAGTGGTGTTTCGATGTCCCATACAACCAGACTATGAAGCTCGATCTCACGTCTCTCCATTCCTGTTCGTGTATCACTGCTCATGCTCAAGCACCCATTCGACAATTCTCTTCATCTCGTCCCACTGCCTCTTCTCTAGCTCATCCCCGCTCGACCGTCCGTCCTTGACTTTTTCGCACTGATCCACAAACGCATTGGCTTCGGTACGCTTGACCGTCGGATGCGTCGTTCGTGCGTACCAGCTGCAATAGTGACGTATGTGTAAGCAAAGCACTCCGGTATCATCAATGGAACCCAGACACGCACTATTTTGAATTCCAGTAATCCCCCTCCCGTCGATGCAACGTCGCATGCAAAAGATTCGCCGTCCGCTGTCCCTCCATATCCTGCACGATCACATGACAGCCCTCGATATCATCGTTGGCGAGATGCAGCACGGCCTTGACGAGCGGCGAGGCGTCGAGGGAGGTGATTTCCCGCGTGAGGGACGTGTCGTAGGTTGATTTCGGGCACAGAGCGGGGTAAGGATGGCGCGCGAGAAGGGTGGAAGCGATGGTTGAGGGGGTTTTGGTGGTAGTGGATACCATTCTTGCGCCGGTGTGCGTGTGGGATATGAATCGTGGAATGTGGCGTAGCTGCATACGCTCGTCGAAGATGCAAGGTGTCTTGATTGTCAATTCGCAATATGAGATCAAGTCTGCTGACGTCACGTCAGAAAATGATCCGGACGCATCAAGGTCGCGCTCTCTCCCCTGGAAAGCCAAGAAATTGGCCTGTGCAGGCCTGTGCACCTTGACAGTTCAGTGTGCTTGACGAAACAGGCGCGATCGCAGAAAAGACTCGCCATGCTCGGGTTCGCTCATTGTATGACCTCCACAGCTCGTCCGCTGCCTGTAGGATCGCTTCATGGTCCCACCGCGATTGTCGAGAAACGCATGCCCGTGCGCCCGAGTCGTGACTATCCTTGATCAGACACAGGAAGCGTATTGAGTATCGAGTCCAGTTCATTACTGACTTCTGATTTTCGGGGCAGCTAGGATATCATGACGATACTGTGCACTAACCTTCTGTATCCATATGACCCTCTGGAACGGCAAAGGTTGTCGGCGATACCCTTCTTTCCATCGATTACAGTAAAACATTTTCGTGCCATTGGCTCTCTTTGCTAATGACGACCCTCCCCGCAACCTCTCGCAGCAAGATCTGACGCAGTAAAGCTGGAGAGGAAGAAGAGTACACGTCATCCATACTTTGATATCCGACTCTGTGATGCTTCGCAGCGTTATCGCTTGCTCTGTCCAGCCAGATCGAGAACGCTGGGAAATCAAGCTCACGCTGTACAATGAACGGATCGGTTGAAACAAGCTTTCCTCTGTTCTAGCGGCATCGCGCGGGCTGAGATTTGGTAAAGTATGTGTAAACGCATAGATATCATTACACAAGGTGATGTTATGGGATGCAGCGGATAGCCGCATTATTCATTGATAGGACTGTCACTAGTGTTTTCAATGAAAGTTGGTCATGTCGACGTTTATAATGGCGTCGTCATCGTCTATGAACCGCGTAGTCATCAGGCAGCCACATCGAGGTTGTTGACAAGTAACGAGGGTACCAGTGACAGACGTGCAGCGGTACTGATTTTGTGGCCCGAAAGCGAAGTCGAAAGAATGTTGCGAATAGTTACTCATAAGTCGAGAAAAGCGCGAAAGGGCCTAATCACTGGTGACGTCGTTCAAACGAAAGTGCAGGACCTTTTCATATGCACCCTGTAGCGTTGGTTTAGATCCAAAAGAGCGTTGACGGCGTCCGCTTCGTCTTCGCGTTGCGAAATCTCGGAGACATCTCGCCCAACGTTTCCAAGACGATCGCCGAATTGCGTAGGTCCGTCGAGAATACTTTCGATGGACAAAGTGGAGCCTGAGCTTTGCCAGTATTCATCAGAGAGGGTCGTTCGGCACTCCGAGGCGTTAGGAATTGCCGAAAGCAAGGGCTGGATGACGGCCGGAATTGACGGTCGGTTGGGAGTCGAGAGCTTGTAGAACGAAGGTGTATGGGCTCTAGATCCGTCAGAAGAGAAATTGTCGGTGTCGTTGTCGTCATCAATATCATCTGTATCGTAGTCGTTCTGCGGAGAGTTAGGAATACGAGTGATCGGAGTCGCCGTGATCTGTTTGTCCACGGCCGCAGGCTCAGCTTTGGGCGTCTTGAAAACGATTCGCTTCTTGCTGGGCGTCGAAGTTTCAATGCCCTTTCGCTTGGCACCAAATGTCTTGTGTGTCGGCGCAACGCTGGCAACTGGCGAGATGCCATTCTTCGCAGAATCCCTTGCGACTTTGTTAATATCGGCTTGCTCGCTGATCGCGTCCCTGAGCGCGATCCAAGCTTCAAGGAAACCCCTGGGCGGCTTGACTTTGGAAACGTCCAGGGCGGGGTGCGCAAAGGCCTTCGAGGGAGTGTCAATCGTGTCGTCCAGTCGGAGAAGGTAAGCCAGGAAAGGATGGAACATGTTGTCGAGGTGGTCGTCGCCGTCGACGGAAAGTCCACGACCTTTGCTCTTGGCCGAGCCCTTTTTGCCGGGACTCGGCATGTTGGTCTTCTCCATCACTGTCCACAAGTCTCTGTCTTTTGCCATGACGGCCTTCTTGAGAGTCTGCATGCGCGAGGTGATCATCTTCCTCGCAAAGAGCTTGCCGGTCAAGAAGGAAAGGATCCAGGCAATGACGTCGTCTCGAGGCAATTTGGTTGTGAAGAGAACAGGCACGTTGGCTTCTGCGCCGTCAAAGCAGGCCCTGGGCATGAAAAACTCGCCTGCAAGGCATTAGGCGTGTTAGCTTGAGACTCGTGAACTCCCCAGACTTTAGCAACTCACAAGCCATGAAGATATAGTTGGCGTACAAATCACACCAAGAAAGCGAGGTCTCGCGCTGTCTGCCAGTCTTGTCGCCGTGATGGAAATGCTTGACCCAAACGTCAAAGATCCCGTGAAACGTCTCAACATCGGGATGATCGCATTCGTCGACGGCGGCTCGCAGCTCTTGATAGGTTCCGAACGGTGCGTAAACGGGCTTGACGAGGCCGACGGCTCTCTTCCAGACATGGTTTGCCGGGAAATCAGGGATCCGGAGAGAGGATCGCGCGCGAGACGAGCCGAGAGACGGCGTAGAGGGAACAGTAGAAGGACCGGGAGTGAGAGAATGCTGCCAAGCGGTCCCATCATTGATCAACCCTGAGAACAATAAGCGCCCCATCGCATCACTCACCTCGGGCGTGCCGCTGGAAAATCGGACTTTCTTCTCGATAGGAGTCGTAAACCCGATCGTCTTTGACGGGCTGCCGTGAGGCGTATAGGGAAGCTCCACCGGGGTGTGCGGATCGGGCGTGATGTGCTCTTCCGTGGTCATGGTGGCTGGAGGATATAAAGGTCAGGACATGCCGGAGTGATTCAGCTAATCATTGCTTACAGGAAAATGCTTCACGCAATGGGAGATGCTGATTGGAATGATGCGATTCCTCTTGCAAGACAAGATTCCTGGAGGTGAAGCGAAGGGGATGGAAGAATTTGTCATGGGGAAAGCATCTATCTTATGTCGACCTCGCATATATGTTTTCGCCCTTTCACAATCTCGCTGCAACGCGCCATTATCCTCTCGCCATGCAGCCGGGTCAGGTGAGCGGATTCGCCTCGACACGAAACTCAACGCGCTCTAGAAGTCATAAACCGGGGACTGGTGTCTTACTGAATCATGACGGGACTTCGTCGGTGGCTATGACCTCGGCTTTGTTTGCATGATGTGTACCTCGGGCGGAATAGCTTTCAGCAAACTCGTTGTTGACCGGGATCGAGAAACGGTGTGAGCTGTGTAAATTCGTGGTTACAAGCTGGATATCGGTCTAAGCGCAATGTTGGTTTAGCTGGGTAGCATGATCCAGATGTGGAGCTGACATTGAACGACTAACCGCCATCAGTCTGTCGCTTCAGATACCTTGATCCGCCAAATTCGGTTTGCTGTTTTCGAATCTCCCATCTGCACTCAAAATAGTCATATCTTCCGGAAAACTTGATAAAGGCTATGACCCGGGAGTTGCGAATGTTCAAGTTTTCTCATTAGTCTACCCGATTCGTCGAAAAAAGTAGACAGGATCACCGGGACTCGGATAGAACGAGGAAATGACGTTTCCTAACATGCTATCGCCGCCGACACCTGCACTCTTTTAGCTAGAAATGTCTGTACATATCCAACAATCGAAAGCCTACCTTGAGCTTATGTGAGTAGAGGTTCAGCCGAAAAAGAAATCGTATGCCGCAACTCTTCGCGGCTCGGGCTTAGCCTCGAATCCGCGAGACCCTCGCCCCGCCGCGCATCGAAACCGATATTCTTGTTACTGGATAAGGCATTCTTATGATCGAGTATGTCCTTGTTCACTGGTTTCGTGATGATGACAAGCCAGAGTTCCAAAGTAGAGAAGGTAACCGAATCCACGGGAGAAGATCACGCGAGCATGACTTATACTGGCGACCGGCCTTTATCAGTCGTGCGTTGGAGTTGAACTCATCATGCGGCAGCGTAACTAAAGCGCCTTGGAGCTCGACCGTCCAGTGCAAGTGCGATGGCAAATCAGGGAGGTAACCACTTTTGCATAGTCGAGGCATTGTTAGGGTATGTTACTTGCTGTCAGAGTTCATTTTAGCTATCACACTACAGCGTGAGTCAACCTGAGCTAGCCGTGTAGTCAATAATTCGAGTCTCAACGGAAGCAAAATCAAACTCGAATCCATCGCCACAAATCTCAGTCAGATGCGTTAGTGTATCATGACCCATGTTGCCTCTGCTCAACAGATCTCGACTATAAAACTGACAGAAAACGAGGGTCAGGTCGTGCAATATGTCTTTCTTCACCTCATGTACTTTGCCCTGGCAACGACTTTCCAACTCATTCGCAAACAGATTCATCGGACTAAATGGCCTTCCGACTTCCTATGTCATCCAAGGGGGCAACGTCCGCAACACGTTGCTCGGAGAACGGCTGTCTCTTTGGCACCTATGGCGTCACCTCACACCTGTTGGAATGTTACACCCGCGACGTCACCTGCGAAGTCGACAGGTTAATCCAGCGACGAGTCGCCCGGGAAGCGAGAAGGAGACAGCGAGCTGCGATGAGGATGCGCGAAAGGGTGCTTCATCGGGCAGAGATGCGAAGGACTGACTCGACGTGGACTCCTGGTCGGCCTGAACCGGTCAAGCCTAGTAGGTACAACCGTCTGCTTTTTCAATACGATTCCAATCCGCTCTTCGTGATGCAGAGAAGAAGAGGGCTCGAGCTGTCCCGCAAGAGACGACTTCTCCCGTTTCTCCTTTCGAACAAATCGGCGGACACATCGTTCTTTCACCCTGTAAGCAAAGGTCCGACTAATTCTGTCTTCTCTGTACTCATACAACCCGGTGCCCGTCTCTACAGCAATGCAAGCCCAATTGGACTTGGAAGCCGACTTGCGCATTTTCGAGATGTATCTCGCCAACGTTGATTGGTCTCCTCCCCAATTCCACGCGAATCCTGATGGCGAGAACTCGGCCGGCGTCCACGAAAGGGACTGTCCGTTGCCGGGGCAGCCGAGCTCAGGGCTCAACAGGAGTCCGAATTGGGATTGCTTTAGAGGCCGGCTCGAGGATGATGGTGCTTGTCATTCAATTGTGATAGCACGCTGCCTTGACGATGCATCGTCGATGTATGCTCGTTGTCTGTATTCACACGAAATGGACAATGCAATGCATGGGTTTGGACATCTATCATTGGACATGACCCGAATCGAATGGCGGGAACTCCTTCCGCTGCCACTTTTCCACATGTGTGCGAACCACGGGTCCCGTATCGCCACCCCTGCCAGTATCATCTCCGTGCATGTTGCTCCTTTCATCCCGTCAAAGACGGAAGCGATCTTCTCTCGCCAACAAGGCCAAAGCCCCCCCCTCGCCTAATCGCTCAACTCCTCCGTCCACGCACCGCGCTCATCAATAGTCAGGAGCTCCCAATCGACCTCAACGCCATGTTCCCGGAAAATCTTTCGAATCTCCTCGGCAATCGCCTATAACCCACGCACGGGACATCAGTACGCAGAAGATGAAAGGCGTGCCGGCGACGTACGTCAAAGTTGTCCGTCGCGAGTGCCAGGATCGTCGGTCCTGCGCCCGAGAGACAGATACCGAGTAGGCCCGGGTGCGTCTGCGGCGTGAGACTGGCGAGGATCTCTGGCAAGCCCGGGATCTACGCAAATTCAAACGATGAGCCGAGTGTGCCAAAGAGGAGAAGAGGAACGTACGAGGGCCATCCGGTACGGCTGGTGCACCTTGTCCTTCATTGCTTCGTAGATGAGATCGGAATCCGGTGGGCTTCGCGCCAGGGCCGTCGTGAGCACGGCGAGTCGTTGGAGGTTGAATACCTAGGCAGCGGATCAGTCCCCATGGACGGGAGCAATAACCGAACGTGCGACTCACGAGATCCTTCCGGCTGTACTGCTCCGGCAAAACTCCACGCGCCTTGGCCGTTGCCAGCTCAAACCTCGGCATGACCGCCACGGCCTTGATCTCCTTTGCCCATCCGAACCGCACGTAATGCCCGATCCCGCGCGGCGGCCTCGGCGGATCCGTCCCCCACTCGGGCCCGGCATCCGGTGGGTACTCGGGCAACACCTCGGCGAGCGGGATCTGCGATGCCGATGTGTCTTCCGGTGATAGTTCCGCAAGGTAGGAACCCACGAAGCCGCCGATGAGACAGGCGGTGACGTTGTCCGGGTGTCGTTCGACCATTAGTGCGAAATCGAGCAGACGGCTCTTGGAGAGCTTGAGGTTGCCCAAGAGGTCGCCGAGAAGCACGCCGGCAATGACGGCTGCGCCGCTCGAGCCCAAGCCGCGTCCGAACGGGATTCCGTTGTGCGCGTGGATCTTGACGCCCGAAGGGAACCGCTCGACGTCATTGCACCGAAGCACGTACAGCGCGACACGGGTGAGCAAGTTCTTGTACGGGCTCAGTGGGACGTTTTCGGCGTCGAGGCCCGAGTAGGTGATTTCCGGGATAGCGTAGTTGCCATGAGGTGGGGCAGTGGGGACGCTGACTTGGAGGTCGAGGGAGAGGGAGAGGGCGATACCTGCGACGTCAAAGCCCGGGCCTACGTTGGCGGTCGTTGCGGGTACGTGGATGGCATATCGTTTGACGGACATGGTGGATCGTGATGAGGAGGGAAGCCGGTGAACGTAAAGAGGGAGGAGGGAGAGGAGAGGAGACGGCGGCGCCTTGCATTCCCTCACTCGACTCGACCTTGATTCTCGCCGTTCGCTCTCGCTTGCTTCCGCTTTCGGGCCAACCGATTTCCCGCGAAAAAGGGGCATTTGTGAGCATTTTGGCCCGTCTTTTGGGCCGTCTCCACAGCGGATAGATGATCTCTTGGTTCTTGATCATGCTTTGTGCTTCTCTCCTTGTGCTTCTATCGTCACCACGGATACCGAACGGCTTGACCGAGAGCCAACAAGGATACGGTCTGCGCTTCCGACGACCAGGCTTCGTACTTGGTGAAGCTCTTGCAGTGAGTTTGGCAGCCAGGGAAACGGCGGCCGGGATTCGTAATCACGTCACGTGTCGCCAAAAACCTCCCGCCATTCCCACAGTTTCCTACAAGTCGCTCCACCAGACAACGTTCCTCTCTCCCCTCTCGGTCCATCCACAAACATTATCACTCACACCATGTCCGCCGTCCTCAACGAAAACATTCCCAAGTTCATCACCCAGGTTGCCGGGTTCCTCGAGAGCGACGCGAACAATGATCGGATCCAGTCGTTGCAAAAGGGTGAGTTTCACTCGATGCAAGACAGAGAGGCGAATCGCTGATCTGTTATCGAACGTCGGTAGCTGCGCACAAGATGCAGGTCAAGGTCAAGCAGGCCGAGTTGAAGATCCAGCAAGAGTACCTGAAAGAGCTGCGAGAAGCCGTCAAGGACATTCCCGGATTCTGGCCATTCACACTCGTCAGTTCTCCTCCACCTTTGTCTTCCCCCGATCCTCATACTGATTCTGGCGTCGCCCGATAGTTGCGAAACGAAACCATCATGACGGCATGCACGAGCAAGCAAGACCTCGATGCGTTCGGGTACTTGACCGACGTCGAGCTCGTTCAGGACCCGGAGGATTTCCGCACGTTTGACCTGAAATTCGTGTGTCCGGCGCTCGGGCCCCTCTTTCAGAACCACAGGGCTGATCCCTTTGTCGCCTGTCCAGACCTTTGCAGAGAACCCCTACTTTTCCGAAAAGACCCTCACCAAATCATACGCTCTCCACTCCGAAGGCGCCGCGGAGAAGAAACCGACCACTGCGGAAGAGATCGAAGATGCCCTCGCGGCCTTTGACCCCGAGGAGGAACTCGAGCCCCGTGCGACGCCCATCACGTGGAAGAGCGACGCCACCAACTTGATCAAGCTTCAGCCGCGGGAAATCCCGACGTTGGATGAGGATACGCCGATCGAGGATATGCAGATGGAGGGGGACATGGGTAGCTTTTTCCATTTCTTTACAGAGGCGGAGGATCCGATGGATGTAAGGATTTCGCGAATACCTGGGTGTGGTGCATGTGTGCTGATTCCCTCAATTAGATCGGAGGTGAAATCGCACGTGATATTCTCCCGCAAGCCATGTCCTACTTCCTTGGCCTCGGTACGCGTCCCCCCTTTCCGCCCTCGAGCACATGCTGACTGCCCTCTTTGATAGCCGGTGCGGGAAACGACGACGACGAGATTTCGGACGCATCGGATTCCGAGGACGAGGACGACGAGGATGCCGAGGCGGAGATTGATCTCGAGGAGGAAGAGATTAAGCGGCCCGCGAAGAAGGCCAAGAGGTCTTAAGGCGGGATCGTTGCGTGGGCGTGCTGGCTATGCGATATAAGCGATAGAGCGCGTTCAATTGGCTGCTCAAATTGACGGAAGGAGGGAAAACTTGTATCCGAAAAATGACCTGCGATGCAGGGCGATAGATTCCATGCTATCTTGTAACGCTCCCTTGATCCGCCACGCGCATTCCTTGTATCCACCAGTCACGTTCAGAGCGCGATGAGAAACCGCGACGGCCCAAGACTTGACTTGATTGGCCGCGCACCTTGGCTTCTCGCAAGAAATCGATAACCCAGAGCGCGCGCGCCGACTCTGGACGACGCAGCGACTCACCCGACCCCCTCATGCAGGTTCGCGTCGAAAGAGCAGTCACCCCACGACTGGGGCGACTGGGTGACTGCTTGACTGTCCGATAGCACAGACAAACATACCATAGCACAATGTCGACTGAACAGCGTGACAAGCCCGTTTTGGACGAGGAGAGGGATGCGAAAAAGGTCAAGACGGGCCAGGAGAGCAAGGTCAAGAGTGCGTCATTTTTCCCGCATTCGGGGGTTCGAGGTTTACTGATATCGTTCTGGTTTGATAGACAAGGTCTGCCTGATGTAAGTCAGAAGCCCGCTTCAGCTCGATGGGAAGCTCCCGCGCTAACAGCTCCCCTCGTAGCGTCCACGACGGATGGGGTCTCTCCGACAACGAAAAGGGAAATGCCGTCTTCCACGGTGACACTACCAACATGGACCACATCCGTGACAACCACAACTTTACCGAGTTGGAGGCTCATGGGTTGGCTGTTGGCCTAAAGGAAGGCCTGATGGGTAACTCGGAGGTCGGGTGAGTGTTGGCACGGGGACAATGCGGATCAGAGGGTTGCTGACGGCCGCTGGGGTAGACACTTGAACATTGGTGCCGGTCGAATCGTCTGGCAGGACATTGTCAAGATCGACCAGAGTACGTTCCCTCTCCCCGCGCAAAGACTCCCTCCCTAACCGGTCTACCCAGCCATCAAGAACAACAAATTCCACGAGACCCCCAAGATTATCGAATCCATGGAACACGCCAAGTCCACCAACGGCCGTCTTCACCTGCTCGGCCTCGTCTCCGATGGTGGCGTCCACTCGCACATCGGCCACTTGTTCGCCCTCCTCAAGATGGCCAAGGAACGTCAAGTCCCGCACGTGTACGTTCACTTCTTCGGTGACGGACGGGACACGGCGCCGAGGTCGGCGACGACGTATGCGAAGCAGTTGCTCGATTTCATCAAGGAGAATGGCGTCGGTGAACTGTCGACGATTGTCGGAAGGTACTATGCCATGGACAGGGATAAGCGATGGGAAAGGGTAAAGGTCGCTGTGGACGGCCTTGTTAGCGGTGTTGGCGAGAAGACGGACGACCCGATCAAGGCGATCGAGGATAACTATGCCAAGGATGTCACGGATGAGTTCTTGAAGCCGATCATCTGCGGCAGCGAGGACAGCCGAATCCAGAGTGCGTCTTGGCGTTGCGAATAGCGAGGGTCCCGAGCTGATGAGTGACGGAAGGCGGCGACACCTTGTTCACCTTCAACTACCGATCCGACCGAGTCCGAGAAATCGTCACGGTACTTGGTCTTCCGGACAAGCCCATGGAGGTGACCGTCCCCGACAACCTGGTACGCTCCTTCGTCATGTATGGCAACTCTTCCGCTCACGTATCGTTATTCGTCAGCACATCACCACCATGACCCGGTACAACGCCGAGTTCCCCTTCCCGATCGCTTTCCCTCCGACCAGTATGACCAACGTCTTGGCTGAATGGCTCGCCAAGCAGGGCGTCAAGCAGTGCCACGTCGCAGGCAAGTCTCCCGTCCCTTGTCGCGCGACCATTACAACTAACCTCTCCGTCTCTCCTAGAAACCGAAAAGTACGCCCACGTCACCTTCTTCTTCAACGGAGGTGTCGAGAAGCAATTCGAAAACGAACACCGGGAAATGGTCCCCTCGCCCAAGGTACCCACGTACGACCAGCAGCCCGAGATGAACGCCCAGGGCGTCGCCGACAAGGTCGCCGAGATCGTCAAGGGCGGGGAATACGAGTTTGTCATGTGCAACTTTGCGCCTCCCGATATGGTATGTCGCTCCTGTCTTGCATGTCGATGACACGCACTGATACCTTCCCCAACAGGTCGGTCACACCGGTGACTTTGACGCCGCCGTCAAGGCCATCACCGCTACGGACAAGGCCGTCAAGACCATCTACGACGCCTGCCAGGAAGCCGGCTACATTCTCGCCATCACGGCCGACCACGGCAACGCCGAGCAGATGATCAACCCGGACACGGGCGCGCCGCACACGGCACACACGACCAACCCCGTGCCTTTCATTATCACGGGCGGCAAAGGTCAATACCAGGTCGACGGCGAAAAGGGATGTCTTGCCGATGTCGCGCCGACTTGTTTGGCCATCATGGGTCTGCCTCAGCCCGAGGAGATGACCGGTAAGAACTTGGTCAAGCAGGTCTAGGCGCGTGCCGTGACTTTTTATAGGTTCCAACAAGGGAATCGTTGTAGATCCGCAGAGAAAGAAAGCGGCTGCAATGGGCTGTTATAGATCAATAGATAGATTGCAAGCTCGCCGCCGACATCATTCAGGCCTTTGATCCGATTGGATCACAATCATGTCCATCCCGAGGCTCGGCAGGAGGTAGGCACTCGAGGGCACATTCGAGACGCGTTGACGGTTCTGCATTCTCTTACGGACAATCGCGAATATTATGGTATTGGCGTCCAACCGGGTATACTATCTCAACACGGATCACAACCGCCCTCGATATACCTTTCTTCTCTATTCAAGCAAGCTACATTCATTCCCGTCGTTTGAAGATGGACTTTACCGAGTGGAACATGCTCTTCAAGCGCGACTCTTGCGAACGGGCCTTCTTGTGTTCATGATCCAAGTATGCTTGTCTCGGTTCGTATCGGTACCATCCCTCGCTCTGCAAGAATATTCACAGATCAGCAAAATTCGACAACTCGTGAACCGGAACATACGAGGCGGATCTCCTCTTCCAGCGCTTCGGTCATTCCCTGGTGCTGCCTCGGGCGCAGGTCTGTAGCGCGGTGCAAATCCCCAGTGGACCTGTAGGCCTTCAACTTCTTCGCGAATTCAGCCTTGGCATGCGTCTCGGGCCATTCGTCATAACCACGGGATTCTGCGTCGAAATTAACAGTCAGATTCGCCTTGTGCAAGCTCAGGGATTCAGCTTACCATATTCGCGTCTCCTCAATTCCTCCATTACAGAGCTTGTTCGGCTTCTAAAGTCTGTCAGATCCGAGCGCTGCCTTCTCAGATGCGTAGGTTTGAAGTTGTCCGTCTGTACAACCGGAGCCAGTTCGTAGCTGGACCCGTATCGGAGGTGCATGGAGGAGCTGGGTCGACGAATTTCGTGAACCCGGCTTCCAGTCGCGCTCGGAGGTCGGACGGCTTGCGAGGACTGTCGGTGACCATCCAGGCTCTCTTGCTCCGATTCCAGCCGTCGAAGCAGCTGTCTCGAGGGCGGTCGCTCTGCCTGCACTGCTCGAAGGGCGTACTTGGCTTCTTCTACGATATCTATTTCGCAGTAACAGACATGAGGGATCTTATATTATCACTTATCGTTTCGCTCTTACGTTCGACATTTTCAACCCCTATGGAAGTCCGGAGTACGCTCAGCGGTGCTGACAAAATAAAACGTTCTTTCGACTTACAAAGAGCCAGTCTGTCCAGCTTTGCATCAAGGTCCGCTTCATCAGCAGCCTGTCGAAGATCCGCAAGTTCTCCTATCAAAGAGCAATATCAGTTCAGCTGCTTGCTCCGATTACAGAGGTGCTCATACCCATGATTTGTGTTACTGGAGGCATCGCCGCCTGAGGTTTCCATCCGTCTTCAGGATCAAAGCGTACTGCTTTCTCTGCAGCGGGGTTACGGGTCACCGATTGATGTCAATTTCCGGCTCTCGATCTGCGGCTTACCTTGAACCCCGTCTTTGTCGTTGTACATCTTTCTGATGTTGACATAGCTGATCTGGGATCTTGGCCGAGCTCGCTCCGATACTTCGTCAGTAGCAACATGTTCTAGAACACGCATTGCGCCTTCGCTGACAATTCGGCCATGTCGAAGGTGGTAGGTCGCATCGGCACTAGCGGGGCGATATATAGTCTGCCATTGCTGGGCCTTTTCATCGCCGTGTTGGCAAAGCTGCTTGGGATCCATCGAGACTTCGTTGTTTCTCAGTGCCGCGACAGATGCTGTCCTTCGCAAGTCATGACGCTGGATACCTTGCCGGGTAGTAGACGATCCTAAAAGGCCGGGGTTTGCAATCAGTACAGCCTACAGCTCACTTAGTGTTATGGTTTACCAGTATCACCGACAGATTGGTGTTCTTGAATTTCCGCGTTCGCAAGGGAGATGGGGGGCTCAGAGGTCTTTTCCAGTGGCGCATGTCTTGCAACGATCGTCGGGGATGTTTCCGCCAGTGCAGGGCTGGCATTGACAATGCGAGAATCCCTCTCGGTTTCTTCGTTCTGCTGCGGTTGATTCTCGGTCACTTTCGTTTGCTCACTTGCCGCCACTGCAACGCTTGCATGGAGTTCTGTCTTCAATTCCGGCGCAGATGTTGTTTCTGTCTTGTCCCGTTTCCGATCCGGGAGGGGTCCGACGACGTGATTGTCGGCAACAAATTTCGCCCCAGTCTCGGCTTGCAGTGCTTGTGAGCGTTTCTGCTCTCGCTTTTCTCGTGGAATTTGCTTCTTCGCCCTGGTCTCGATCGGCAAAGATGCAGCAGTTCGTACGAAAGGCGGTGTCGAAAGGTCGACCTGTAACTCCTCGTCCAAAGCTTCATGTCGATTCGCGTCGCAGGCATTAATTCTGTCCACTGGGTTGGGGCAGATCATTCTCTTGAGCAGATTCCTCATTGCTGTTGCGCCAAGGGGTAATGAGTTTCTCGCACACGAGTTCCAGCCTTCACACTGACCCGAAGACATCGACCAGTCGCCTAGCCACTCCCCTTTGACGGTTCGATCATAATAGACGCCAAGCTGTTCTGTAGTGCTGAACTGCTCATCGTCCGACTCCTCGAAGGGTGTTCGTCCAATCAATATCTCGAAAAAAGTCACCTGCGATATCATAAAGCCAACGTCAAGTTGACTCTCTGGTAAATTCAGGGTACTTACACCAAGTGCCCACACATCCGAAGCACGCTCATCATGCCGCAGTCCTTTTGCCCTTTGCGGGTCCAGGTACTCTGGAGTTCCCCATGATATCTCGCTTTGGAACAGCTCGTGACACGAGGCATTATGTCCTGTCAATGTCGTCAATCCTCCAATCAAACTATTCGCACCCTTGTCAACCGCGTATACGTCCCATTTCTGAGCGAAACCGAAATCAACGAAAATAGGTGTGTTGGTCGATGACAGCATGATATTCGAAGGCTTGATATCATTATGTGCTGAGGGAATGATGTCAGATCGCTATCTTACCAAGTACAAGAAGGACCAGGTGTGAACTTACTGACGCCATTTTCATGAAGATAAGCTAGAGCGCTTGTCAATTGCAGGAAGTAGCCTTTCGCTCGCTCTTCCGAAATGCTGACTGGCATGAGTTGCGCTAAGAACGGCATAATAATACTGCATTACGATTAGCTTCAGGCCCCCGCTAGGGATTGGTAACTTACAGGGCATAGCTGGGCGTAATGATAAAAGAATCGAAGCCGATGATATTCGGATGTGGGTGCGATTTCAAGGTGCGCACAATCTTCATTTCGCTCCACAAAGCACGGACTCTAGCCGCCGTTGTAGCTTGCTTGGACCGATGTACAAGCTTGATAGCAACTTTGGTAGGATGATGTTGTGAAGCTACGGCGTGAGACAGCGACGGTTGGTTTCTTGAAACCGTCGAGCGATGCAAGGGGTGCGCGGCAGGAGTGCGCGGTTTACATTGCCATACTGAACCCCAGTTGCCTACATGAATGATCCGACAATCAGCCTGAGCCATGATCTTTCAATTGTACATTTATTGCTTACCGAACCCAATCTCCTGTACAAACTTGTACCGATCAGACAACATCTGGTCGGAGAGCTACAAGGTTCAAGATAGTAGTCAGCATATCAGGTGCTTCCAAAGTGTAACATATTTGAAGGACGCGGTATCAACCAACTTACGGAAAAAATATCATTTGAGACCTCTTTCGCATCTCTCACCTTGCCACTCGCTTGTCCAGTTTTCTGTCGTCCATTCTTGGGAGGTGTATTATAGGCTGCTCCGGTAAAAGATGCAGTATACCCGCTATCGAGCGAGGTGTTGGGATCCCCTCCGTGTACACCGACGTTTGTAGCGCGACCGGTTTCGGACTCGCGTTGGCTCGCTGGCGAGTTTGCCGCGATCCCCGAAGTATCGTTTGAGGTCTGGGTATCGAACGAGTCGTTCAAGACCTCTTCTCCGCTTTCTGTAGCCGTGTGACTGGTCTCGCTTTTGACCGCGCCAGCAAGTCCGGCCTTTCTATCCGTATAAGCGAAAGCTTTCGAGGGCGACCAGGCATCTACCGCATCTTTGGAGATGGGATTAAGGCCATAAGTGTGAGGCGACAGCATATTACCTTTCTCACCAAACTCCTCTCGAGGTACAGGGCTAAGAGCTCCATTGCCGATAGTCTGTGTTGCGCCTTTCGACTTGGTAGGTGTGATCAAACCGGCTGCCTGTTGAGGGCGCAAACGAATCGCCGAGGACGCTGATGCATCGACCCAATCACCGGAACCATCGGTCCTCGTCGACTTCTCGAGCGTAAAGGGACTCGATGATGTTGCAGACGAAGGCGAAAGCTGCCTCCATTCGCCCTCGCGCCTCGCGGATTCGTCGCTTTGTCGCGATTCGTGAGGATCTGCAGAAGCAGCTGGGCTGGGAGTTCCTGAGCGCGCAGACGAGTGATCGGAAACGGTAAGGGTCAAGTTGACGGTCGAAATCGAATAGTTGGGGTGCTCCGCGGTGATAACAGCAAGCGCGTCGTATGGCTGAGGTGTACCCTCACGGAGAAGCTGATCTTCGGCAGAGTCGTGAATCTCGCGAGACGAAAAGGATGCGTGAGACGAAGCGAACTCGGCTTTGAGGTAAGGCTCCGAGTTCACTTCGGGAACCATGGTCGATGAAGCAGTCGTGGATAGGGCTTCCGAATCCTTGGTACCGTTTGAGTCGACTGTTACAGCAGTCTTGGATCAGCCACTCTGCCACTTCCGAATCCAATGTACAAGACTTACGAGATACTGCATTCTCCCTATTGACAGCTGATCCCTTTTCCAAGCTTCGGCCATAAAAATCCGATTCAAAGCTCCCACTACCGCTCCTCTCCGTCTCTTGCTCTCTGCTCTTCGCCGCCGTGCCTTCTGCCGCCCGGAGGTTCCAAGCACTTCGCGAACGAGGAATCGCCTTCGTAGGAGGAAACCATCCCTTCTTTCGTTTCTCGCGTTCCATCTGCTGGTCTGCGGCGCGACGATGTCGTTCGTCTTCGGAGTCGAGGCCCGGAGATCCAGCATCGAAGCGAGTAGGGAAGTGGTTGATGCCGTTTTTGACGGCGGAGAAGACGTGCGAGTCGTTGGTCTCTTGCTTCGTTGGGGTGTATGTTTGGCCTTTAGTCGGAGTGTGAGCGCGGATTGTGGACACTGATGTTTGGGGCTTATGCGTAGGCTCGCGAGACGTTGACTCGTTGGTTCGGGTGGTAGATGCGAGAAGCTTGACTTTGAGAGACGGCTTCGGAGGTGTTTCGCTTTGTTTAACGGCGGCGGGATGTGGAGGGGTAAGTTTCAGCCGTAGTCGCAGCCTGGACTTTGGTCGATACAGTGTCGGGCGTTCCTCCTCTTGCTTCGCGATGGGTATGTTCTCTTGTTCATCCTCGGCTTTCATCCCTCCATTGCGCAGAGGCGATGGCGCCCGAAGTTTGGCGTGTTCCGTTGCCATGTTGTACTTTGTGGCGATCTGGGGCGATACGGAGCGAGATGTGGGAGCCGGAGGGACGTTGGAAGAATCAAAGAACCGCCTTGGATGGGGGGAGACAAGACCCTGATACAAGGATCCATGGCTCAGGGTAAGTCGATGTCCTGGATGTGCTGATTGAGGAGGTTGAGATGCAATAGGCATGTCTGCCGCAGATTGGCGTGTGGATATAGGTTGAACGATGTCGTTTCTGTTAGGAGCGGGAGATCGAGATCCATCGCGAACCGGAATCTCTCGAAGTTGGTTGGGATCTCCAGATGGCGACATGGCGAGACCTGGATGACGCAAATCACCTAGATCAATCAACTGAACTGACGTCTCTTTGTAATTCCGCAGACCTTCTCAACAGCGAGCTGGGTTATTGCCTGAAGATGGACCGAGTGAGTGAAGACTTGCTGGATACTGGATGATAGGAGCTCTTCCTCCCCTAGCTGAAGGAGGGAGACGGGCCAGTTCTTGATGATCGATACAAATACATTCTCTCTGCCAGCGCGTTTTGTTTTGCTTCGCCATCATCACCTTCTCTCGCATTCCATCATTCATCAAAACAAAATCCATCGCCCAATGGATGGACTGATTTGCCTTTCGACAGGATTGGATCGCTGATGGAATGCGTAGATGGTGATCCAACTTCCTTTGGCAGCGAGGCCCCTGTATCTCTACTGGAGCTTCCATCATCTAACGACTCATCCATCCTGTCAGCTATCTGTACTTCGAGAGATAGCGACTTATTAAGTCAGAGGCAGGCTGCGTCCAGTTCGGGCAAAATCAGGGTATGAGGTGATGCCACATCAAACGCCATCAGCGTAATTCCCATTTGGACACACATAGACAGATCGACTGTCGCCTTTCGATGACAACTGAAGCTTCCCTCTACTTCTCCTTTCCTCTACTTCTCCCCGACCGTTCAAGTCACTATCATGTGCAAGTCTGCGTTCTACTATCAGCAAATCTGGACAGAACGCATCTTGTCCGACCGCTCTCGGGCGACCTCTCATTTGCTTTCAGCTCAAGAAGGTTCAGATGAGCCGGCATCTGGTATCACCCGCACAAAATGCGTCAGCCGACCAATAACTCGCTATCGGGCAAGTCATGAACCCGCTCCTGCACAGCTTTCATTGTTTCCGCCATTTTCACCTATCAAACTCGGGGCCTCGATGCGCGGGAATCGACCATCGCAACTGAAAAGACTAACAGACGCCTGTACCCTCCCATCCCTTGACGCTTCTAGGCCCAACAAACTCGTCTTCCTTCCATGCAACACCAGCCATTTCCTGAATGTGAGGAGAGCATTACTCCGTGTGGTGCGCAACCTCATATGCTCAGGTGACTCTCAGCGCTGAGTTGGGCAGTCACCTGCTTTTGCACCTTATAGCTAGAGCAAAGAACGACGAGCTAGATAGTCATTGGTGTGACGTAAGATACAGAGAGGTGTAAAGCCTAGTCCAAGGGATGAATCCTGGCAACGTCTCTGCCGCTACAGAGCTCCTTCCCTGGAAGGACTCGGCTCCGAGGGGCCAGTTGGACTTGACATGCTGTTCTGAAAGAGCTGAGCTATTAGCAGCCCATGCTACGATAAAGTAGGCCGCTGGGACGGTCACATTCGATTGACAAAGGGTCGAGCTCAGGCTCGCTGAACAGCGCTTAAAACCTTGTACACCATGGCTTCCGAATTCATTATCGTTGAACGCTCATGTCTCGGCTCGGATGCAGGGAGGGAAGAGATTGAATCGAGCTTTCGAGCCCGGCAATAGACCCTTGTACCCGGCTCCTTTGGCTCTCTCATCTTCATTGCGCCAGGTAGAAATTATTGACTCCGTCTGACTGAGAGTCCGCTCCAGCGACTCTCACGAGAAGCTTATCGACGTGAATGGATTCGACGCCTGGCTCTACAGTATCTCGAGCATTCATGAGGGAGACAATACCTCAACAGCATCTCACCAGAGCTGGGAAATGGGTGCATGGTGGGGAGACTATGGCGGCACAAAGTCGTGACTTGTGATGACGATCAATCCTGCTATACCGTATCCGACAGGAGGAGTCCAGATCGAGAATATTTTCTGTGTAGCACTATATATTCACATCTACTTTGACCATTCTTAATCCCCGACAATCGTTGAGTCACTTTCCTTGCTTCACCCCCTTCGTGACAGCAGGCGAATCATTCCTGCGAGTTCACACCGTACTTCAATCCTCACCTCACCCACCTTTTCTGCACATCAAGCCTAGCTTTTGCGTAAGTCCAGACGGTGAAAGTCGCAGAGTAGCCCCCTAACGCTTCTGTTATTGGCTCTACTTAGGCTGTCACTGTTGACCATGAAAGCTCCGAAAGTCACATCGGGCCGCAGGTCTTCGCCTTACAGCATTGCTGGTCACCCTCAAAAGCTCCCCTCCTCAGCCTCAACTTGGAAGGTTCAAGCGGTCTTCAAATACCCGTCGAACACGAAAGATGGACAGGACTTGCGAGCTGATCTCATTGTAAGTTACCTGCTTGAGAATTGATGCTCCGAGATTCATTGACCATTCTTTTCCCCAGAACGGTACTATGGGCCTTGCTGTTGAATTGCCTCGTACTCTCCCCCAAGCTGCTCCGGGAGCCTCGAAGAAACTCTGGAATATCGCGGAAGGGACTCGCTTGGGAACGAACATGACTTGCTTTGACGATTATCAACACCTTCGCGTCACCTTGACGAAGTACTTTGGGATGGACGGTGAATACATGCACAAGATCAACGCCGCCTTCGACAAGTATCGTCAACTCCTCGGCAAGCGAGGGAACAAAAGAAACGCGTCGACTGGTGAAAAGGCTGCCGAGAGCGGCGATCGTAAGAAAAGGGAGGGGATCGACTGGGGCAGCTCAATCTTTGTAGACTACCTCTTCTTCTTGTGTGAGTACGCTTCAATCGCCAAAAGGATGCAGCACTGACATACTCCAATGCAGTCGAATACTTTGTGCCCCGCGCTCCTTTCGAGAACGGTCCCGATCGCGGCAAAACGGCGCAAGCGTTCGGTCGACAGCTTGGACGAGACATGGTTATCGAATACTTGCTGTCGATCTGCACCGGGGTAGTCTTCTGCAACAAGAAGGTTTCTTCGCACTGGCAACAAGTCCGTCGCAAGCTGGGAGGAGCGATAACGAACCATGACGACCGAGGATCCCCCGAGTACTTATCGATCACGCATGGTTTCGAAGGTGACTTTCCCGGAGACGAGAATCCCATGGTAGATGAGCTTGAATGGATGTCGGCAAGCTACAAGGAGCGACACCGAGCCGTCAAGAAGACCAAGGAAGAGGCTGCCGACACTGGCGTTCCCTTGGTTCTGCCTCCAATCCTGGCTGTCATCCTGGAACCTTTCGCCAACGCCTCATTGATCGACTGGGAGAGGTTCGAAGTTCCCTTCTTGTTCTCTTACTGGCCTGTTCCCGAGGGTCTTCATGCTCGATGGCTTCTCGAGCAAGGAGCCGCACACCAAAGAGCGAAGACCAATGCTGAAGACAAGAAGCGACAGGAACAACCTGAGACCCAGGGCGGACTTTCCAGCGCCACAACTTTCGCGGCACGAAGATCCGGTATTTCGAGCAAAGGGGACGGCGAGAAGCCCATGCCGGACGAGGATAATGTCACCGACAACCTGGTTCTCGACACAACAACCGCTACCAATAACACTCCTTCCCCCGTCGAGCCCAAACCCTTGCGAGTGGCATCCACGGAACCTAGCGAGCCTGGAAGCGTTCGTTCCGACAGGGTGGAAGTCGAAGAGGCTGCCAATCTCCTCCTCCATTTCTACGGTAGCTCTTCTCGACCTGCTAGTGCCCTGGGCGAGGCGGGACCTGGACCGACCTCTTTTAGCTATGCTCGTCGTCTGACCAATCCGAAGTGATCAGCTCCCCGCACGGAAAACCATCAAGCATACAGGTACCTTCCCTTTCTCTGTCGTCGATGACTCTGTCACTAGTCAACGCCGACACCGCAATTCGCCCTGGCTACGCAACATACACGACGATACTACGATCAACATTCTTTCCCACTCTGGAATTTGCAGGCGATCCTCAATAATTCACTTATAATATGGCTGTACTCGCGATACACACCAGTGCGTGACATAGCAACCACGAGGACTCGCAGAGACGTCATGGACAATTGCATGTCGCGCACAACTTTCGCTTGCGCTGCTGCTCGCGGCTTAGAGCCTCGCTGCTACTTTACTATCTCTGGGTAGCATGATATACTGCTTGTATCGGACGAAATATCTGTCACCTCCTCGGAATTACAATACCGAGTTGATGGGCTTAGCTTATACTTCCAAGTTTATGCGATTTGATTATGAGTATTATGCATTTAAGCTCTCGGTACGTGAGATTGTGGAAGGCATCGGGGTTGTCTTGAATATTGTCGAAGCTGACTGAGAAAGGGCATTGTGCCAATGTTATTTCGGAGTGATCAGAAGAAGTCTTTGTCTGAATGTTTCCACGCAGACGTATGGAGCGGGGATTGCATTGGCGAGGCGATATTCGCAAAGACATGGCGATGTCTGAGTGTTTTCGCCTGCGGCACTGGCGCAAAAGGATGACCCGCCAGTCGCAATAAACGAAGAACCCTTGTCGGGCATCATCGAAATAGTTTCGAAGTGACTAAGGCTAAGTGTACACCTCCGGTTGCTGAACGGACAAATCACGTTGTTCTTCTTCAAAAACGGCCCAAGAGCTGGCTCAAACGACCGGCAGACAATCGTTTGAGCGGATCCATTTGTTACTTCAATAGTTTTGGATTTCTCAGCCGAGATCGCTCGTACATGCGAACCGCTCCGGACGCTCCTCGCCCACAAGATCACAGTGTCCCGCGAATATGCTGCTTGTATTTCATAGTCCTGCTTCGATAATCACATGATTTCCTTGTCTTCGTCGAACCGTTACTTAGATCCGGATAGAGTCTGCGCGGCGCATGATTAGAGATGAGTATCGAGAGAAGGAGAGACAATGGACGTACTGTGGCTGGCGCTTCGGGCCAGGTCCTGCTCGACGCCCCATACGTGGGCTCGCAAATCCAGGACTTCGACGTGAAGACCGTCCTGAAAAACAGAGATGGAATGATATCAGCCATTGGTATTATGAAGCGATGCCCCCTCCTGGACGCAAGGCTCGCCAGAAGAGACGCAGAGACTCACGTAGACCTGCTTCATCTCTGCCCGCAACTTGGTTACATCCTCCTTGACAGCCGAAGTAGAGCTCAATCGCTTGAGCTCCTTCTCGACGGCTTCTATACGCTGCAGGTGGTTGGCCATCTACATCGAGGGGCCATGGTCAGCTACGATCGATCGGTCCGTGAGCGAGATAGGCGGGGTTCACCTTGCTGGTGCTGTCTTGCAAATCCTCAACACTGCCTTGCAGCAAAGAACTGGCGAGCTTGTATTCCTGGAGGAGGTAGTACGAGGCGTATGCGGAGGCCAAGGAGAATCCGAAGAACTGTGATTGAGGGGTAGACGATAAGCATTCCACAGTCGGAATCTCTATCCAGCATGACTGACGAATCCCAACAATCTATTTCCAATACAGACACGGTCAGCTACTTGCTCGGGGAAAGCTGCAACCACTCACCCTCCTCTCAGACCGCCCACAGGCTTCTTGACGGGAATCGTTCCGACCGTTCCGATGGGTTCCGTGCCGACGACCGCCTGGGCATTCGCGGACGAGGATGCAATCGTTCGACGGGCGGTGACAGTGGGGTTGGTGCGCGCGATGGCCCGGAAGAGAGGTGTGAAGCGCTGGGATGCCATGGTGAGGGAGTGTCAATGCTACGTAGTCTGTAGAGTAAAGGAGACGAGGACTAGCTACGCCGGAATGGACACCTTCGTTGTCGTATTCGTCAACCGCGGCTGGCTCGAGGGGACGAATCCGAAGAAAGCGCGATCGCACGAGCGAGTGACCTCCACTTGGGAATTTTCGGAGCGCACAAGCCAGCGAGCGTCTCATACTGCCATCGACAAGACGTTATCGACGCTCCTCAGTGCTCTTCCTCTTGTCTGCTCAACAAGTAAAACCAAAGTACTGGGCATCCGTCGATCGTCAGCTTTGCACCACCTCAACACGGCCCCGGTACATGGCCATCATGTCTGGTGTTCAGCCGATGCAGGTTGACGTCATTGACTTGGACGACGAGTCCGGGTCGGTGTCACCGTCAGTCGTCGCCATTGACGAGCCTCCGACGGCACAACAGACGGAGACGGCATTCGATATCATGAAATTCCCGCTCAAGGAACAGGTCGCGGCGTTCCTCGAGGATATTGGCGTCAAAGCCGCCGCTGAACGACCTGCCTACATACCGCAAGACGCCTTCGCACTCGCATTCGACAGCGCACTCTCGGAGTCGCCCCTCAAGGCCTCTTCAACTTTACAAGGCCTCTCAAGCATTCTCGGCATCGCTGGATTGACCGAGCTATTCATCAAGTACTTTCGACCGATCCTCGTGGATTTATTGGCACGATGGGTCTCATCTACCTCGGCGGAGACGCCATCGGAGGAATGGGAACGCAAGTTGTTCGTTGTGGCGGAGCTTGCGCAGCACGTACCAGAGGCGTGGTCGTAAGTTCCAGTCCGTTCCTGTGCGAGCCAATGTCTGATCACGAGTCCCGGTCAGTGTCATCCATAAATTCCTCGAACTCTCGCCATTCTTGAAGCAATCGCCCATGGCCTTTTGCCCGGACGACGACACCGTCGCCACTCTTCCAGCCGATCGTCTTCACCTGCTGCTCCTATCCTACTTCCGCATCCTTGCGGCGGACCCGCTCATGGGACAACGCAACGGCTGGAAGATCAACCCACTGAAACGACTATACTTGACCCATCCGGACAATGGAGTCAAGATCATGGCGATTTCGGTGTTTGCGTCGCAGATGGGTCTGCCGGAGTTGGGGAGAAGGAAGATGGAGGAGGAAGTTTTGGGAGCCATTGGAGGAGTGGATGGTGACATGGCGTATGGATGGAAGCTATCGGACATGGAGGAGCCTGAGGCACATACGGCGGATACAACATCACGAGCCCAGCGAACGTTGGAAACGTGGAAGACGGATGCTTGGGTTATCCGGACAATGGAGTACCGACGGGAACGGCGGATCGCCCAGTTCTCGCGTGACTACCCGTGCGCGACGAAAACGACCCTGTCGGAGACCGATCTTTCCGATCTGATCGCCATTGCCGGTAGCGAACTACTCTTCCGGAGACAAGAGCCCTCCAAGGACGTCAATAAACTCGTGCACGTCAAGACCGCTGCATCGGAAGCCTGTATCAGCCAAGTCGCCAAGTCGCTTTGCCTCGGGCTGCCGACATTGATCAGCTCGCCATCTTCGGCTGGTAAAACCCACGTCGTTAATTACCTGTCGACGTTGATATACCCGACGACACCGCTCAACTCGAGGGTATTGACGATCGCCCTCGCCGACACGTCGATTGACGCCAAGGCGTTGCTCGGGAGCTACGTCTCCTCACCGACGAATCCTGGAACATTCACGTGGACAGAAGGAGCTTTGACCAAGGCCGTGCGGAGTGGACGATGGGTCATTCTGGAGGATATCGACAAGGCCGGGCAAGAGGTCTTGAGTCTTTTCTCGAAATTAGCGGATTCCATGACCATGCCGAAGCATGTCGGGAGCAGCGCATCGTTGGATATCCCCGGCAGAAGGTCAGTCGAGGCTGGAGATGGGTTTGCACTGATCGCCATGCGGACCGTTGGATCTGTCGCGGACAAGTCTTTGCCGCCGGCCATTTTCCTGGGACACAATTATTTTGCAGAAAGTTTGCTTGATTCGCCGACGGAACAGGATTTACAGAGTATTCTCAACTTCAAGTATCCCCGTTTGGCTGGTTCTCCTGCACAGGTACTCGTCAAGACGTATCATAATCTCAAGGAAACAGAACGAATTGGCAGCAAGATTACCCTTCCTGGATCTGGAGCTGCAAGAGGTTACGGCCTGCGGGATCTGGAGAAATGGTGCGCACGCGTGGAACGGATGCTACCCGCAAACACGGATGCTGCAATGCACATGGAAGGCGATCATCTGCGATTCTCGAATCCCGTGGTACAGGACGAAATCTTTCTAGAGGCATTGGACGTTTTCCTGGCGGCGCTTCCTTCAAGCGTCTACGACAAATCGCGCGGAAGGAGGGATATCATCGCTGAGATCTTGTCAGAGTCTTTAGGACTCGGTGAAGAGAGGCGAGATAATCTCTTGAATCAGAGGAGACCCACTCTCGAGGTCACGGGTGACACTCGTGCCCGACAAAGCAGCACAGTACGGATCGGTCGTGCATCGCTCCATGGCTTGGCTCCACGGCCTGGCGCTGCTGCTACCGCATCACGGCCATATGCATTGACGAAACCTTCGGCCATCTTGCTCGAAAGGATTGCGGTATCCATCGCATCAGGCGAACCCGCGCTGCTGGTCGGTGAAACCGGAACCGGTAAAACGACAGCCGTGCAGTATATGGCGACTACGCTCAACCGACCTTTGACGGCCATCAATTTGTCTACGCAGACTGAATCGTCAGACTTGCTCGGCGGCTTCAAACCGATCGATGCCGCTGTGACCGCAAGGCAGATCTATGCCACGTGGCTAGACCTCTTCCGCCAGACTTTTAGTCGGAAGAAGAATGAAAAGATCGAGGTGGTCGTCCGCAAGTCGATGTCGAACAGGAAATGGGATCAACTGGTCAAAGTTTGGATGGGTACGGTGCCTCTTGCGAAACAAAAGCTACAAGAGCGCATACACGCGTGAGCAGACTGGAGTTCGTATTTCTTCTCCTACTAATGTCTCGTTCAGACGGGGCGCAAGCGGCGACTCGGCAATCACAGCAACAGGCGAGATACCAGAAGGCGATGCCCCTCGAAAGCGCAGGAAGCTCGCTGACGACGAGGTACCGACAATCGAGCTCGAAAGGCAGCTTGCCGGATGGAAAGCGCTGGAGCAGGAGATCTCGACTTTCAATCTCCAGCACGTCAAGTCAACCAGTCGCCTAGTCTTCTCGTTCGTGGAAGGTCCGTTGGTACAGGCGTTGAGATCAGGAGAATGGTGAGTGAGGGAAGTGAGAATCTGTAATTCTTCAACTGACATGTATTCCCTCTGTAGGATCCTACTTGATGAAGTCAATTTGGCGAGTTCCGAAACCTTGGAGGCCTTGTCGACGATTCTGGAGAGTCCGACATCTTCGGTCGTTCTGACGGAGCGCGGCGATCTGGAACCCGTTGAACGACATCCCGACTTTCGCCTTTTCGCCTGTATGAACCCGGCCACGGACGTGGGCAAGAAGGATCTTCCTCCCGGTCTTCGTGCTCGTTTCACGGAGATCTATGCTCCGCCACCAGACGATGACGAGGAAGCTCTTCGAGGCATTGTCAAGCAATATCTCGGGGACGCCGTCGCGGGTGATCGGTCAGCCATAGCCGACGTCGCCGACTTCTACTCTGGCATCAAGGCATTGGCGAGAAACAAAGAAATCGTCGACGGAACCAATACGCCACCGCATTTCAGCATGCGAACGCTTGCCCGAGCGTTGACTTTCGCTGTCGAAGTGTCCCCGTCCTTCGGTATGCGCCGCGGTCTCTGGGAAGGTCTACTCATGACCTTCACTATGTCGCTCGACGGCCCAAGTTACGAGATTGCCCGGAAGCTCTGTGTCGACAAAATTTTGCGAAGCATGCGTAATGTCGGAGCGCGGTTCGGGGGCCAACCGGCGGTTCCCGATCCAAGTAGACCAGATGACTTTGTGTTGTTTGGTGATTATTGGCTAGAGAAGGGTGCAGAACCTGTCGTCCTAGATGAGAAGTATATCAAAACCCCATCAGTTGCCAACAAACTTGCAGACCTTGCGCGTATCATCATGACGCGCAAACTGCCCGTCCTCATTCAGGGTCCAACGTCTAGCGGCAAGACAAGTGCTGTTGAGTACCTAGCGAAGCAGACCGGTCATCGATTCGTCCGTATCAATAACCACGAACACACCGATATTCAGGAGTATCTCGGTACATACGCATCCGATCCTGTGACCGGCAATCTAGTATTCAGAGAGGGCGTTCTGGTCACAGCCGTAAGGAATGGCTACTGGTTGGTTCTCGACGAATTGAACCTGGCGCCTACCGACGTTCTAGAGGCTCTCAACCGATTGCTAGACGACAATCGTGAGCTCGTCTTGCCAGAGACCGGCGAAGTCATTCGACCCCATCCACATTTCATGCTTTTCGCCACTCAGAATCCACCAGGACTTTACGCCGGTCGAAAAGTCTTATCCCGAGCATTCCGTAACCGTTTCCTCGAAGTGCATTTCGACGACGTGCCACAACAGGAACTTCAAGAGATCTTGCACCGCCGCTCCGATATCGCTCCAACATATGCGAGACTCATAGTCGAAGTCTTCCGCGAACTCCAGCATCGCCGTCAAGCCACAAGAGTCTTCGAAAGTCGGCAATCATTCGCAACGCTTCGAGACCTATTCCGCTGGGCGGGTCGTGAAGCTATCAGCCACCAGCAACTGGCTGAGAACGGTTATCTGTTGCTCGGTGAACGGGCACGGAAGGATGAAGATCGGTTGGTAGTCAAAGAAGTCCTGGAAAAGATCATCAAGGCCAAAATCGACGAGGATGCACTGCTGCGCATATCCTTGGATGCAAGTAGTGCATACTCGAGGCTTGGTCTTCCGCTGCCAGCAAGTATGTCGACCAGTATTGTGTGGACGAAAGCTATGCAACGGCTGTTCACGCTAGTTGCCACGGCGGCGGCCAATGACGAGCCTATACTTTTGGTAGGCGAGACCGGATCCGGAAAGACTTCCGTCTGTGAGGTCATCGCTTCACTTCTGAGTCGACAGCTCATTCAGGTCAGCTGCCACCAAAACATGGAGACCGCCGATCTGCTAGGAAGTCAAAGACCAGTCCGAAATCGAGCTGCAAAGCTGCAACAAATCAGTACCGCTATAGCCCTGCTTTGCCAGGAAGTCAAAGTCTCTCAACTCCCCGGAGATTATGCCAGTATCGAAGGCATCTCCGATATACTTCGTACCCTATCGCAAGATGACCGGTTCGCCGCCGTCAAACCTCGACTCGATGAGCTGCGATCGACCCTTCAACAAGCTTCAGCGCTTTTCGAATGGTCTGATGGCCCACTCGTGCATGCAATGCAGAATGGATCCGTTCTTTTGCTCGACGAATTGTCTCTAGCGGATGATTCAGTCCTAGAGAGACTCAATTCGGTATTAGAACCTGCAAAAATCCTCGTTCTGGCTGAAAAGGGCGGCGCGTCCGATCTCGACTGCACCGTCACCGGTCAAGCTGGGTTCCAGGTTATTGCTACTATGAATCCCGGAGGCGATTTCGGTAAAAAGGAACTTTCCCCGGCGCTGCGGAATCGATTTACAGAAATATGGGTTCCAGCTGTGACCGATAGAACAGATCTGGAGCAGATTATCGAGCGGTCATTTCAAGTGGATTCGCTGCGGCCAGCCACGCCCTATATCCTGGATTTCGTCAACTGGTTCAGCGAGAACATCGTTGACCAGGCGCAAACTGGAATGGGTCTTCGAGATATTCTGGCAAGTCTACCTTTTCATTCATGATTTTGTCGGTGCCGCTGACGCCCTTCGATTAGGCTTGGGTCTCGTTCAGCAATGTATGTGCCACGCGCCTTGGCCTTTCCAGTGCGGACACTTTTGTGAGTGGCCTGTCATTTGCGACATATCATTCAAGCGATCTAACTATATGTTTTTCCAGATCCACGCAGCCAAGCTTGTGATCACCGACGGTCTTGAAACGCTGCCGTCGGTAGCCGCATTGGGCCGAGACAGGCTAAGCGAGATGCGGCAGAAGTGCGATGCCGAGCTGCAAGAGCTTGCGCGGAACTTGGGTTCAGAAGAGCGCAAAAGCGACGGTCTTGTTGTTGAAGCGGCAACGGTCTCGGTATCTCCTACACACTTTGCGATCGGCCCGTTTTCAGTATCTAAGGGCATTCAAAACAACCACGATTCGGAGGCATTCGCCATGGAGGCTCCCACGACGATGAACAACCTTCTTCGAGTCGTCCGGGCGTGTCAGGTACCGAAGTCGATTCTGCTCGAAGGGAGTCCAGGAGTAGGCAAGACAAGTCTTGTTCAAGCGTTGGCGAATGCATGCAACAGACACCTGTGCAGAATCAACTTGTCCGACCAAACGGATTTGATCGATCTCTTTGGGTCGGATCTCCCCGTAGCCGGCGGGTCTGCAGGAGAGTTCGCTTGGCAAGATGCAGCATTTTTGACTGCCATGCAGAACGGCGACTGGGTACTTCTCGATGAGATGAATTTGGCTTCTCAGGCAGTCCTGGAGGGTCTTAACGCTGTTCTCGATCATCGAGGAAGTGTTTACGTGCCAGAGCTGGACCGGACCTTTGTCAAGCATCCAGAGTTCCGCCTATTCGCCGCTCAGAACCCTGTCCAGCAAGGAGGAGGTAGAAAGGGTCTGCCAAAATCATTCCTCAACCGTTTTACCAAAGTTTATGTGCAAGAACACACACCCGAGGATCTGGTATTCATCTGCCAGCGGATCTTCCCCAACTTGGACTCTGCGCTGCTGAAGAATGTCATCCAACTCAACGAGAAGCTATACGAAGCGACGATGATACATCGTCAATTTGGTCAGGAAGGTGGTCCTTGGGAATTCAATCTCCGAGACATTATCCGACTTTTCCGATTATACCTTACTCGGAACGGCTTCGAAGGTGAAGACGGTCTGGCAGGATTCCTGCAGATGGTCTACGTCAATCGATTCCGAAGTCTTCGCGATAAAGAGGCTGTCTGCCGTCTGATCTACGACCTATTCCGCGTCCGGATCGATCCATCACACCGACCATGGATGTATGCCACAAGAGGCTACGTTCAGGTAGGCTTTGCTGTCTTGCGCAGATCGAGTTCACTGGCATTCAACTCCATCAGAAGCCTCGCGCAAGATCAATTTCAGCAGTGTCAATCTCTGATGAAATGCATTGCTGCCGGTTGGTTGGCCATTCTGGTTGGTCCAGCCGGCACAGGAAAGCGAAGTGCGGTCCGCTCAATTGCTGGCCTTGCAAGTAATCAGCTCTACGAGTATTCGATGCATTCTGGGGTGGACACCATGGAAATGTTGGGAACCTTCGAACAAAGTGATCCAAGTCGCCAACTTCACTTGGCTGCCGATGCATTTGACGAGCTCCTCCAGTCGCTGGAGCTCGACACAAGAACACTCATCGACGACTTGCAACGTATAACGCGGTCTCTTCGCGAGTGCGACTCATCGGATATCGGTAAAAGGACAGAGGTGTTGGCCCATGCGCACGACGCCTGCCAATACTTGGCGTCCTTTGGCTTGTCAGAAGAGCGTTTGTCGGCTGTAACGGCCTTGTTGCAGGCTGCTTCTCGGCCTACAGGGCCTTCATTCGAGTGGATTGACGGGCCTTTGGTCGCAGCGATCAAGCAAGGCCACTGGTTCTTCATCAACGACGCAAACTTGTGCAGTCCATCCGTTTTGGACCGACTCAATAGCTTGTGTGAACTGAATGGCACGTTATCCCTCAACGAGAAAGGTAGCACGTCCGGGCAGACAGAAATCCTACGTCCCCATCCCAATTTCCGATTATTCCTGTCCTACGACCCACTGAAAGGTGAACTCTCTCGCGCTATGAGGAACCGAGGAATAGAGGTTGCATTCCTTCGAAACTCTCTCTTTTCAAACACAAACGATCTCGGCACGCTCAGATCGACTTTCCTCCAGCAGTCATCCGAGGAGGCTTATAGCATTCTGCAAGTTCCTGGTATCGAGACAACCGACGACCCCTTGGATGAAGCCTCATTGGCGAGACTTGTGACAGGCGAGTCCCTAGAAGCCACTTGCATCACGAAACGCATGATCTCTACCGGGTCTGCCGAGTCGATACAAGCGTGGAAAGGCTTCGTGGACATCCTCGATACTGAGGCATTGACCGACATCGCGCAATCTCAAAATACTGGCTTGTTATCCGCAGTCATCATCGCTCGGGATGTCGTCGCTTCTCTGGTAAGCGAAAGCTGTTGCATATTCAGTATCTTCGAGCGCTGACCGCTTTCCTGGTGCGATAGCCGTTAGACCTGAGTCTAAATCCCCAATTTGCCAACTTCGCTCCTACAAGGCTTCTCACTCGACTCGTACAACTGGTTGCAGAAATCAGCAAAGTTTGTGGTGGGAGTCTTCGACAATCGCAGTTGTCAACTTCAGCCCTCGGTGGAGGAAAAGTCGATGCGAAATCCCTGCGACAGCTCTCTAGCCTCTCGGAGGAACTTGTCCAGGCTGGACTGAATTGCCTCCAGGCATATCGGCTCTCACAAGATGTTGCAGACCGACAGGTGAGCAACGGCGCAAGCGAGGCTTTTCCCACTGACTCTCACACATTTGCGCATAGGCAACGATTGATGACATGGGCGTGCTCGTTGGCGTTTTGCGACAGCTCTGCGCCCTTCTCGATTCACGAACCTTTCAGCACGCGGCTGTCAAGGTCTACGTTCAGCTTTTACAACCGCTTGCGGTAACCCTGAGGAATTCCAGCCTTTCTGTGGCCATCAAGGACCTCAAATCTTCTGTCGAACCTTCTACTGGCTTGAGCCAAGCGATCATCTGGAAAGCACTATTAAGGGATGATGCTCAAAATGTGGAGGCTCAAGTGAATCAGCTTTTGCATGGCCTGAGGCACATCGACACTTGTGAGGGATTTCATCAGTGGAAGGTGTCTGTCCCTTAGACTGACAACCTTCTTGTCCTGTTAGCCCAAATATCGGTTGCCGGGATCATCCAGATTGCAGGGCTTATCAAAGCGCGAAAACTGAAGGCCTCTCAGGCTGAAGCCGAATTCAGCAGATTGCACCAAGGGCTCCTTTCGGTCAGTATCTCGAAATGTACCGCAGACATCGGACTAATGACTTGGTCTGATTAGATGGCACCGCGTGAAACTTCAGAACCAGCCGACTTCGAGGTCCGCGCAGCGAGGGATATTCTCACTCAGCTCGTGGCTTTCGCAGGCGTCTCCAGTGAAGCCGTATGTCTGCCAGTCTTCTTGCCGAAGCGACAATGCTAAGCCTCTTCCCTTGCAGAGTCTCATCAGTTATAGCGAGTTGGCAACTAAGCTCGATGCATCGAGTATGGCCCCACTGCCTGCTATTGTGGCGCTTCGCACCACAGAACCTTCTTGTGGTACGCGGTTTGCTTGTGCATCGCCCGCTGACACGTCACTAATGTACGGCATGTTATACAGCGTCCTACTTCGATATGATGATTACGTATCTTAAGGGACTGTGGATAGAAACAGGCGAAGGCGTCAGTAAAGAGGTCAGTCACGTGTGTCATATCGACGGCTTGCGGCTGAATTGACTATCGATGTTCTCGCAGTGGGTTTTGCAACCCGGCCATCTCTGCCAATCGTCTGGACTCGCATCGATCGTTGCTGCGAGGTGAGCATGTTGTCTTGAACAAGTCGCGCAAGAATTAATCAATTTTCTGCAGTGTCGCTCCAGAGACCAGAGTAGGCGAGCTCGATAGATATTCGTTGAGCCGGCGGATTGTGTCACATACCCTCCTCTGGGAAACGGAAAACCAGAAGGCATCGGCTGCCCAAGCATTGTCCGTCATGGGTTTGAACGCATTGCAGATGGTAAGTCGATAAATTGCTATCACGTGACATCCACTGATTCTGCGCTGTTGTAGTTTGCCAACATCGTTGTTTCACGATCCGCAAGATTTGCAGCGTCGCCTTCTAGCCCCGCGGAGATCCTACACGCTATTTCTGGCATAATAAGTACGACATCGCAAGTTCCGTTGGATCAAGCAAACGCTCTGTTTGTGCCCTACCTCGAAAAAGCCTGTCAACTTTACCAGTCCTTCGACGCGTCGGAAACTCTAAAGGCTGGCCAGATATGGATCCTTCTCGGACAGACTTTGATCAGCTCATTCGTTCCGGACGTGCCTCTCGACCCTACGGTCGAAGAAAGCTGCCAGCAGAAGCTCCATCAGGCTAATCGGTCCCGGCTCGATCTGGAGCTGAGAGCGTACACAGTTGCAGAGCAACGCATCACTGGCAACGGGTCGAATCGGGCAATCAACGAGATCCACGTCGAGCTTGAACGGGTCGAAGCGGACATGGACACCACCCGCTCTTGGAATTACGACGCTCGGAACGAGAAATTACAGGCCTTCTACCAAGAAGTGCATCGCTTCTTGGGCCACGTTATGCAACCGCAAAAAATTGATGGTCTCGCTCATGTGCTGGCCAACAACGGAGACAAATATGAACTCAGACTGGCCGAGGAAGAGAATTTTCAAGCGGCGGCTCAGGCTTTCGTCAAGCGACTCGAAGAGTCATATGAGGACTTGCAGGATTTGGCGCAACCCGTTCATGCTGCCGTTCAAGCCGTTCGTTTAGGGTTGCGTGTCATCGCACAAGATGCCATCCGTCGTCACGAACAGGATAATTCCCGACATCAAGTCCTACTGGTGCAACAACTGACCTCCTTCCCATCAGTCTCCTCGCTAGAGGGGCTCGCGGCCGATAGGCATAATCATCAACCGTCAAAGGAGACTGCGGGTGAACTCCTCCTTCAGTTGCGATCCATCAATATGCGTGTCAATGTTGGCCATACCATCGCATCCATTGCTGCTGACTTGGAGACGCTTTACAGCCGAATCTCTGCCTTGTGGCGAGTAGACCAAGAAGCCATCAAGAGACAACAACAGGTCGCGGAAAGCTTGTATCGACAACGAACAACCGAGGAAGAGGTCGAGTCCGACGAAGTTATCGAAGCCCGAGAACTCGCTCAACTGTTCCCAACATACGACGACGATCAAGAGCCCCCAGAGACATCCAGTATGGGAGGTCGTAAGGGCGGCTTTGTCAAGACAGAGCATATTCGCGGTATTTATCGATCGCACCTCGCGCTCTTCCGCTTGCCAAATGCGGATACGGAGAAGCGTGCGTGGTCTATTGACCGGAAAGAGGTGGTCGGCCGGCTACTTCTACACAATCGACTAGCGTTTGACCAAGATTTGGACCGCAACAGCCGCGCATACCAACTGTTGGCAATCGATGACGAAACTCACGGAGTTGCTGCAGTGGAAGCGGACTCGCAGTACAACTTCTATCATTCGCCCAACCGGACGGAAATCACGCGGGCATTGCACATTCTTCGGCGTCTGCGCGCTCGCTTGACCGTCATTCTCGAAGAATGGCCTGACCAGATCCGGTTGCAGCACATCATTGATCGATGCGAGTACACTCAGGCAATGCCTGCGGAGAGTTCCGTCGCTCGGATGCTCGCCGCAATGGAGCAGCTGCTTGATGTCCTGCAGGATTGGGAGTCTTACGCCAATCGCGACAACTCGCTTGCGTCTTTCCGGGACGATATCATCGCTCTTATTATCGAATGGCGAAAGGCAGAATTAAGCGCTTGGAACAGGTTGATGGACCAAGAAGTCATTGCGTATGACTCTGAAAACGCCGCGTGGTGGTTCCGCCTGTACGAGTTGTTGATGGTGGGAACCGAATCTGCGATCGAAACCGCTGGATCTGAGATAGAACTCAAGTTCCAAAAGCATCTCGATTCTGCCTTGCCGCTTATCATGGAGTACATCTCCGCCACATCCTGCGGTCATTTCGGATCTCGTCTACGCCTCCTGGGCAGCTTTGCGGATTACATCGACGTCACCAAATTGCGATCCTCGGTGCGTGCCTCGGAGCAGTGGCGTAGTGTTATGCATTTGCTTCGGAATATCGAAGCCAGTTACGGGCAATACGCAGAGATAGTCCAGCAAAACATCAGTAAACAGCGTGATCCTTTGGAGAAGGCCGTTCGGGACTTCATCAAATTGGCCAGCTGGAAAGATGTCAACGTCAATGCCATGCGGGCGAGCGCCCGCAAGAGTCACGCCCAGCTGTACAAGACCATTCGCAAATTCCGTGATGTCCTCAGGCAACCGGTTACACCCTTCTTGGGCACTCCTTTACCGACTTTACCAGCATGGCAGTCCAGCAGTTTCGTTGCAGCTTCGATCGTGCAAGAACAGTCAAAGGCTATACAACGGCCTGTCGAAATAGAAACGCCCACTTTCCTGGCGGATGCGAACCGGACGATCACCAAGTATCAACGCATAATGGCTGCCAGGGAAGAGGTCACTGCCTCAGCTTGCGTAACAATCGAGGACTTAGCAACCGACATCGTCGAGACGACCGAGGCGTTGGCAAAGGAAACGCCAGCGCATCTTACCGAGGAAAACAAGAAAAATGCCAAGAACTTGCAAACACGCAAGCGCAAGGCCTTTTCGGATCTTTTGAAGGAGCTTCGACGTCTGGGTTTCTCCGCGAAAGTCCGAGCCGATCAGCTCGCGAATCAAAGTTCGGCCACCAACATCCTCAAATTGTGTCCACTGGAACAGGACGAAGCCAGTGAGCTGTCCGCGCGGGATTTGCTTCAAAGGGTAGAGCAATACCATCACCGTCTGGACTTCGCCTTGCCGGCGATGCGACACGCCCTGAACGATCACAGTACTGATATCGTCACCCATGATTTGCAAAGAGCGCACGGTTTCGCCGAAAGCGCTTTCGCGGAGGCTTTGGGTTCTCGAGAAAAGTACGTCGCATATAGCTTCTGATGCCAGGCAGGCACCATGCTAATGCTCCGCTTCTCCAGTCTCGTCGGTGCCACACTTGCGGCCAAACGACTACGTGCCATATCACGTAGGTTTGGCAAGCTGGCAGATAAAGGCGTTGCATACGCGCATCGTGATCTGCCGGTGCACATCAAGCAGATCCAACACCACGTGCTGGACCTCTGTGAAGCTGGATCAGAGGGTGTACGAGTCATTCACGCGATCTGCAGTCTGCGAAAGCGACATGTCGAAGTCTACCGTCAGGCTGCGACTCGCCTCGAGTCAACATTCTTGACTCTGCAGCCCTACGGCTCCATTTTGGGTGCCGTGGCCGACGAGATTTTCGGCAGCGGTGTCATGCTTCTCTGCAAAAGTGAGTCTTTTTTTGCATATCTACCTCGCCGTATAGCAGTCACTGAATCTGTCGCCTCGTCAGATGAGATGAATGACCTGAACAAGTTATCCCAAGCCTTGTCTCGACAAGAACAGGAGCTGGAGGATGTATCGACTTCCGTTCCGCCTTTGTCATTCGTCATTGAACCACTCGTCAAGATGACACATGCAGCAAAGGCGGTCATTGACAGCCTGCCCTCCTCTCTCGTCACCTGCGATGCGGCGGATATATGGTCGGCAAGCGACAAGGCTATCGAGAGGATGCTCATTGTCGCTCAGTCATTTGGCAAAGAGGCTTTGATTCAAGATGAAAAGGCCGAACGACCACTCTGCACGACTTTGAGGACCGCCCTTCAAGAACAAAAGACTTCGCTGCGCGCGTCCGAGGTGGAAGGCCAACTTCGTGTTTTCGCCGACTCTCTTGCCGCTGGTCCCATTGACGCCGACGACTCTCCGACCATCATATCGGCTGTTCAACAGTTACTACCATATCTCGACGCTTATGTTTCCAAGCTCGATCGCTACTTAACATCTCATGCGGCTTGGTCCAAGGCTCTGTACAAGCTCGACTATGTCCTAGTCCGCACCTTCACCACTCTTTCGTCAAAAGGTTTCTGCAAGCCTGAAGAGGCCGACAATCAACAAGGCTCGGGACAAGAAGGTCAAATGCAGATGGACGGTACCGGCTTAGGATCGGGAAGTGGCGAGCAAAATGTCAGCAACGAGATAGAGGACGAAAGCCAAGTGGAAGGTCTCCAGGGCGAGGATGAGGAGAAGGACGAAGACCAGCCGAAGGATCGGGATGGTGATAATGATGCCGTCGAGATGCAGGATGACTTTGAAGGCGCTCTTGAGGATGTCGATGAGGAGGATGACGAGAAGAAGCAGGAGGAGGGCGAGGAAAACGACGATGAAGACAAGGACGACATGGACGAGCACGTCGGCGATGTGGGAGAGGACGCCGTCGATGATCAGTTCTGGGGAGATGACGAAGAAGATAAAAAGGACGACGTCAGCAATGACCAACTTGACAAGGATCAGAAGCAAGAAAACGGCGAATCCGAAATGGCGGCAAGAGAAGAAGAACAGTCCAAAGCCAAAGATCGACCAGAGACCGGAGAGGATGACGCGGAACAGGAAAATGACAACAAAGAAAATGAAGGTGGACAAGAGGATGATGTGCCTGGAGAAGAGGAAGCTTCTGAGGAAGAGGATAGAGGAGAGGACGGAGCGGGTGCGGCTTTGGACTCTACCATGCCGGAGGTGGAGACTCTCGACTTGCCGGAGGAAATGCAGCTCGATGATGCGGAGGGCTCAGAGCAGATGGAGGACTTTGAGGATGACGGAATGGAAGGCGAGGACATTGAAGACGAAGGCATCGGATCTGGTCTCGATGACGCCGAGGATGTTGCCGAAGATGATTCGGCAGAAAATGAAGCGGACCACGGTGAGGCCGGAGACGAAGAGGCTAAGGAGGATGCCCAAAGTATGCTTCCTCAAGATGCGGACGATCAAGGCGACTCGGGTGAAACGGAAGCCCAGAACGGAGTCGGGGCACAAGGTGGCTTAGACAACAGTGACGCAAAGCTCGATCAGGAACAAGCCGATTCCGAAGCGCGAGATCAGGACCAACAACAGGTTGACGATGTCAAGGAGGGCCAAGGGTAAGTGGAAAAAGGACCTGACATAGCGTTAGTCGCATGACCTGACGATCCGCCTTTGACAGTGCCAAGTCGAACGTACAGCAAGACACTGGTACCGGTGATCAAGCCGAGATGAATCAGTCTGCTGATGGCCAAGGACCGGCCGACGAGAACGCTGCCGCTCCCGATAACTCGCGCAGCAAAGGTGATCTGCAGAATGATGTTCACCGGCTCATCAACGAAATTCTCGAGCGCTCGGGGGATCGTCAGCCACAGGAACAAAATGGTGAACGAGATCTCAAGCAGGTGGAGCATATTCAAGACGACGAAAAGGAAGATCTGCAAGCTCTCGGTGGCTCGCACGAAGAGCAGCAAGCTCGATTAGCCGATCTGGCCATCGTCGACGAAGACATGCCCTCAGCCCCTGATATGGACGTCATGGATACGGCTCAGAACGAGGATGACCTTCCGCCACGGTCAGCCGCGCCGCCACCCGCAAAGCAGGAATCCGCTGGGGAGTCTGATGCTGATAAGGCATTGACCGAAGCACAGATATCTGCTCGGGAGGACAAAGCCGAGAACGATCTCAACATGGATGTCGACCTCGACGATTTGGACGACGCAGCTTTGGAAGATGGCAAACCGAAGTCTACCGAGGATGCTCCCGATTCCAAGGACCTGGAATTGTCCATGAAGAAATGGGTCGATTCAGGTCGTACCGAGAACGGAGAAGAGATCTGGCGAAAATACTCTGCTCTCACGAGCGATCTGTCTTATCACCTCTGCGAGCAACTTCGACTTATCCTTCAGCCGACTTTGGCCACTCGTCTCCAAGGCGACTTCCGAACGGGTAAGCGGCTCAACATGCGCAAGATCATCCCGTACATTGCCAGTGAATACACCAAAGACAAGATTTGGCTTCGTCGCACAAAGCCCTCTCGACGAGAATACCAAGTCTTGCTCTCGCTGGATGACTCTCGATCAATGGCAGACTCGCACTCAGTACATCTCGCCTACCAGACTCTAGCCTTGGTCTCACAGGCCTTGACCAAGTTGGAAGTCGGTCAAGTCGGAATCGCGCGGTTCGGTGAAGAAGTCGAGATGCTTCACGAGTTCAGCGACACAGCGTTTTCCGCGGCTGATGGAGCAAAGGTCATGAACAGCTTTACCTTTGGACAGCACAAAACGGATGTCGCCAAGTTGGTATCCGACAGTCTGGACGTCCTGGCTAGTGCCCGGCAAACCTCGGTCAGCTCTTCTTCCGCTGATCTATGGCAACTCGAAATCATCATTTCCGATGGTGTTTGTCAAGACCACGAAAAACTTCGCAGATTGCTCCGTCGAGCAATGGAGGAACGTGTCATGATTGTTTTCCTCGTCGTCGACTCGCTTGCGCAGGCGGCGCCTACTATACCGGGAGCAGCACCACCCAGCCGCACCTCGATCCTCAACATGCAAAGCGCCGCCTACAAGGAGATCAATGGAGCAATGCAACTGGAAATGACCCGATACCTCGACACTTTCCCTTTTGAATACTTTGTGGTCTTGCGGGATGTCGAAGCGCTGCCGGAGGTCTTGTCCGAAACGCTCAGGCAGTGGATCGCAAGGGTTGCGATGTCTCAGGAATAGAGAAAGTGGTAAGTCTGCACATGCGTTAACGTTATGAATGACGAGACTGAAGTCGATACTGGAAAGCAGACATAGCGCATGATGCCCGTGAATCAGGAAGCAGAGATGAATTGTTTTGTATAATCCAGAAGAATAGAACGTTGTATAGTCTTCATGTATCGGTATCTTTACGGTCGGAATGCGAAGCCAGGCCATTGGAGCCTTTTAAGATCCCTCGTGTCGGCCGCTCCCTCTTCCGAGGTCAGGCGCAAGCGACGAGTCCAGATATAGATAGCATAGTATGGCATCCAGAATATTCTTGTAGAGGCCAGGAAACTACAGGAAGCGGGCAGGAATCGGACCGTATCCCGTGAGCTATCCCGTGCTGAGTAAGCCTTCTTCTCGGATCCGCTGATTACCTCCACCTCTCTTTTATCGCTTCCTTCCGTCCCAAGTCCGGACGATCGGCGTTCATACGGGATTCAGACGGGATTCAGATCCTTTTGGAGAATTCGCGGGGAAACTGGAGAAACAATGGTCGCCAGCTTGATCGCCTGCGCCCTTCGACATCTGTCGAGAACAAACATGGCTCTCAGCCTTATATAAGGTCCCGGCGAGTGGGCCAAAGGGTGAGTTTCCGAGAACAATTTTCCACAGATTACCGCGGTCGACATGTCTTCCGCTACAACCATCCAAACCGCTCAGCCAGTCGTCGGAACGCTCAAGTTGAGAACCGAGGCTGAGATGACACCCGACTACCTGACGGAACTCCACTCCAAAGGATACGTCGTTGTCCCGAACGTCATTTCGCAAGAACATGCTGCGCAGTATGTGAAGGATGCCAATGAATGGCTGAAGGGTTTCGGCAAGGGTTTCGACATTAACGACAAGTCAACTTGGTACGTCAGGTCTTACGTGCATTCATCGACTCTCGCGCTTATGCTCCGGTCTTCTTTCACAGGAACGTGGACAACCTTCCCCCTCACTATCGTGGTGGACTGTACAATGCGTGCGTATCGATGGATACTATCAATCTGAGTCGGCTGACACGTTCCGATTTTCCGTTGCAAACAGCTTGGGCGTTGGTCACGAAGACCTCCTCTGGCGAATCCGACTCGAGCCGGGACTCATCGACGTCTTCACCAAGATCTGGGGCACCGATGAGCTGCTCGTCTCTTTTGGTAAGCGAATCGCCCAAAAGTTTATGAGAAAACGCGCTTACCTACGTGTGTTCTTTGTCTGAAGACGGGGCGAACTTCTCTATTCCTCTCCCACCTTCCTTTGGCCCTGGCGTCAGCATGTTGAAGTTGCTTTCGATGTTGTTAGTATACCATGTGAGGGGTCTGGGCGCTCCCTTCTTGCGTCAAAACGAGCCGCCAATCTGTACGACTTCATTCTGCATTATCAGTATCATGCTACATCTCGTGGCTTCGTCTCTTTGGCTTGAGGCTGTTTGCCAGAGCGTTTTCTTCTGGCAGCGTCCTCGAATAACACTATATCCAGGACCTTTGGCGCCGGCCAATTCCTTTGACTTATCATAATCCACCCAATCCTCCTCTTCCACCACTATATGATTTTTCCATCCTTTTGGCTGCACATGCCTCGGCGGTATATCCAGCATCGGTAGCTTCGGCCTTGGCAGCTGGGCAAGATCAATTCGTTTGCTCTGCCTCTCGCCAGGGATGCTAGGGTCCTTCACCCGAGGCCTGCCCCTTTGCCTTACCAGCGCATGTGACTTTCTGCACCTCGGTCATCGGCACTGCCGCGCTGTCGGCAGGCGTTTCACGGAAAACGGATGGCGATCGTTGGAGAGGCGCAGGCAGGGGATCCCGAGGAGGCGAGTCCGCACGAGGCATCAGTGGGTCGTGCGGTGCGGGTGAGTCCCCGTGCGGCGTCAGCGGTTCGGGGGTTGGGAGTGAGTCCACGCGAGGGGGAAGGAAGTCCTCCGAAGATGAGGTCGACTCCACATGCGGCGTGAACGAGTTCACGGACGGTATGGGCGGGTCGAAGAGACGGCGAAGGGGGGAGGAGGCCAGCGGCCGAGTACTCACAGGTGCAACACTGATTGAAATGGCTGGCGGCCTAGCACTTGCAGAGGCAACACTGTCTGATATCGGGAAACTCGTCAATTGATTTCCACAGCATGACATACTGTCACACTCACCATTCTGCCCACGACCCTTCCCAGGAAGGCACAATCTTAGATTCCCTGTTATTTTGGCTCCTAACCGGTCCATCATCACCATCTTCCCTTCCTTTCTTTTTTCTCTAACTCTCCCCCAGTACTCCAACACTCGATCAGCGAAGTGAGACATGTCGCGGGACTGATGAACTGCGGCACGTGCTTACGGCCAACGCTGGTTGTCTCACACTTTCCCCGAGCAAGGAGCAAGGATTGATTGCTTCAGATACTCGACACATGACCCAGACGTCAGCTGCCGGCGGCACAACAATTACTTTTCCGCCGCAGGAGATTGCGGATGATGTCTCGAAATGCGCCCGGCCCCCTGTTCCTGCGAAACCCGAAAATCGACTCGGCCACATCAGAAGATCAGTCCGAGTCATTCATGAGAGTCTTCGTCGCCTTCCGTTATCCTGACTGACTTCCTACCGGATCCCGGGAGGTCCTTGAGCTTCGGCAAAGCTTTGTTTCTAGCCGTCTGCGCAAGAGAAAACATTCGGCGTGCGAAGAAATTCCGGGGGGGGGGATTATGAGGAGGGGGGGTGTTAAGCGGACTTACAGCCTTGGGAGGTACAACTGTTTCTACAACGGGGTTGGCCAACCTCTCCAGTCGACTTGCGGAAAGTGTTGACGATGGCACGGTATTACGATCTGTTCGATTCGTACATATCTCCTTGTCTTGCTGGCTCGGAAGGCCTAAATTACGAAGGCGGTGTAACTGCGCCGGGGTGATACCAGCTTTGTGCTTGACCAGAAAGCATGTATAGAGTTACAATTATCATCAATTTCATACTTGACGGGCCGGAGTTTCGTTCCGTCTTTCTTACTGAGCGATTCTGAGCTTGCGACAAACTGGGAGTGATGATTCAAAATGCACATTGCTTTCGCACAAAGTCTTTCTGTTCCAAAAGTGCTGAAGGTAGCTTTCAAGGTGTCAGCCTGACAAACATTGAATTGGCCATGATTCATACGTACCACAGCGTATCGAGAACAACACTGATATCGAGGTCGTTGCTCACTGCCAAGCCAGATGCTTCACGTGGTAAATGTTCCTGCTTTGTCTCATATGTCGTTTGACGTCCTTCTTCCACAGGAAGCGCGAGGGGCAAACAGGGCAAGCGTATGGTCTCTTTCTGCCGTCAGAATGCTCGGTAACCTTGTTGGGCTTTCGCGGTTTTCGCTCTGTATTGATCTTGATAACCTGGGCATCCGATTCAGCGTGCATGCTTCTGATGTGTCTTCTGACGTTTACTCCTGTGTTGAACTTCTTTCTGCACTTGGAACAACAAAAGTTCTTTTCACACGCTTCAGAAGGAGTAGTAAACGGCCAGGATTCCATCTCTAAAGCGGTTCCAGAAGGACTTTGAAACGACGAGTATCCCATCTCTGAAGCGGTTCCAGCAAAAGCAAGCGGCGAGTATCCCGTCTCTGAAGCGGTTCCAGGAGGGATTGTCAATGGCGAGTATCCCATCTCTGAAGCGGTTCCAGCAAAAGCAAGCGGCGAGTATCCCGTCTCTGAAGCGGTTCCAGGAGGGATTGTCAATGGCGAGTATCCCATCTCTGAAGCGGTTCCAGGAGGGATTGTCAATGGCGAGTATTCCATCTCTGAAGCGGTTCCAGCAAAAGCAAGCGGCGAGTATCCCGTCTCTGAAGCGGTTCCAGCAAAAGCAAGCGTCTCTTGCGAAGCGCCACCATCATTACACTTCAAGGCAGGATCTATGGGGAATTCGGGCTGTGGTGATGTGAATCCCTCAGAGCTTCCCCACGGGATGTGATGAGATAATGGCATCAAAAGAGCGAGGTGTTTGCACGATTCTATTCATGGACAGCGTTGGTTCAGGCTGCTCTATAAGGCAGACACGAAATGGAAGAAATCTCACCTCGGTACTGAAGATCCTGTCGTCTCAGATGACTGCAAACCTCTTCTGCTCCTTTTTCTGTCAGCCCGCCATTCCCAGTGTGAGATCTTGCGCGATACCCCTCGAGTGAATCAATGACTAGGTAGCGTTGAGACCATTAGCCGAGCCAAAATTTCGGATAGGAGGTGAACATACCTTTCCCATATCTTCGCCTTTCTCCTCGATTTGTTATGCTTCTCGTCTGCACGTCTTTCTTTTCCCCTTTGTTGAGACCAGTCGCTGAGCGTGGGAAGGTGCGGGTTGATAGACCCATGACATGCCGAGATTCATTATCATTGCTTGATGTGATTGAATCATGATCTGCTCCGTACTCGGCAGCGAATTGTACCTTCTTCGTTTTCACGCTCGAACCAGTAGATGTTTGAGCATGCTGAGCGGGTGGAAGATGTGGGCCGACCGAAGTCCCTGAGCTGGTCTGAGTGTGCTGGTGAGGTTCAGACGCGATCGGTTCGACTGGTGGACAGCGAGACCATCGGTAGGCACAAGAACTGTCACGGCAGAAGGGAAACTCACGGTGATTTTGAGGGAGATTCCTCGATTCGAGATTACCCTCCTCTTCTTCACTATCAGCTCCATCACTTCTCCCATCTCCGCTTCCAGACGGACCAAATGACAATCTACCTTCTTTCTTGCCCTTGGCATTGAGTGCTACGGTTGCTCTGGAATTTCCAAGAGCTGTTGCCGCTCGAGTGCGGTTGGCGATTGGCGAGTCACAGATAGCGGCGCTTTCCAACGTTGATTCAGGCCTTCCAGCCGAATGGTGTCTGTTTCTCCTCTCGTATGTAGTGATGACTCGTCCGCGAGTTGTGTAACCCCAGACCTCAGCCATCTTGTGCTAAGCAAATCCTACTGTTTCAAAGTTAAGGTGTCGAGAGAGCTAGACGAAGAAGTACGAGATACCATATCCCATTGCCATGGGAGCAGGGGCAACGGCCGACGCGAGTCTGACGGGAATCAGGACCCCCGGGGAACTTGATGCTCCCTGAAGTTGTACGGGCTGTACGGAAGCAAATGTCATGGATTAGTCAGCCCGTAATTCAACCTGAAACGCTTAGAAAAGGGAGGGGCAAGATCGAGGCCTGCGCGAGCCAAATCTCTAAAGAGCAGCCCCTGCTTTGAAAACGAGCGGCTTCTACGAAGGGTCTCAAGAGTACAACCTGGAAGGACTAGACTGTAACGCAGACATGAAACGGGAATGCAGTGCCACATTGGAAGGGAATGTCAAGCTAACAACATACGACTCTCATACAGCTACATCAGCCGTTCCCGCCAATGGACCTTTACCGGCATCTACTATGTCCCAGCGTAGTTGTTCCTTGTTATGCGCCTTTTCGTTCGAACACGTAAGGTGTTGAGTCCCATGATACCAGATACAGCGGGAAGTTCACATCTGCCATCTCATCTTCCAGGCATAGCCACGTTTACGCGATAGGCACCAATGTCTCGCGATATTCATGTATATGCTGGAGCTCCTTGAAGGTTCCCTCAGGGAAAAGCTTGCCGTCGACTTTACTATGAGTCAACCGCGTATTGTCAGAGTACATAGCTTGCATCTGCTATAGGTGATGCTCTGACTCTGGCAATGGTCCTCCGCTCGGACGGGTTGATTGTGTTCTATCGTTTGATTACACTGTACATCTAATAACTCTAGTGGCCAGTTCCGGACGGGGCCTCGTGCGGCATCCCTGTGGATCCCTTGTTGCCGCCGAGAAATGATCGCGAAACAAGCAGCACAGTCCGATCGGCAGTCAAGAAAGTGACATTTGAGAATGAGGAAGATGATGCAGAGGCGCACCTGAGCGGGCTTTGGCCTGATCATGACGGGCGGAATGGTCGATGACAAGTTTCCCATTCACCGGGTGCGGGCCCGCGCCTTGACGCCGACAGCAGTGACCCGGTAGAGCAGAAGGATCCCTAATCACTGCTACAGCGCACATTTGTGCTCAAGCGAAACTGACCTCTAGATTCTGAGGAGGTGTCTTGGGAAGCACCGGCGACCTTCGGACTCGCCACCCAGACGACCCTTATACAGTGGTCGACATCCCACTCCTCTTCATGCTCAGGACCATTTACACACAACCGCAACCGCTACTTCGGTCTATGCTTGACCCGTCAGCAGCCACCGCCCCTCTTCATGCAGTTTCTTTACCCTTGATGTTTGAAATCAGCATTCAAAAGGCTAAGCAGGACTTCCAGAAGTCAAAGGTGACACCGAAAGAAAGACGAAAGACCTGGTGAGTTGATGGGCGATCCGCAAGCCACTCCGACTGACGCGTAGATCCCAGATCATCGCTGTTAAGCCAAGGTCAACTATTGAATGCCTTCGAATACGTATAATACAAGTAGTACTCACCTGTTAAGCCAAGGTCAACTATTGAATGCCTTGGCTTCACAGGTGAGCAGGATACAACTAGACAGGGTAGGTTCGCATATAAGCCGTGGCGGAAGAAAATGTTTTCTGTCCAAGCGCGATTGCGCGACGCTTCCGAACCCAAGCTCAATAATCGCGAAGAGGGCACATATCACTAAGACTCATCACGGAGAGCTGTCAGTACTCTCGATACAAATTGCGAGCGACGAGGGATATGGAGCTGACAAGCCATGAGCGCTGCATGAATCACAGATTGCAACCTTGAGAGTAGTCGTCGCCGAGCTCCAATAGAATGCGCAAGAAGAGGAGATTGTGATCGTAGAGTTCCTTCACTTGACACCTAACGACACTGGCAAGGTGAGAATTGCGAACTTAAGCTTTCGTTCATCACCTCCGCGCATCCGATTGTCTGCAATCCTTGTTGCGATCCATCGCAGGAATGCTGCAATTGACATGGACTAGGCCAATATTGACTGTTTCACAGACAAGAAGGCTCTCGCCGAAAGTGAACATTGACGCCCCGTAACCATAAGTACCCGACTGATTCGCCTGTTACACTATGACGGGTATCGGGTCAGCTCCTTGAGCTTAGCTACTGGTTGAGCCATGTTATTGGCTCCACCTTCCCAATTTCCCACTACAGATCTCTTACAACTGACAAGCTCGTCAGAAGCCGCTCACCCAAAGCTTCGCTGGATTCACAATTCGCGATCTCCAGGGTAGTACCGAGCTCCTGTGACACATGCTTTCTAATCTGGTTCGAGCTCGTGCTATTGACCGCTGTGTCGGTCGATACTGTCGACGCCGCCTATAATCAATCTGTAACTTGGAATCCAGATGCATCATGTAACAGTATTACCATGACATGTGTCAATTACAGATACAAATGGCAAACCACTACATTCGTGATGTCCCCGACAGCAATCGCCTGGGTGGGGTACGTATATCCGTTTCACATGAAGAAAGGTTGGGCGTCGTGTATGCTTAAGCTATTCGCGATTTCGAAGAATAGAGTCCGTTTCTATTAGACAATGTCACAATGAGGTGACATCCTCAAAGATTCTCTTGGGTTGCTGCCCCTGTACATCATCGAGTTGCAGACGAAGCTCACGCCGCTGTTCTACAGGTAGCAATCGTCCAATGAGAATTCGTCGTCGAATGTCTTGCGGATTCACGACCTCAATCATTGTCTGACCGATGTGTTGAGGTTTGATGGCAAGTGTTCGTGAAGCGAGCAGCTGTCGGAGAGGCGTCACAACCTCTTTCACTGTTTCCGCAGCTTGTTGCACGTCGCCCTGCGGTAACAGCCGGAGCATGAGCGAAACGCAGACGAGCTCCGGCCAAACACCGACCAGTGTCCCGTACTGAAGAATGCGTCGGGCATGAGTAAAGGTGTTGGGCAGAAGTCATATACACACCGTAAGACAAAGCTGACGAGCCTGCTGTTCCGCAAGGTCCCCTTCGACTTCGATCAGCAAGATTGCTCGGTCGAGTCGTTGCAATCGTCGCTGGGCCGCTGCTCGAATCATGACCAAGGCATCCCTGAGGACAGCCTCGACAGTATCCTCTTCTTTGATGCTGTCCGGCATAACGATCTTGATGTTGCAGATCCAGGTGGCTTGGAATTTCTGGGCGGGGGAAGGAAGATCCAGCGAAGCTTTGCTGACCAGATGATGTCCCTTCACATGAAGGATCACGGACACACTAGCAGGTTCCACCGGCGAATCTCTGGGTAGGCGGATGATTTTGCCCAATTTATAGATATCGCTTGAGCCGCTCCGGTAATCTCCGCCGAGAAAAACATCCAAGAAGAATTGACATCTCTTGGTGTGAAGAGCCCTCGCCATGACTCTCGCCGTCACCCCGCCCTTCGTTTGTTGTAAGATATCATCTGGGAAGGGTGACTCGGCCCGGTATTTCAGAGAATCCGTGTGCTCGTGGACTTGTATGGGACCAAGAACGAATCTAGCAAGTGAGTAATCAGCCGTGCGCGGGTAAGAGTTCTTTTCAAGAGATCGACTGCTCACTTGACATGTTTCAAAATATCAGCGTCTCTCAGACCTTGAAAGATGGCCGCAGGCGGATCGGGCTCTTTCGGCTGGATACGAGTGACTTGCTTGCGTTGACCAACCGCCTTCGGTTGTGGTGCAGGTACCTTCCAGCCAATGACAATCGTTCCGAAGAGTATGGGCTTCGTTACATTGCGGAACCAACGGCACACTGCCGCAAGGTTGGCGAGCGTTTCCAGTTCTCCTGAAGCTACGAGCTGAGAAGCGATAATGGTAATGATGATTGGTGGAAGGCGGAATGCCGTATCATGGGTGATGAAGGACATCTCGGGAATGGCGTTGATGCGCCGGACTTGCTGCCTGGGCAAGTGGGCGAGGCAATGACAATGATCAATTGCGAGCAGTGCAGCTTCCCAAGAGACAACGATTCACCCAAGGATCCTCAAAGCAAGGATAGCTGCAAAGATGAACCTGAGCTGAGTATGCTGAGGAAACGACGTGGGATGCTCCGGGCTTGAAACAAGAAGAAGCGTCCTTTATAAGTCTGTTCTGCTATCGAGGCGCCATGATGCAACATGGGCTCTCCTGTAAGCGAAAGGACCTGCTGACAATGAGGCAATGGATAAAGGTGGTGCAAAACCGATCCTTCCGCTGATGGACCAATATTCTTGATGATGGAAGCCTGCAAATGCGTCATAGGCTTTGCGAGCTTATCCCCAATCCCAACAAAGAGATTGATCGACGGTTATCCAAAGCAGTTGGGAGGGTTTCAAGCTATTGAGGCTCTCGATAACTATCTCCCCAGCCAATCTCTACATCAGACGTTGACTGTTGAGCCGTTTGACCAAAATTCCAACGTTTACTTCTTCTTCAACGACCCTTGCAATATGACAACCGCCAAACAACCTGCAATCGACAACCTAGTCGATCCACCTATCGCCTTTGTACAGCTCTCCGTGAATGAGGACAAGACGGAGGGAATTTACATTCGTGTCAAAATCGCGCAGAGGTTGTGGAAAGTGACACCTTTCATGTTGAGTAAGAGCTCTGGTACACTCCCGAGACAATGATAATTGATGTCAGACTATCTTTGACGGACAGGGGAAACGAAAACCCTCAACGAGATCAACCGCTTCCGAGATTCCATTGCTCCACTCGGCGAGCTTCCGCAAGCCATCATACGATTACTCGAAGGACCGCCCCTGATCCGCTCGATGGCCTACTTTTGCATTGTACCTCAAATTGGGTATGCGTGAGTATCATCGACAAAATTTCCGTCTGATCAGTGTGGACTTAAACACCTCCTTTTCATCTCAGGCTCAAGCAATGGACCAAGGCTCAAGTGGAAGCCTTTTGGCTGAGCGCGTTCAATGACTGTGAGTCCGTGCCCGGCTGGAAAGCTGCCTTGGGATCAGTGGCTGACTTTTAGCGACTTCATAGTCGAGTATGGTCGAAAGTCAGAGAATGCTGGAAAGCTCGAAGCTGTCATCGATATCAGAACATGGCCTCCAGCCTACGGCAACGGCATTCGGGTTATCGTCCGAAAAAATCCTGCAGAAAAGGTCAACCGTTTGCACGAACAAGCGGGAGAAGCCTTGGACGTACCCGTGTTATCGGATGAGCGTCTCGTGGAGCTCAACACTTGGCTCTACGACGCTACGATTCACTCCTCGGCACACAACATGACGAACGTACAACAATTCCAGGAGCATCTCTTACGAGCGGACTCAGAACGACCCCGGCACAAACGATTCGGACTTACCGTTGGCAACATCGATGACCGCAAGTACCACATCGGCACAAAAAATTGGAAGAAGCGACGCTCGAACGCCTTGGACGCCTTATTTGTGCGATTCCATCACAACAACAAAGCCCACTCTACCGAGCGAGAACGAGAAGCGAGAGCTGTCCAGTGGTCACTCAGCGATGGATTGTAAACTCATAGGCATTGACTTCCGATGACATCACATTTGAACATGATACTATCGGTTAGATTAGCGAGCAATGCTTGTACCTGATCAGTCAAACTATTGGGCACGCTATCCACATGGGCAGGTACTTTGCTCAGGCAGCGGAATGACGTTGCCGAGCTCCGAGCTTGAATGAAAAAATGCGTTTCCAGGATCGCACCGGTGTGGAGTGGTTGTTCGGTATGATAACACTGGCGAAAAGAGGGGAAATGTCGATAGCCAAGGTGACTGATGCTTGCGGAGAGACTACAAATGTGCAATGTCGATACTCATAGATGAAGGCAAACAACAGCGTCGCGACATCGGCGGCATTGGATTTCATTACCACCAGATCTATCCGATCGATCGGAGATCCTGCTCCATTTGAACGCGAACGAAAATGTCGACCATTAAGCATGAATACAGAAGCTGAGTTGGTCAAGAGTTGTCTGGCCCCGGGACGGTTTCTCCTATTGTCGTCGCTTGTCGACTTTCCTCTTTCTGAGAACAAGGGGCTTGGGCGTTGGCCGGATCTCCTCCTCTTCAATTTCAGGTTCATCGCCTTTGTTAAGCCTCCCTTGATCTCTGGCGACTTCCATCCCTTTGTTCTGCCCAGAGTCGAGCCTCGATAGGTTGACGTGCCCAGTTGAAAACTTGGCAGCAATAGTCTGTTCATGCTTGCCGATGGAGAACAGTATCAACCTTTCACTGAGACAGAGGTGACATAGCTTGGACACTTTGGAGGTGTATGGACAACATGTCATAATCCTCCGTCGCTTACACTGTGACTACAACGCTTGATATGCCTTGAGCCACTCCTTTACCCCTCATCCTAGGGTTACTTCTGCCTATCCCGTTCTCAGACCATTTTGAGATCCCCGAGTTTTGCTGCGGTGATGGCAAGGGCTGCAGTTTCGACTTCATAAAGGGCGTCCCCGACTACGGACAAACTTCGTCAACTAGTTATTCCCAAGGGAACCATCTGACTTACCCTGCCATATGCTGGGTCTTCTATTGACCAATAGCTTATGGAAATCGAAGCAGAGGATAACATAAGTTACATGTGGTCTTCATGAAAGGACCGGAACCCACCGCTTCCGGTTCTTGGAGGGAGAACGTGCCTGAATCTGGCCGTTGACGACCGGACGGCGCGGATACTGAAAGCATTGGGAAGTCAGAATCAAAGAACAAGTGCAGTCAATTGTCGATTATCACTACCGCTCACCTGTCTCCTTGTATCCCGGCCTCTTTGTGATTTCCTCTCTATACTCCTCGAAACGTTTCAACAAATCCTCGTATAACCCTTTCAAAGGATCTTCGAGAGACATCCACGCCGACTTTGATGAGGCTTCCACCTTCGCAATGTCGACCGCTTCGTACAGGATTGTGGCGTATCTTGCGTGTCCCAAAGCCATTATAGGGCGTTCAAGGCTCTCGTAACATTCCGCCAGTAAGGTATGAAGGTAAATGTGGTAGAATTTCGGATAAGGAACAGCGCGATTCATCAAGGCGTTGGCGATATCGATAACTGCCGTCGCAGGATCGGCACGGGACATCTCCTTCTTCTCGTTGACGAATGAGTTCATCAATTCAATGCGACAGGTGAAGATCTCGGAGAGACTGTTCATCGCGACGGTTGTCGGCAATCGATAGGACACGGACTGTCTCGAAGGGCAAGGACTGTCCGAGCCTTCCAGTGCGCACTTATAGGTGCCATAAATTCGGGAAGATCGGCCAGCTCATTGCCCCTTACGCAGTGCCTCGTGGATTTCTCCCCACACAAAAATGCCGGGGTGAATATTTAGATATGCCGACACTGTAGATAGCATGATAGCGACGAATACCTGCTGCCGCGACAACTCCGGTCTGCTCTGCTCGGCAATAGATCCAAAAATTGCAAATCGATAATGCTTGTTCAGCCAGGGCGAGATAGAACATTGGAAGCCCTTTGTAAAGGGTGCGGTTGCGACAGCTTTCTCGAGCCGGGGTCATTTGAGGGACAGCGGAAGCAAATGTCAACTGAAACGTCGCTTAAAATGCAGTGCGTTATGCTGTCTTTTGTTTACAGTTTCCACAGCTTCCTTTTCTTTTGTTCTCAAACAGCCAGTCTCCGCAGTGACCCGTACCTTCGTTCATTCTCTTACGATGGCTTCAAGTAGCCCAGCGTGAGCAAGTAGCCAGCGTGAGAGAATGTACTATGCGTCGCGATGCGTCCCGAGAAAGAAGCCACAAGACGGAGTACATCTGCTCAATGAATACGATATTCGGTCTGGTATGTTTTGCCTGGTCATAATCCAGTCAGCTTTTACCATCTACCATGGATCGATCACGAAAACGTATGCGAATTGACAATGTCCAGCTACCTACAGCGGCACCCAACGGTCAACCAGCCCTGCCCGGCGTTATATCCGTCGCCAACAGTTCCGGCGACCTTGATCCGCAAGCATCGGTCGTACCGCTTCGAGACCATATGTTACATCTCCTGAGGCAAGAGAATCGTTTGAAGGCAGCATTGTCCGAGTGGTTTGGAAGCGGGGATGCCGACTACCAGGAACGGTTCACGGGAACGATCGATGTAGGCCTGGATCTGCCAACAGCGGCCGACTTGACCAGCTTCCCAACCCAAATCAGGCAGAAATTGGCGGCAGATCCCATCACCAGGAGCAAGCATCGTATGACCCACAAGACGCCCGAGAGGTTCCGCAACAGCGCCAAGCTGAAACGAAAATGCGTGCTATCGACGAACAAGGGCGCTCGCGGAAACATTCAGGTTCTCGCACGATACGCCGACAACCCGGAGATAGTCGAAAGCTTGTTGACGAACTGGAATGGCGGCATTCTCAAACCCTTCCAGATACACTCGTACGAACATGCTCAGGAGGTTGTTGCGATAATGCGAGGGCATATGGAGCGTTTTGTCGATCAATCTTTTTTGTCGATACCAGTAAGTTCGAACCAATGTGAACTGCTTGTACTGATCATTATTCCACTACCAGCAAGCGTTTAACTACTCATGGCAGCTATCATGGACTGAATGGCAGATCACCCACAAGCTTGATCCCGATGATATCGACTATCCCTCAGCCAGATCGTTTACGCTTGAATACATGCCTTGCAGCACCGGGGACTTATATCGATTTCAGACACAGACATTCGACACTGGGCGAAAAAACGTTCGCGTCGGAGTTTCAATCAAAGCATTCAAAAGGGTTGTGCCTGTGGGGTATCAGCCCAAAGGACTCGTTGTTATCCAAGCACCAAAGGTGAGGTTTCGCTCAGACCAGGAGATCGTTCCCATGTGACTGAGTCGGCTGGTTATGCAGATTCATACACAACTCGAGCGGGAGGCAGGCGAAGCGCGGGAAAAACTCGACACCCACTTCTCCTCGCTGGACGCAATCACCAGAGTAAAGCTTCAAGCTGCGATTGCCAAGTATGAAGGTGCGTGTAACGCTATCGATTGGTTTCAGTACGCCGCAGAACAACTGGAGTTTCTCCGAACGGACGCGGTAGCATGGAGGGAAGGATATCTGGGCCTGATGCGAAAGCGTGATGAAGTCAGAAGCCGCGCACTCAAGGGAAAGTGGGGAAAAAATCTAGTAGGCGTATTTTTCGGAATGGCTTTACCGAACCTAACGCTATAGCCATCAGTTTATCGAATACTACACGCTCGAAGAGTTGGAGACTTCCGATGGCGTGACCCGGGATCGAAGATGTGTTCGGATCAATCATCGGTTTGCGCCGTCGGATCGCAAACCCAATCGGCGCATATCCAACGCGTTTCAAACTCATCTGGCGGTTCCTATCGGTGTTCCCTTGGAATACGAGGACTTGGTCGCCGAGGAGGCAACCAAGCACTTCTTGGCGTGCAAAGACCCCTGGTCAACGCTCTGTTTCGTTCTCGAGCTTTTCGCAGGGGTTGAGCTGTGCCAGGAATCCGCAGAGCCTGGCGACGCTCCGGACAAGGCAGCTACGAAGCTCGGGAAAAGCGTGTTCTCTCCCGGCTTCATCGAGAAGTTACTGGAAGATATCAAGTCGATGGTACGGATGCAACGAGCTTTGAAGGCTCGCTCAGCGATTCGGAGACTGACAGTCTTTCTCTCTCCTTTAGGGCAACAGGTGCGAGCACGTGAAAAAAGATTACTGGCACCTGTCGACCTGTTGCCAAACCTTCTATGCTTGCTCAGAGATGGATTGCGAAAGCTCGATGGATCTTTGCCGAAAGTGTCAAGCAGCTGCCCTCGCAGAAGCCCCTTCACCTCCACGATACGGGCAAGGTCGTGTGATGTATCGCGCTGCCGTCAAATGTATCAAGTCGGACGAGATATCTACAGCCAAAAACAAAAAGTATCTCGAGAGACCAACAGCGGCCGGACTGGCGGCATGTCTTTCAACGAATATGCGATACCAAGCCGAAGATCCAAGTGCCGGGGAAAACGAATCCGGCAGCGAGGAAGGAAGCGGAAATGAAAACAGTGGTTCGGGTTCAGACGACACAGCTGCCAACGGCAAATCAGAATGGTACTATTGCCATCTCACCGGTCGATACTATTCCGCATCATGTCCCAACCAGCTCGTACGGATGTCTCCAGACTGCTATGACTTGGTGGGAGTCAAGAAAGACCGCAATAGGCTGCTCCATCATCCAGAGAATTGCTGGTCAATGCCCCTGCTTCTAAATCGCGGGAAATGGACATCGTCGACGGCAACGTTGGTCGAAGTCATGAAGAGTTGCCTTACGCAGCTTCAGCATGGCGATTCACTTCATCGTTTGAAGCGCCTTCAAGAAGATGGAACCGAACTGGAAGCCGACCCTGCAGATGAGGTCCTCGAGGATTGGTTTAACAATAGGTCTCAGGTCATTCACGACAACCTCGAGATGGAACGTGCAATTCCATTCCTTCGAGAACATCGCCTCGATCCAGAGATCTTGACCAGTACGACGATCGAAGATTCCTTCGGTAGACTGGATCAAAAGACCCCCGTTCGCATCAAGCCTCCCGCAATTCAACAGCTTCGACAAAGCTATTCTCTGAAGGTTGATTCGGCCCGGCCCCCTGCTCGCGCGAGCACAGTCGTTGACCCAGACCCGCTCGACAATGCGGTGGTCCAACAAGAAGCGGATCACAGGATTCTAGGATCGCTGGAGAGACAACTCGGCCGCAGTCTGCCGAGGAATCGTGAGGGTATCCGAACGCCTTTCACCTCAGCAGACAGCGTCGCAATCTCCTCGACTCAGCTTGCCGACATCTTCGCTCAACGTAGGCAGACGCTGATACATCGATGCAATCGGTGTGTATATATTACCAGTGCAGCAACCTTTACACTGACGCATGTTGCTTTTGCTCTTCCGTTTTTGCATGAAAAAAGGCAATTCGAAACCGCTACGACGATAACAGCGCGCGCATTGTACCTCTCGATGTGCATATCCGTTCTAGAGCAAGACGGGGTCGACAAACGAACCGGCCTGCGGTTTACGAATCACCATCGATCCCCCGACCGCCTAAGTATAGGACGGATCACTCCAGGCACAAACATGAAAACAGAATTCATCGTGGATAACCCTCAGACCATGGAAGACTTGCAAGCCGGATTCAAGACTATTATCGCCGAATCGTGGTTCACCAATTGCGCGCAGGGTAACGCTTCCCGTCACGTTATAGACGAAGCTTACGAAATCGTGGTGGGCGATTTCGGGCGACACAATCCCGATCTCATTCAGTTATTCGACATCGAGGTTATCAACAAAGGCATCCTTGGACGGATGATTTAGCCAAACTAGGAAGGTTTCCGGTTGTGACTCTAGTTTACCGAAGAACAAAGGGAAGAAAGTTGAGCTACTTGTAGATACGTCAACTCGCCACCATAATATGTTTGTGCTTGTGAAATCACAGCAAGGCCCATCGGCCATCCCCAGCGTTGATGACGTCGATGAAGACCGGAAGCGAGACAAAGCGCTTATGCAGAAAGTATCGCCAATTCAATCATTCCGTATATCGCCATTCGTCCAAGTGTAGACTCTGTATAATTGGTTTATCCTTTGAAGCTCGCTGGGAGACAGGAATTCGCAGTGTTGACGTATACTAGCGTTTGAGAGGGCAAAGGAATGGATGGATCCAGGCACGAAGAAGGCGGCAATAGCTGTTTCGCTTATTTTGATTTCGCCGATCACGGCGAGGAGCAGCGAGCGCGATGCGTCTCTGCGTTTCCTGCATCATTGTCCATCCCTTGTAAAGCATTCGCCCCTTTACTGCCCGTAAGGGTATATATCTTTTCTCCAGTCCGCCTAGTAATTAGACGTGGCTCCTTGACTTCCGTTGCATATCTGTGCTTATCCAACAGGACCGCCCAACTAGAATTCAGCACTTTCGCATCATCCTCGCCAAAAGACCACATGTCAGAAGAGGCGCACGGGGCAAAGGCAAAGGGTTCTAGGGAGGAAGACCGAGGATATGACGAGAATCACACAGAAAAGGGCCAGGGGGGCCATAGGTCTGAGGGGAGAACCCAAGGGAAGAGAAGCAAGAAAGGAAAGGGGAAGAACACTGAAGAGGAGGTGTACGTGGAAGACGATGGCCCGGAGGAGAATCCTGACGGAAGGAAGATGCCCACTGGACTAGCAAAAGTACGAAAAATTCACATTGAACCCAATACTCCAGACTGATGGTTGCTTTCCCGTCTGCTCAGAAAGGAGAGCCAGGGAAATACCGATCATACTTCACCGCAGCCAAGGCACCAATGATTCGTTTCCCCGTCAACAACCCCTCGAGCAAGAACGGATACTTAGATCTCCCAGCTGTCATCAAAACTTACAATTCACGACGTACATGGGATATTTCTGGGCTTGATTGTCCAGACCTCCTCTCTCTGCGTCCTGAGATCACTTTGTCTCCGCCCGTCCCATCAACATCAACCGTCCCATCCGTCGCATCAAGCTTCACGTCTCCGGCAACCACTCCGTCAATCGAAACTCCTTGGCACAGACAGAGAAACACCCTTCAGAACGATCCGGACAAGTTGCTCGATCACAAAGAGAAAAAGAGATCTTATGGCAAGAAGGCCGAGGAAGCGAGAAAGGCCGTCTCTGCGGATGGTGCCTGGGGGGTAAGCCTGTCCCGCTTCCTTAGCACCCGAAGTGACGCCATGCTTACTTGCTCTGGTCTGAAAAGGCTATAACCGAGGATGCTCGTCGACGTGCAGCCCGCGAGGGGGTAGCGCGAAGGCAACGTCGAGCAGGTGAACAGACACGGCTACAGGAAGGGAATGAGGATGAGCAACAACGTGTAGAGGACGAGGACGATGATGAAGAAGAGGACACAGATGTTATGGTTGACGATGTATCGGGACCCTTCAAGCGTCCTCGAGCTGGTAAGCGCGGGAACAGGAGTCTACGGAATTCGTCTTAACGAAAGCCAATCGACCTACAGGTTATTGAAAAGCAAATGATCAATGTCGCTCAACTCGTTTCGTTCTTCGTTATTTGATGGCTCGTTGGTGTATTGTAGAAAGGAACTCACGGAGCAAGGATGAACGCCGACAGAATGATTGGCGCATGGACTAAATGTATCGGCGTTTCGCCGAAAGTACGTATCGACGACCTATTCAAATGTTCTGCTTTGTAATGGCGAATCGCGAGATTCTCAGGGCTATAGTAATCATTGACCTTTCCGCTCCCATAGACATGGGGGACAATGGCTGGCCAATTGAAGACTGTCAAAAGATCGTGTAAACAGAAGGCCCGCTTGCATATAGCGCAACAATTCCCACTGTTGGCGAGTCTTGTGTGGTTGCGGTTCCGACGGTATCATCGTTGACTACAGGTTTATAGACTAGACGATGCTTCTCGGATGGATGCAGAGAGTCGAATTTTTACATGATGTCTAGATGAGGCTCGATATTAAGCTGAGGCAGGATTTTGCGTGACATGCCGTATCATACAACATTTGCCCCTCTCTGCTGGACTGGCACTAACCGAAAGACAAATTCTCCGAGACACCCTTCCCTTGAGAGTTCTTCGCCGATGACGAGTCGTCCTGTCAAGCTGCTTCTTGTACAATCCAAGAGCAAGGAAGGGTAAGACACTTCAATACGGTACTAGTCCGGCCAGTTTTCTAGCACGCTCGCTGGACTCAAAAGCGAATGGCTGGGCTGGTCCGTCTCGAACGTTAGCGAAATTCTTTGGGACTTTGCGAGCGTCGCAAGGGTTGTGACTCTGTTGCACGAGAACATGTGGGTCGGTATTCCTCGCACATAGCTGGAGATCGCCGTGCTCACCATGTTCTGATAATCGCGAATCGCTTCCTTGCGAGACTCCAGATGGGCTGGCGGGCAGTGTGCGGCAGGCTTGTAGCAAACATCTATGATTATCAAATAGTGAGGCGAATCAGCGTGGGAATCAGATAATGCGTGATACCCAGTACCCTTACAGGTGGCGTATCGGGGATTGGCTCCCTCCTTGGGGGCGGCGCCGTAGTGAACTGTTCGGGATTCCCACAGGATGACTGACCCGGCAGGGGCGCAGACTGACGCAGGAATCAACGAATGAAGGTAACACAATGGAACCACAAGTCGTGCTCACTTTTCTTCCAAGTACAGCCGCGATCGTAGAACCACTGCAATTGCTCATCGGTATGGTGAAAACTATCAATGGTTGGCCAGCCATCGGCAGGCTTGTCGTGCTCGTGAGCGTCAATAAATTCGTTGTACAACGCGAAAGAACCGTCAAGGACCATAAGACCCCCATCATCGGGACCGTTGGGCGCCTGCAGGGAGGAGATCAGCCTCCAGTTCCAATTCATGCGAATTCAACTTACAAGGTTGGCGATTCCTTGAATGCACTCCTTCCCTCTCTTGGTCAAGCTTTGGTCCACATGGCCCCATGCAGCAGCCCGGTTCTGGGAAGAGGAGTTAGCGACAACGCCCAGAGAGCAAGGGAGAAGCGGTGACCAATGACCATGCACTCACCTGGATCTGTGACACAGGAAGGGGAATCGAAAAGTTGGCCCCGTCTGTAAATTGACCATCAGATCGCTGTGAGCGCCTTCTGGATTTTCTCCTCACCAAAGGAAACGAGCAATTCGTCAGTGCCCCAGATCTTGCTGAACACATCGATCAGTCCCGGCTCGAGGCGGATCCGCCACAATAGATCCTCGTGAGCAACACCAAGCCTGCGATGGGACATGAATGACACATGAAATGAACCAGAGCGACAAGAGGAGTAGCAGGACTTACGCGTTATAGAGCCCTCCACGAAAATGGGGGGGAAGGTTTGTCACATTCCTGGCGAGAAGCAAGTTAACCAACAAGCTATGCCATCGATACCTTGAAGTGCACTTACCAGGTTGATTTGTCGTTGATGTCGAAACCCAAGCCGAATCCCTTCAGCCAGTCGTTGGCATCATCGACGTACTGCTGGGCGCGTTCTTGAGGTATCACGTCAGGGACGACAACGTATCCTTTGACGTCCAATTCCCTCAGGAAGTCGGGGCTGCGATCGGCGTGAACCCTCAATTTGAGCGTACCAGGGTTATGCTGAGCGATTTCAGTCACGGTAGCGGATGACATGTTGCGAAGAATTGGGTTTATCGGTGGCTTTGTCCTAGGGGAATGTCTGGAATGAGATAGCCCTTCTACCCGTCTGGTATTGATGCTCCATGGGTCGCCTTCTGGGCGAAGTACTATATAGTACTGACGCCCGTTGTTCAGCTCGAGATTCTGAGGGATACAAGGCAGCTAGTAGGCAAGGAATAAGGAGAACTACCAGGAGCGCCATAGCGCGCCACGCGGGAGCTTCTCCAGTTTCTCCGCTTTTTCGCCGGGAAATCCGTAAGAACGCCGTTGGTACGGATGCGGACTATGATGATGTTATGCACGCCGAAGAGTGGGCCCCACTGTTCATCAAACCCGGCGTAAGCTTTGCGTAACAACACAGCTATACAGTCACTAGGACCGCGTACTAGTAGGGCAAATCACCTACCGAGCTTCACTAACGCCGTTCGGGCGGTTCCCACCCTCGAATTCGTCGTGGCCAAGGCGTTGTCTCGAATTCTTACGATCGCGCTCCTGCCCTCCCCCTCTCTCGACACATCTTTCCCCGACGACAACGACGACGACACCGCGAAGCGACATCTTCGTCATTCAAGCGAAATCCAGCGGCTGCGCACTCGCACCAGCCGCTCTTGAAGGGGATGCGCGGACGTGCGCGCAGCAGGGGGGCGGGGCCGTCGACAGAGCATTGGCATGTCGAGGCGGCGCGAGAGGCGGATGTGGCCAAGGACGCGATAATGGCGTGGCATGTACCGCTTTCAGGAAAGGTTGTGCAGGGCGGGGCGGGCGTCGAGGCGGAGAGGGGAAAAGGGGCGGGAAGAGGGGCCCGAGGCGGAGAGGAGGAGGAGGCGTCAGGTCATGGTCGCACTGGGGAATAGTACTTGGTGGTGAGAGTCGCGTGAGTAGCGTGTTGATCTCACGGCCGTATGGGCCGGTAAAGGAGTCATCTCCTGATTGGGCGCGGAATTGGGCGCGGAAAGAACGTTGGCCGCAGTGGGATGATAATACCGAGATGTGGGCGGCTTGATTCTTTAACGTCCTCGGATTCCGATCCTACGAAGATCTCATCGCGGATATTAAGTGGACCGTGGATCGGCATTATACGCCACCCAAGTCGTTCGGAACACCAGTCTCGTCGGAACGTATCGCCAAACGGTTGGAGCCGCGGTGCGGCATCCTGACCCTCCCCGGCGCGTTCTTCATGCCCACCCGGACCGCGCCCGGATCGCACGCGCTCGCTGATGTGCCGGAGAATATGACGACTGGTCGTGTCGTTCTCATGAAACTCGCGTCGTCTGCATCGTGGCCGAGCACAAAAACGAAAAGCCGTGACGGGCCATCTCGGATATACAACCGACGGTCGCCGACTTGTCCTTCGGCCTATGCGACACGGAAAACGAAGAGGAATGCTGAAGAGTTGATGAGACGCTCACGCCTGGCGCCAAATTTGCTTGGGGCAATGCTATTGCTTGTCGGAACACCGGCACACCTGATCCTTCTGGCTCATGCATTCTATTTTCAATGGTTCCCGACTTCGTATCAGTGTTATTTGCAGACGTTGTCATGAGTTGGAGGCGAGCCGCCATACAAGACGATCCTCGCGTGAGTCCTTGTGGTCATGCTGCAATGGGTCGGACGCTGATCGGTCACATGCAGACCGATATGACAAATGCCGTTCGTGTACGCCATCCCGGATTCGGCCTTTATGGATGGCCAGGGAGGGTATGACGTGAGTCGGCTTCGAGTCCGTATCGCCAAAAAAGAGCTGAACAGGCTGCCCCATGATAGATCAACGTGCATTTGTCTTCGGGGTTGAGCTATGTGATGATTATGGGGGATGCAACGGGGATGGGAACGGGTGGCAGTTCAGGCATACGCCATACCCTTACTTCCGTCATGCCGTCATGACCCAATATAACAGCGCATAACTGTGCAAGGCTACACAGAATCGGCGTGTCTCGTGAACGGTAGCACGAAACAAACAACTTTGGATCTTTCTTTCGAGGTGTTTCAGACGGATAATACAGCAATGGGAAAAAGAGCTTTAATATGAGTTGAAATTTAACGCCAGCAGCACGCCCTCCGTGAGTCGCATTGTTCTATTGATAGTTTGATACTTCGGTTTTGATGATAAGCCTGGCGTAACAGGTAGAACATGATCTTCGTCTCGCTTGATCAATCATTCAACCCGTATGACATCTCCTTTGACAACACCATTTTTTACGAATGTGAGCTCGATGTTCCCGCCGGCATGGGATTCACCGTCATCGTGAACGACGGCAAGGGCTACGGCTTTGACAACCCCCAACAGGGCCTCGACAAGGCGAGGCCGTCAAGGCGGAATCAAGAGAGACTTCGACGGACGGGTTAGGAAGAGACCATAGGCAATGTAACGTCATAATCTGTAGCTAGACTACAATTTACCTGTGTTCACATTTGTGTACGAGAGCTCTTGAACGTCATGGCGGCTGATGGTTGCTACGTGAGATAAAGACTGAGGCGGATGATGCCGTTCACAGGAGATGGGAGTACGAGCCGGTGGGGGAGGCTGATGGGAAGGCCGGAGACGAGACCGAGTTGGCCCGATGGGGTCTGATGGCGCTGCTGAAGGGAACGTCGCTGAGAGGCGTAAGGGTGGCGAGGCGAGCGGTGGGGATGTGAGCGTCGCCGGCGGCTTTGTGGATATGATCAGATTTCCTCGTCGGCTCTGCTTCCGTGAATGCCTGCCTTCCTCGCTGACAGATCGCTGGGAGAGGCATTCTACAGCGATATGTCTTCTGATTCTCCCGTGCAGGCCAACCAGAATTTCAAGACAACACGACCGAGGAACGTCTATTCATTCAGCATCCAATATGCCTCCAACTTGGGCAGCTCCTTAGTATGGGGTGCCAAAGTGGACTTTTCGAAATCTCCATTTTCAGGAAGCCATCTCCAAGAAAAACGGGAAGCCAGCGCGAGAATGCTTAATATCCGGCGAAGCCATTTTACGCGTCAGAAAAGATGGAGGCCATTATTCATTAGTCGCGGAAGCCATTCTCGAGGAGGCCAATACAGTGGAAGCCAGCATGTTGAAGCCATCAGTCGCAAAGTCATAATCAATGAGGCCATCAATGTCAACGCCATTCCATTCCGTGTGCCTGTTGTCCACCAGCGGATGCGACTCTGCACGATATGTTTGTGATACTTGGCGTTTTCCATCACGTGGAACCTTGCCACGTAGTGCCCAGTTCTTCTTTCCGTGCTGCCTATCAGAATAAAGTTATATACTCATGAGTAGCCCTCTCCCCATCGAACTATCCGCTTTTTGGAAGTGCGCTTCTGACTGTCTCTCCTGGCATACTTGCCCATTCTCTTCATCAAGTTCCTGGAGGCAACGCTAGCTTCTTTCCGGGACGTTACTCCCTGGAGCTAATGAAGCAGGTCGGCCAGGTATGCCTGCGTTGCAAGGTGCACCTCCTGCACCTGCCGTGCTAGGGCATGAATTTCCGTGAATGCGTGATTCAGTCGGCGAAAAGACGCTGGCATGCAATTGTACGGTTTGCGAGGGTAGACACTGGAGCAAACGAACTTCACATCACATACAAGTATATGGGAGGCGATTGAAGGCAATAGCCCATGAACTATATGGCCCTACCCTTCCTTCGCCCGAAGACTGATGGCTTCTACGGTGACGTAATGCCTCTCTATCCTTGGACCGGTATCATTGATGGCTTAGGGCGCGATGATCTGCTGATGGCCTCTTGATTGATGGCCTTTGCGAATGCTGGCACCGATGGCTTCCGTGACTGAACACCTCATATAAATGGCCTCCGCGCGGAAACCGAGCTAAATGAATGGCCTCCGCGCGATTCAGCTCATTCGCAAATGGCTTCCATTGATTATGAACGTTTTATGCGGCTTCCTATTAATAATTGGGGGTGTCCATTTTCGCACCCAATACCTTGGCGTCGACGCGTTTGAGCGCGTCTCGCACTTGAATCGATCGCCCAGCTGCCAACCTGATTGACATCTTCTCAATCATTCCTGCATTCTTCCTTTCCCGCTGACTCGTTTAAGCCACGACTCTCAGACAGCACGATGGACATCGACACTCCACCTCACCTCGACAACCCCTTGCCCGCGACCGATGGAGCCGAGAACCTAGACAGAGCAAATGGCGTAACAGGAGCCGGAACAGAGGTACCTACCGAGGGAGACATGACAACCGTTGACGACGTAGACATGGACTCGAACCCAAATGGCGCCAGCCTCGGTATGAAACATCTCGGAAACGGCGAGACGGGGGCAGGCATCGTCAGCGGCAAGGCAGGAGGTGATGCAGGTGCAGACGGAAGAGCGAGCGGTGTCGGTGAACAGGAGGAAGCGTTCCCTACGAAAGTCGCGGACTTTTTCAAGCCAAGGCCGAAAGCTGGGGCAGGGAGTGCGGCGGGAAAGACGAATGGGACGGCGAAAGGAAAGGGAAAGCAGACGACGACGGAGGAGTATCTTTCTGGTCGAGAGGGGCTGCCTTGGTACGTATGATTCGCCGCTCGATGTCTTTGCTTGTTCACCTTCCGCCTTACGTGTCAGGGTCGAGAAGTACCGTCCGAATACACTAAACGATGTTGTGTCTCACAAGGATATCACCGGAACGAGTAAGCTCTCCATTGATATCTGTGGACTTCATGCTTAGCATCTCATCCAGTCGAGAACTTCATCAAAAAGGGTCGTCTACCGCATCTGCTATTCTATGGTCCACCAGGTATGATAATTATCTCTCTCCCCATGGTTCACCTCAGAGTGATGACCTTACGAAAACCAGGTACCGGAAAAACATCCACCATCCTCGCGATCGCACGCTTGATCTACGGAGAAGAGACATACCGCTCACATATCCTCGAGTTGAACGCGTCCGATGATAGAGGTATCGACGTCGTCCGAGAGCAGATCAAGGGTTTTGCGCAGACAAGAGTATTGTTCAGGTGAGACACGGAGAACGCGGAAACCTGTAGCAGAACTGACTGCCTATGGTTCGGATCGGGTAGCAAGGGTTTCAAGTTGATCATTCTCGACGAAGCAGACATGATGACGAATGCCGCTCAGGGCGCGCTGAGACGAGGTCAGTCGTGGGGTACATACCTTCGCTCACGGCAAACTGATTGAACGATTCATGACAGTCATCGAGCAATACACCAAAAACGTTCGGTTCTGCATTCTCTGCAACTATGTCAACAAGATCACGCCGGCGATTCAGAGTCGATGTACGAAATTCAGGTTCAGTCCGTTGCCCGAGGTCGAAGTCGAGAAGAAGGTGGATCAGGTGGTGGAGAGGGAAAAGTGGGTCGAATCGTCTTGTCCATATTCTGGCATCGGAATTCATCTTTCTCTGATCATAGGGTCAACCTGACACCAGATGGAAAGCAAGCGCTGTTGAAATTGTCAAAGGGAGATATGCGACGCGCGCTCAACGTTCTGCAAGCATGTCACGCGGCATACGACACAGTCGATGAAACAGCAGTCTACAATTGTACAGGAAATCCGCAGCCAAAAGATGTCGAGGCAGTGGTGCAGAGCATGATGCGCGATGAGTTCGGGACATCATACGAGTGTACGTCGGGGAGCTGAACGTCTGCATCTGAGGGCACTGATGTCGCGCCAACAGTTATAACACAGCTCAAGATGGATCGCGGCCTCGCTTTGCAAGATCTGATAACAGGGACGTACGAGGTGTTGGAGACGGTGGAACTGCCAAAACAGGCTCGAATCTACCTGCTGGATCAGCTGGGACTATGCGAGTAAGTCGGGTCGGATTGTATCAGGAGGTCGAAACGGTACTGACATGTCGCTTTTTGAATAGGCACAGACTCTCCGTCGGAGGCAGCGAAAAGATTCAGTTGACAGCATTGCTTGGTGCATTCAAGTATGCGGTCGAGCTCAGTCAGAAGCGCTAGGCATGCAGCACAAGACTCGCATATGTCAGGAGCTCGAAGATGATTCGCTGAGATAAGGTCAAGGATGTTGCCTCCAGATCAAGCGCATATGTCGCGTGCAATCAGGCTGTCGCTCACTACAAGGCAGATACGAGCAAATCATGCGATTCTACAACTATTTTCCATGCTCTTTCGAGGAGAAGCCACTTGTCCTTACCCGCTTTCGTCTTCAGGCGTCCCCGACTCGGAAATGTTCCCGCTTCTTGCAATATCGGACAAAGAGTAGTACCGGTGTTGTTCCAAAGGCGCTCCGGAATTTCCAAAAGGATTTCTCAGAGTGTGTCCTTTTTCGCTATTAGGCACCGACTCCCCTTTACAGAAAAAGTACCAGCCCCAAGCGAAAGGCCATGGAAGATAATGGGTTTTGTTGTCCGACACATCGATCAGGCGATTCTCCGGTCTCGGTCTTTTGGGCGCGAAGGTGCCGTTGCGGTGAATGAAGAAGGCAAGAAGCGGATGCAGCTCCAGCGGGATGGCCTGCTTTCCCTCTTTGGCTTTGCCCTTGATGGCTGTCTTTCGAAGCTGAACGATCTTGTTGATGTACTCGGACATACTCTCTCGGGCCAACAGTGAGCCGTGTCTGCAGAGATCAATGATCTCCAACATGCGGCGCTTCTCCACTGCCCTGTCTTTGCGAGAGCAATCGTTCATTTTGGCCGATAATTTATGCAGGATGTGTTGCTGATGACTGGAGACTTGCTTGTTGGTAAAGAAGACTCCGGTACTGATGCTGACAATGGCAGCGATAAGGTAATTTCGTTCAAGAGGCGCTCCGTAGAAAGTCAAGGGGCCCTTGCATTCGACGGCCTGGCCCGTTGTTTTATCTGTCGTCTCGTACCTGAAGAGGTCTTTGGGCAGGAACAACTCACCTGAAAGATAAGATGCGTGAGAGAGATCGCTCTTTCCGCAACTCGCGAAACTCACAAGCCAGGAAGACGAGATTAGCGACTCCCTCGTTCCACATTGACGATGACGGTGGAAATGAAGGCCTCAAAGCCGCAACCTCCACAAAGACTGTCTTCAGGTCTTCGATACCCGGAAACCTGCAGGCTTTGCTAAAAATTGGCAACTGGAGGATCGTCTCCACATCGAACGTCTTCAAAGCCAGTGGGGTTCTATCCTGAGGTGTGCCGAGTTCAGGCGGGTAGCATGCTCTGGCATCGGCCGAGGCGGCTATGGGCCACGCTGAGTACCAGTAACCCGGGTCCAACTTGAACCAAAGCTTTCGTTAGAGAGTCAGTTTCTCAGTACGCCCTTCAAAGCGCATTGCCACTTACTGCCTTCTTTGGATGAGGCGCCTTTCCGTCTTTGGATTTGCCCTTCTTGTCAGACTTGAATTTTCGCCGCTTGCTTGGCCCCGCATCAGGCGAATCATTGCTGGAACTGGAGATGCGTCGAGCTTTGGGTGGTTTCGGGGACGAGGAATCCGTACCGTTACGTTTCCTTTTGCTAGAGCCTGATGACGGGGACTCTACGCGCTTCACTCCGTCGATCTGATTGTCTGTAATTGTCTTTCGCGAACTGCGTCGAGGGGTTTGTGCGAATGCATGAGGGAGTAGAAGAGGCGATATCACAGGGGTGCGGGCGGGATTGTCGGTGCTGTCGACCTCTTGCGTGGGCTGAGAACCGTTTTCGTATTCGGAACGTCCGACGTCAGCATCTGCACCGAGAAAAAGTAAGCAAATTAGCATGAATCGCTTCCCGAATCATCCAGTGAGACTTACAAGCAAGACAAGGTATCGTCATATCTGAAGACGCTTAAGAAAATAGACTTCTCCAGGGAATGCTTGTGATGTTCACGACGGATTGAAGTTGAGACTCGAATGGCAGAACAGAGGAGCATGGCTGAGTCAAGACCTCATGGTCATTCATTTAATATCCATCTCTATAGCTATCTCTACATCGACTGAAATGCACCGTTGTCAATCAGCCGGCACCAACCTGCTTATCAGTGCAGATGCGGCGGCGACGACACGAGTTAGTCCTCTCCAGTTCCCACGCCTGCAAGCCGTCGCGCGAACATCGATATAGACGATAACAAACTTCGCTGCAAAGACACTTTGGGAAGGCCCAAGGTGGCGTCCTTCGTGCTACTCCAGGGAACAGACTGTTTCGACTTTTGTGGGAGACATGACATGCGCGAACGCTCCTGTCTCAGATCGCCCTGACGCGACTTCTGGGCTTCGCGGCTGATGTCGGATGTACCTCGCGTCGTTCCAGCTGTCGTGCCTGCCTGACCTGGCAAATCCATAAACGCAGGACATCAGATGCGTTTTGTTACTCTCTTCCCAGCTGCTGCTCCTCTGCTTCGCATCCTAAGAAACGGCTGCCGTGCGGGCATCGAATATATGAACATCCGCCAGTCATTTGCCGCTTTGGATAGGTCACGTGTTTCAAGCATCACAACTACGGACGAAGACGCGGACATCGGCTACTGCAGTTCACTCTCACGGCTCGTTTTTGCTGTGAGATGACCCTACGATCTTAGCCAGTAGTAGGTAGTGAGTGCCTTGGAGCAAGGAAGGCGATGAAGATATCGACGGACGGAGGGTTACGGACATGCGCTCTTCTCAGTCCTCTAGCGATATGACGAATCTTCTCGCCTAATCGCGGGCCACCGTGGAGATGGCGTGATGAGCGGAAGCAACCAGGCAGGCGATTGGTTCGATCTACTTCTCGCTGTCGGCCCGGGCTGTTATATAGTGGCGGCATTCTCGCGTTCGAGTTCTTCACCGGCAATCCTGCACGCTACGCTACATCACACTCAAACCAGACATCAAAATGGGTAACCTGCGACTTGGATCCAGTATGTGTCTCCGCGTTCTTCGCCGAGACGCTGCGCTCATCCCGACTTGCGCATAGCCGCTCCCGATTTCGAGGCCGAGACCACTCACGGAAAGATCAAGGTATGTTGTGCCGTTCTCGGATCATTATGCATTCCCTGATCAGATTTTCTTCTGCAGTTCCACGACTGGGCCGGAGGTAAGCTTGCGGGAGTGAGCGGGCATTCGTCCCGGAAAGCCAACAGCGGTCTGACAATTCGATTCTCCGATAAGACTCTTGGGTCGTCTTGTTTTCCCACCCTGTAAGTATTCCGCTCTCTTACTCTTGAGCGATCGCTAACAATCATCTCTGCATCTGCGATTCCTCACAAACAGGACGACTTCACTCGTGAGCAACTTGCCACGCAAATCCGGCATCGTAAGGCTAACCCGCATCGTTCGCGTGTTCAGCCGTCTGCACCACCGAGCTCGGCGCCGCTTCCGTCAATCAGGGCGAATTCGACAAGCGAAACGTCAAGTTGATCGGTCTTAGCGCCAACGATGTCAACAGCCACAACGAATGGATCAAGGTGTGTACCCGCTCTGCCCTTCGCTTTCCGGGCGTGCTTCTTACTTCCTTTTGACGCTCGATAGGACATCAACGAGATCTCGGGTGGAGAGTTGAAGTTCCCCATCATCGGTGACAAGGACCGATCGATCTCGACCACTTACGACATGTTGGACTACCAGGATGCCACCAACGTGGACGCCAAGGGTATGCCCTTCACCGTCAGGACCGTCTTCGTCAGTACGTACCCTTTTACTCGAATGTGCTCGAGATTAGGAAGATTGACATCTATACCCGCGCCCTCAGTCGACCCCGCGAAGAAGATTCGATTGACCCTTGCCTACCCCGCCTCCACCGGTCGAAACTTCGCCGAGATCATCCGTACGTCCTCTTCCTTGGCCTTGTCCGATCCCTGTGCTCATCACTTGTCTTTCCCTCTTTCCCGACCAACAGGGGTCATCGATTCACTCCAGATGGGCGACAAGTATCGAATCACCACCCCCGTCAACTGGCAGAAGGGCGACAAGGTCATCGTTCACCCCTCCGTCAAGAGCGGCGAGGAGGCCGAGAAGTTGTTCCCTGGCTACGAGACCGTCAAGGTAAGCTTCTTGGCTGCCCATGCTCTCCTGAGGAATATGTTTCGGGAAAACAGATGCTGATCGGTCTCTGCCCGCAGCCTTACTTGCGTTTCGCCGCCGACCCTTCCACCAGGGCTTCTGCTTAAGCGCATCGGTTCCGTATGGTCGACTGTGGCACCATCCCTAGGGTGCACGAGAGACAGTAAAAAGAAAACGGTTGTAAACGATATAACAGTGAATGACGATGATCCTTTTGTCTGCCGATTTGGCTGTAGGGTTACTTGCTGTTGCCTACGGGTTGCCATCCGGTCTGTTGCCGTTCTTGCGCGTTGGTCTTGGGTAGTCGACAACTGGTCGTCTCCAGCGACTTTGGTGCTGCTGCATGCCATCAGAGCCCATCATTCGTTTACCTATATGCTTCGCGAAAGGCCTCATGACTGGGCTCGACTTGGTTATATCGAGATCATTGAAAACGGAGTTACGCTTGGGGTTTTACAACTGCAACTGATTTCCTAATTCAAATTCCTTTTTTTTACGCCTGCATGTTGGTTGCCAGAATCGACTCTCCGGAGCGAGTGGTAGTTTGTCGTTTTCGCCTGAAACTAACCAGAGAATTAGGTACGAAAAGCTTGAGTCATTGTCCGTAATGTTATCGAGTGATCGCGTGTTTCCGTAATTTCGTCGCAGTAAGAAGAAGTTGGTCAGAAGAAGTTGGTCGCCTGTTTGTCGTTATCATCGAGATCGTAGCATTCAAGAGGCGGAAAATGTGGTAGCGATCCGAGGTCCTCGTTCAGTGCACGGGCGGTATTCCAAGTTCCCTTACGATCTGCTTCGAGAACGCTCGTCGCTTCTGGGCGAACTCTTGCGCAAAGTCGTCGAGCATGACTTTTCGAGATCGATAGCAACTATCCGCGGCTTCAAGCTCCTTGCGCCACCAGTTTCGAGCGAACTGGACCTTTCGATTGGCGTCGGCCAAGACAATTCGCTTCCACCAGACACGAGCGGGAGACATGCCGAAAAGGTGGTCGACCGGATCAGAGCAGTCGAAAAAGGTCGACATCGCGGCGTCATCGATGTAGAACCGGTTCCTACTGATGAGAAAGGCCAGGAAAGGATGCAAGACGACGGCGTTACGGAACTCGTGCTCGAGTGCCTTGCAATCAGGCGCAGAGCTGAGCGATCTGTCGGCAACGAGGGCGTTTGAGCGATGCCTCGGCAGTGTCTTGGAGGATTGTTCGGGGCCCCAGAAGTGAGAGTCGTAGAATTCCTTCAAATGACAACCTTGGGCCAGGTGCTTCAGGGACATGCCTGCCTCGTGACGGACAGATGGAGGAAGCTTGGCGTTATTATAAGTGGTAAAGAGCGTCTTGACAATAGTTTGAATCTTGCTCGAAACGGTCTTGTTTTGGAATTGATCCGGCGCATCAGGGTTGCCCGCAGCGAGGTTCAGGATATGGGCAATGGTTTCGTTGCGAGAGCGATGTTCGCCGAATACGTAGACCCGGTTGGATGAACCACGTCCGCCGTACGGCTCATAGGGCAAGAAGACTTCACCTGTTCCAAGGAAGAGATGTTGTTGTATTGAATAACGAGCAGTCTTAAATGCGAAGCCGGGCTAGCACTCACAAGCCACAAGTACCAGGTCAAAGAATGTGTCGTTCCAGGTTCCATTGGCAGGTCTTGCTTTCCCCCTATGGCTGGCATTGAAAGTCTCAATGAGGGGCAAGATGCCGGGCATATCGGTGGGAATTGCGGACAAGAGCAGCCAAAACCAATGATCCGTCGACCATCTTCCGTTGGAAGGAGACGTTTCCTGTCAACGTGCTATCAGTCACGCTGCGGACCCCACAATTGTCTTCTACTTGCCTCTTTCAAGTTCGCAATGAGGGACTTCGACTGAGTTGCACATGAGACAACATCGCAGGGCGGAAAGCCAAAGAACATGGGCTTGACTCTCTTCTGTCAAACACATCGAACAAGCTGTCAGCTGAATTTCCGTCGAGCTATGTGCTGGATAACCGTACCGTCCAGTCCTTGATGGGCTCCGAGGCTGAAGACTCGATGCTGGCTGAATGTTCTCGGACAGCGCCCCAGTAAGGGTGATGTCGCTCTGCCTTCGCACCGGCCCTCGTTCTCATAATCCGAGACGGCACTGCCTTGGGCATGATTTGGGGCCGAGTTGATCTGGGCGCCAAACAGTCAGTCTGCGCTCTCTAATTTCCAAGGCGTAGCCAAAGGTTTGGCGGACGAACTTACGACGCCAAAGGTGGGGTTGAAGAATAGGTCTTGGTCCTTACTACGTACACCATCGAATCGCCAACCATTCTCATAGATTGGCTACTCAAACAAGCTATCTTTATAGAGGTAGCCTGACTATCTATTACTGCTTCATTCGACTCTCGATTGTCATGATCCTCAAGGAGATGCATCAGTCGATTTTCGACGACAGGCAGAGAGGTCCAACGCTATGTCGGATCGGTCTCGGAAGGCAGGGTGCGTGTTGTTGGAGAGAGCGATTAGCGTTCTGCGCTGATCCAGAGAACAACTCTTAATTTTGTGCTTCCATTAGGCACGAACACTGCCTGTGTAGTCGAATTAGGCAAGCTTGATCCGCAGTCAACACTTGAGTGGACTTGCCTCCCACCCAAAGCTGACTGATCAACGATCTATCTGGGAGCTTGAAGGCTTCGTGGAGTAGCAGCTTCTCGTAGACTCGCGGAGGGAGTCACTTGAGGTTCTCGGAGGGCAACTTGCCTGAAGGCGTCAGTGAACTTTATCCGCAGCGGGGGGCCAGCTTCCGCCACCACGTCACGAGTCAAGATCAAGATAGCTATGGGTTGCATCAAAAGGCTCTCTGGCCTGTGTCACAGTCAAAGGGAGCGTCTTGCGATAGAGAATCATCTGCCTCTAGCTCTTCATCCCCGCTGATTGACTGTCCAAGGAACCGGCCTAAGGATCCTGCAAACTCGACGTAACGACGAGTTTGCGATCTCGGCAGCAAAAGGTGACCTGGAGGTGTGGATAGCCCCATTTTTGCATAGCACTTTCCTTAACATAACAACGTAATAACGCACTCCATAACATGAACAGCTTCTCCTTAAGAAGACAAGGGTGCAAGCGCTTGTTGACCCCCCGTAGTGCTGATGCAACAGAATGTCAACTACCATCCTAGAGTTCCGACGTTATTCCTTAAATGAGACTATGCTTGTCCTCCCATAGGCAGCATCCTCCAGTGATGCAGACAAAGGTTCCATTTTCCAGGAAAGATATACGAAGGAAGAAAATGGCCCATAGGCAGTCGAAATTTTTCCGATATCCCCTATATAACCTTTGTGGCTTGAATATGAGGGCCACGTGAACGAGTTGGCTAGCCTTGACACCTGCTCTCACTTGACCTTCACGCGGATCTCGGACTGCCCTAGGTACCGCAGCCGCCCGCCGTATAGCCAGTACATAGCTAGCTACATACCTCAAGGTCTGGTCGGGGAAGCTTTGTAGAGCTCTTCTATTCATCCTTTGATACACCTCTTGATGCATTGTATCGTGGAGGCCAGATAGCTGGCCAGACTCCAAATGACCTCACAGTAGTCCTACCAACAATTAACAGCCTTTGCGACGGCTTTGCGTTCAAAATCGTCGCTTTCATAGGTCAAGGCTACCCCTTGCCAAAGTGACTATCACAGTAAACGCTACAATACATCCAGACCCACGGAAGAATCGGCGAAGAATTTCCTGTCAGCATTTGCTTACTGTACACTTGTGCGACTGATGTATTCCCGATTATTTTCGTGTTGATGGCTCTACGCAAGTCCCCTATCGCGCTCTACGAGATGTTGGTCCGGCTGGTTCGTTCGTGACAAACCAACATAGGAAGGCTATGAGGGTTGCACGACCAAGAATGAGCTCTCTCAGCGCAGTTGTGACGCGTTGGAATCCACGCTTGGGCCTAGAAGTGTCTCTGAGCTCTTACTCTGCAAGTCGAAACCCGAAGCTAAAAAGCTCAGGCACGGCTGATCTGTGCAGCCAAGCTATCCGCCTTCATTACTTCTATTCGCGACACGACGCGATGAACGCAAGGGCTACTGCAAGTTCGCGCCTCACACACCCGACAGAGAGAGGAATGCACATCGGTCAATGCATACACGGTAGAACTGCATAGTTGAGATTGGTTGACGCCCCTCTGCGCGACCGTTGCGAGTCGACGACGAGACCACGGCTATCGCGTTTTGTTTCGCGACGTTTGACCTTTCAGCTTATCAATTAAGATCCCTGATGCCCGTTGCGAGCGCATTCACGTACACCCTTGCTACCTAGAGCTGAGCATCACAGCTCCCAGTCCGCGCCATCAAGGCTCAACAAGCCCGAGCCCTTCTTCTTTTCCGTTTCCTTCTGCCTCGCCTTACTATCCGCCAACAGCTGGGCCAGTCCCGTCTTCTGCTTTTTCTTCGGCGGTGGTCCTGCTATCGGTGCAGCCGTCACTGGCGGCGGTTTGGCGACATGTGTCTTGCCATTCGACTTTGCTGGCGGTACGGGCGGTATCGGCGTGACGACCTGTGACGACACTGTGCTCGTTTTGAGATTCGATTGCTTCTTTCCTGCTGCTGCGCGGCCGCTTCTTCCTGTCATGCCTCCCGCCGGTCCAAGGTTCACATAACCAACAGCGTTCCTCATCCCTGCTGGTCTGTCCTCTCCCGGCGGCGGTAATGCGCTGGGCGTCAACGCTGGTAGCTGTTCTGTTGCGGGCTCGGGATCCGCCAGAGCGATATAGGCGAGCTTAGGTGATGCCTTGATGGGATTTGATACTATTGGTTTCCCAGATGGCGTGGACGGCGTGGATGTGCCGTCGCGCGGAGGTGCGGGCAATGCTATCCCCGTGGCCTCGAACGTCTGATGTCCCTTCTCACCCGCATCTGGCTCCTTCTTCGATCCTGCCCTCGTCCTCTTCGACCGTGTGGCTCCAACACTCTCTGCATCACCAGCCATCATCCCATTCGCCATCGGCAACACGGAAACATCCCCGCCATTCGCATCGACAATCGCCCTCGTCCTCCGCGCGGACAAGAAGCCAGCTTTCGTCGTCGTCGATGGCGGACGCAAGGTGATGGCCGAGCCGCAATTCGGGCAGAGAGATTTCTGGCGGTTGCGTATTGCGGGCTTGCATGACGGTATTCTGGCTCCTACTCCTATCGAGGGTTTCCGGTTTGCGTCGAGCGGCATATTCGAGTGAATGGGTGATGTCGATGTGGGTCGGTCTGTCGATACAGAGACCGTCTCGTTAGGTGGTATATCCGTTACTGGAATGTGCGGCTGAACATCCCCCTTTCCGGCTACGCATTTTCTTCCTTTCCCCTTATCCTTCTTCCCGGTCGTCGCATCCGCCGCTTTCGGTGCAGGCCCCTTCCCCTTTGCCTCTTTGACCTTGACAACCTTCCATCCATACTCGTCCTTCAGCCATCCGCACTTCGTACAGCACCAGCCTCGACTGCTCTCCGCCGGTAAATCCAGGAGTAATCGGATGCGCGCGGCGTAGAGCGCTGCAAGCTGTGGTGACAGCGGTTGGAGGACTTCAGGGAGGAAAGTCCGAAATGCTATTGTTGTCGGTGACTGGTCGATGGACGTTGGAGAGTCCGCTGGGGACAAGGGTAGAGGCGTTCCCGAGCCTGAAGGTGCGGATGAGGACATCCGGAAAAGTGCAGAGCCGTAGTTCGACGCTGTGCAGACGACGGAAAGGGTAAGATTTCGCGCCAGTCTTTGGCAGCTTCCTTGCTTACCTATGTCAGCGATATCCTAGCATCGATATAGAGTCGCCAATGGCTTTGTCGGTCCTGAATCGCACAGGACCATGAACCACTTGGATTTCTTGAAGCATCAGACAGATCTCGAGATCTCCTCTCTGGCCGGCTGCCGCGAAAAAGTAAACACGCGGGCGGATGCAATTGAGAATAGGACTTGTTCGCTTCAGCCCTTTGAGACGTCAATGTTTACTTCTTCATGAGCAGAAGAAATGGCTGACCATGACGGCAGAGTAGAGGGAGAATCCACAGGAGAAATTGCCGCGTTGTCGATACCGTAAAGAAATCTGCCAAAAGAGCGTTCATTGACACATGCCAGTTCGCGCAGGTACGCCCTTGCGGCCTTTGAGGGCTGTGTTGCCTGTGCAGGATGGACAAAAGACAGTCGCGGTCCCGAGGGGAAGTCTTGATGGAAACGATTGCCATGCTCGACATGTGCATCATCGATCGTCTCCTCTCCTCATGTGGGTTGTTTACATTTCTTCTTTATGTCACCGCATTCGAGTCGATCCCGCGATCCCCGACAGAGGGTGCCGTCGAATGAGGCGATGCAAATAGCCAAACCGGTGCAAGCACCCGTCAATCGTGTGCGTTGGGCTGTAACAGTCGTCCTTTGTCTTTGCCTTCATGATTCTCCGCCCAGAGATATAAAGCGGCTCGTGTGGTCTCTGTGAGCCAACTTGCCTATCTCGCGACTCGCCCGTTTCTTGGAATCCCCGACCGATACCTTCGTCCCTCCGAACATGCTTCTCCTGCCAAAAGCGATCCTCGCTTTTCATCTTCTTCTTCCGCCCGTCGTCTTTGCAAAGGTACCGGCCGGAGGCGATGGACCGACGTCAGCACTATCATTCGTCAACTATCCTAGAAGGGTGGTAACTATGCGCTCGAGTGAACTTGGATTCACGAAGCGGGATGACCGAAGGTGGGAACTTCAAGATGACTATTCTGGAGATTGTTTCTTCGATGGGTATGTCGCGTCTGACACAAGCAACCCGCTCACAGGAACTCATCTGTCCCCTTGCGTAGCTTTGACTTTTTCGATGCCCCGAATCCAACGCACGGATGTAAGTAACGCCATACAAGAAAGATTTACACAAGGGCTAATAGGTTGCTGCTTTTGCGCTGCTTTCATTTACAATTCCCTCTTCCCACAGTGAACAAGTAGGTCATCGATTCATCGATAGCGTTATTTCCGTCCTTATCCGCCTGCCCTTACTCGTCGAATCGCTCCTTTACGCTGTATTATCGCCGTATAGCTACGTCAACCGCGACAAAGCCTTCGAGGATGGTCTCGCATTCTGGACTTCCGACGGTATTCCAGGCATCCAAGTACGTTCCTCACTTCACCGGCTCAAACCTTCTTCCATCAAGCCAACCGTGCATTTTTGAACCGACAGGCGGAACACTGGAAACGCACGGAAGTCGGAGAGTACCGCGACTCCGTCAGAATCCATAGCAAGGAAGTCTATAATGGTGGATTGTTCTTGGTGGATTTCAAGCTGATGCCATGGGGGTAAGTGCGATGATTTACCTTTTTGCAAGTCACCCTGTCATTGACTTTTACTCTCTTCCCAGATGCGGAGTATGGCCCGCCTGTATGGAGTCATCGATGCACCTGGCTATCGGAGAAAAAGCTGATAGACAATCATGGCTCGCAGTTTGGACTTTGGGTTTCGGCGCAGAATGGCCTTTGTTGGTAAGTCGGAATCTTGAGATCTCGATCAGTATCTTGGCGCTAATCCTGGTTTTTGGCACTCGTGTCTTCAGGGAGAAATCGACATCTTGGCACGTATCGTTAGGTCGCCCTTGTGAGCGTTCCACGGCTTATACGGGGACCCATTTTGCGCCCAAACAGGAAGGCATTCACAAACGGATGGAAAAGTAAAGGCGATTCCGAAAGACTTGTCTCGTTCAATGCGGGTTTTGAGCATACATTGACTGATACGTTTGCCTTATCCACTACTATTCAATATAGCCAATACACGATGTAAGCATTCAGAGCAACACTCGCACGATGTAGCTCAAAGCGATTGTCATTCTAGCCATACCACCACCGGCTGCATGCTCGACGACTCGCCAGACCTCTTCACGGGAAAAGTCAGGGTATGTCACTCAATCGCTCCTTCCTGATCCCCATCCGATGAGAGAGCGATGGTTCACATAGGGCACAAATTGCGATATCAAAGCCGGTAGGGGGTTGAGGACATTTTCTTGCGCTCGCACAGAAGGCTTACTATCATGGCTTTGTTGGCATTTTTGCAGGTGCTGCTGGATGCGCTGTCATTTCCGCATCGAACGCGTCTTTCGGAGAGCCTTTCAACGCTGCCGGAGGAGGGGTGTTCGCCATGCTCTGGGATGATGAGGGTTTGCGTTTCTGTAAGTCTTTGCATATCCTATGTTTTCTTGCCTGGATGTAACGCGACTGACTTTTTCCGTCATCAAGGGGACTGGACGCGAAGCAATATTCCGGCCGACATTGATGCGGGTACACCGGACGTTACTTCCTGGTAAGCCTTCTCGGCACTATTTCGGGAGACATGTAATACTGAAGTATATGAGCTCTTTTTGCGCATTAGGGGCACACCTTCTGGAATGTTGAGCGCTTCAGAATGCGACCCTTGGAGATACTTTGTCGATCATCAGCTGATTTTGAATATCGACTTGTGTGGTATGTGGAAGATTCATGTATAAGCACGATATCTTTCTGATTTGCGCGTGTTCTTATTTGGATTACAGGGGATTGGCCACGTGGTTCTTGGCCGGGTAAGGGTGTTCTGTGAGATGACTCGACACCAGAGCACTGATCAGCTGCTGCTCCTCCGCTCAGGATACTGTCCCGGCAGTTGCGCCGAAACCATTGCCGACCCCGTATGTGAGACCGCCTTTACGAGCGCCTCCCTTTCTCACCTAGATTCCATACACTAGGCAAATTTGCAGAACACTGTCTTCTTGATCAACTATATCCGCGTCTATCAGCCAGTTGACGACTTGATCGAGCCGCCAGTCGACGATTTCACTGAAGAGCCAGTTGGCGTCTGCATTGAGCAGCCAGATGGCGAGTTTTCCGAAGTGAAGCTTGACCAGCTGACAACGAAAACTGCCGAAGAGTACCGCGGAGACATCCGGAACAGCTTGAACGGGACCGTCAATGGAACTGTTCCTGAAAATCCCAACGCTGCGATGCAACTAGGCTCGATTTACATGATGGTTCCTCTCGTTCTCATCATTTTGCTGGCGCAGATGATGTTGCTGGCGTAGAGGTCTTGTGCATGATACCGACCAGAAGGAGAATTATATAGGTCAGGAGACGAATGACAAGGACAGAAGGGTTGTGTAGCTTCCTACGTGATTTGAGACGTCCAACCGGACTTTCCACATGCCAGGATGCCGTTGTTTAGCTACAACTCTTTGTGCTGGAAGTCATGCGGTCAGCGGTCATTGGCCCGTCTTCAAGATATTGCCCAAGACGGTGTTCAATGACAGCACCCAGCATGGTCTTTTGTCGTATCCAACGATAATGAATTGTTAATAGGAGAATTAGGAGACGTACAACTAACTGCTACAGTACGGGAGATCTGATGACAATGTTACGAGCGCGATATCTCGCACAGCGCGACGATTGCAAGCCATCAAGTCGATGACATGAGAAACAAAGGCGGGTACACGAAAGGCTAGGATACAGTGGCGGCGATATGAAGGCTGAAATAGCCCGCCGAGGAGCGCCGGAACGAGAACACATCGGTGAAGTCGAACGTTTGTGCGGCGATTCTACGCGGTCGGGCAATAGATTCCCGTTCCCTCGAAGACGGTTTCGCGGTATGTGACGTCCTCTGCGCCTTCCTGCGTTTCCAGAATCTCACGAATCTATAAAAACGAAACAAGGTTTTAGCTCGAATGCCAGTGAAGACGAAGGTAAACGGTTGAGCACTGACCTCCTCGGGCGGCTCGAGTCCCCACGCCTTGGCACGATCCCACCTCGCCAATCTCGAGATCCCCACGCACGGTCCATACTCGGGCGATAAGTCGAATACGCGGAGGATATGGTGAATCTTGGTGTGTGTCTTTGGCGTCGTGTGGACTATTGCATTCCCAAAGGGGTAAGCGATGGTACCAAAAAAACGAAGAGTAGAAGGGGAGAACGTACTGGGCGCGATATCGTCCCCTCCCATGGACTTCCACGCCGCCTTGTACACTTTACTCCACCGCTTATCCGTCGGGTCCAAGCCTCCCTTCTTGCCCTTTACCTTTCCCACCGCACCCTTTGACGTTGCGGAACCCTTGGAATCACGAAGCGTCTTGATCTTTTCATCTGCGCGTAGCATCGACTTGCGCACGGCGAGACCTTTGATGGTTCGTGTTCCCGGTGTCAAGTCGTCTGTCTCTGGGATTTGTTCGTCGGTGGTGGGATTGAGGGTGGCGGCAGGGATAGTGTGAATGTTCAAGTTTTGTTCCATCGATTTTGATGGTGCTTCCAAGCCAAGGAGGAGCGGGTCCCATGTATCGGACGGAACACCGCTGATGCCTTTAACGCTCTTCGTCTGCGCATCATCAACATCCACCGCCTCAACCGACGACTCGGCATGCTTCGTCGCTTCATCCCCCTTCCTCGCAAGCGCAAATAACGGATGCACCACCTTCCCCTCCTCCGTGTCTTGCACCTCTCCCGCCTTGCGCTTCACCCCACCACCGACAGTCTTTCTCTTCTCGGGCGTGACGGGCGTATTCTTCCTGGACGAGAACGAAAGGAGTCCCTGCTGGGATCCTGATCCACCACGAACGAGCTTGGATCGTCCATTCGTCGTTCCGACGCCTTTGGTGGATGAGCCGGTGTCGTTGGTGAGGTGGGTGGACGAGTCGATAACGGGCGAGGCGCGGGAGAGGTCGAGGGTGGATGATGACGAGGTGCGTTTCGGCGGCATTGTTGTGGGGTTTGTTGGGTTGTGAAATGTGCGTTTAAATATGGGTTCTGGATCTCCGAGCGTGACGGGAACGGCGATCAACAGACGATGAAGTGGATGTAAGTGGAAAAGAAGCAAACGAAGAGGATGTCTTTGTGCGATATCGAGATGGGAACCCTGCATGATGTCACGGCGCCAGAGATGGCAGGCAGCCGAAATGAGAGTCACATGAAAAGCGCGGGAAATGAGGGGAGAATGTCCGCTGATCAGAGTCAGAGTTGGCTTCTCGTCGCTTCGTCATCACGTACCGTCGCTCGATCATCCTCGACCTTTACCTCGAGATTCTGTTCATCCCTATCTTCCATCCCTTGACAATTCTACAGTCAATCATCCATCAAACATACTCTCATCATGGCAAGTCCGTCGCATCACCCTTTCTATCCCCGTTAACCGGCCCCCACCCGCAGTCCATGCGCATCGTTCCAGCCACCGCCCCATCATCCTCAACATCCCACTCGATCACCTACGAGTCCACCGCCCACCCCCTCAACGCAGTCCACGATGCCCTTCGTTACGGACCCTCCAAGGCTTCCGCTTCAGTGCAACAAGGAACGACACATGCCCTGCAGGCGCGGCTCGAGCAGTGGAATGAGACGCAGGAGAAGTTGAAGCTTGGGATGCAGAGGAATATGTTTGGGCTGGGTTTGCCGTTGCGCGTGATGATGGAGAAGAAGATTGTCATGGAGGTACGTTGAATCCCCCTCACCTCAATTCTTCCCTCCGTCCATTCCTGCACTTCTGATCACTCATCCTCCTTCCCCTCGCGCAACCAGGACAACCACTTCCCCTCTCTCACAGCCTCCCAGCTCCCCCTCGGCGGATCCACCAACATCGCCCTGGAGATTCTCAACGGCACGGACGAGCAGCTTGACGTACAGGATATCATGGGCACCCCAGCACTCGGCAGTGGAATCGGTGAGTCTCTCGGGCTGTTTTGAGTCGAATGGAAGGCTGATGGAATTTCGGGGTTAGCGCCGGCTGCGGGGATTGATATTCATGCAGCGATGGAGCGGAAACATCGTATGTAGGCGCCTAGAGGGGGAATGGAGGATTGTGTATCGATAGCACGTTGGCCGGCACCTCAGTATCGATGGGTTTTCTCTTTTGGATACGGCCAAGTCCCCGGTATCGGGGGTCGTGCGCACGAGCCGGCGCTGTTCATCGGTCATCGTGAGGGCGTCTGACTTTTCCTCCGTCATCGATTGCGCTTTTTGAGACGAACGGTTCGTCTTACCCAAAGTCCTCCAGTATACCATCGCTTCTTTGCTGAAGAAACAACGCATGATGCGATGTTGCGGGAGATGTTCTGGTCTCGCATGGAGGTAATAATGGGTCACCATTCACTTGGGCGTTTGATCTGTTCGACCAAATAGCACCCATCCAGCCAACAGGAGCCGCGCAATCACGATCACAAACCTGGGCTTCGCGTCATGCGGGTTGGCGCGGAAAGTCTGCACGACACCTACATACCGCGTCGGGCTCCTTTGCTACCTTCGCCCCTCTTTTCCCGGAAGCCTCGCCCGCCGTGAAATGCCCCCCCCCCCCCCCCAATGAAGCAAGCAGCGCAGCAGCGTGAGCTCATACGCAAGGCGTTTCAGATGACGCGCAACCACACATTGGTCGAAGACGTAAAGGGTCCCCCTCTGGAAACAGCCTCGTCCTGGCCATTGGCATGCTCCCCTTTTCGAGTTACACATCGGAAGAACTAGATATACGGACTAAACATAACACCGTGAACACACAGATCCCAAACCGGAAGCATGGCTGCAGCTTTCATTTACCAGAGCGCTCTGGGTCTACCTTGTGACCCTTCTCTTTGGCCTTTCGACCTCCAGGCGGTCCATCACCCGTGATCTTGACAGTGGTGCAGCGGTCATTACTACCGGACCAGCTACCTGCGGGCCGCCAGCATCAGGTATTCAGGAGTGAGCTTATGAAGCGAGAAGTCATTCCGACGGGTTCTCACGTGATCAACGGGCTTCCTGCGGATGCCGACTAACTCTTCCGCCGGTCGTGTGTACCAAGGTCACCCAAGAACGTGATATTTCCGTGTGCGTTGCTCACCGGATTTCTCGGGAAGTCACCCAAAATACCGAGTGTGTGATGCGGACAAGGCCTCGTTTCATATATAACATGCCCTGCATGAGCCATAATAGCGCAACAAGATGAAGAGCGCTGCACGCAATACGAGCATTTGCGCCCGACTACTATACCAACACCTCTAACTCGGAACCGAGCATAAGGTTACCGTGCTTCCTGTCAGCTTGCTATCCCTGAGTTTTCAATTATCCGCAATGTCGGAAGAAAGGAAAGGACCCATGTAAGTGTATACCTTGTGAATCGACATGTTTGCGCGCAGACAAGCCATAACCGGATGTTCGTAGAGACGGATATTACCCCCAGATCTGGGCATCTTGCATCGGTATCGCTTGCTATGGCTTGGTTGCTGCAGCGTTCTGGACCCGTAAGCGAATTGAAATAAAGTGATTCCCCTCGGGCTGAGATTCCCTTGCACCTTGACAGGATTTCACCGCTCCGGACGACCCAAGTACATGTTGTCTATCTGTATCTCGACAACAACGATGACGGTCGGATTCGTCATTCGAATAATTCGACACAGTAATACGACTGTCGCCGTATACGCTACCGAAACCTTGGTGAGTGGCTTAACTCTGGTACTTTCGTGGTGCTAACTGGTCTCGATATCAGTTCCTTCTGCTTTCGCCTTGCGGTTTCCTTGCGCAAGACTACGTGCTAATCCCACGGCTGGCCATGTATCTTGGCTACGAGAAGTATCTCTTCATGGCACACCGCGTGGTCAAGTTCTTCGTATGGTCCGATGTCATCACCTTTCTGCTTCAAGCCGGAGGTGGAGGAATGTCTGCGTTGGAGAGGCTGGCTAATATCGGAAAATATGTGAGTTACTCTAACCTCATCTGGCGGGACGTCAAGACGCTCAGAACTGATTTGGTCGTGTTGCTTCTATCTGTAGCTCTCCCTCACGGGTCTGATACTTCAGTTGATATCTTTCTTATTCTTCTGTACAATCTCGGTGCGATGGGGATTTCTCGTGTATGTTGCTCCTGAATCGGATCTGAATCAGATCTGAATCGTCGGTTAAATTCTCCCCGTTGCCGGTCAGTCGCAAGCATGAAAGCAAGACCAATAGCCACGAAATGACACCATATGGCGCCACATACACCGTACCGGGTATTCATCCCGTGCAAAGAAGAGCCGAATGGAAACACGACTGGAGATATCTCTATGCGTCCATTCTCATATCGATGGTCGCCTTTATCGTCCGTTCATTCTTCCGTATCATCGAATACGCCCAAGGGTGAGTCTGGTTTGACTCTTACTTGTTTCTGGAATCTCACTCTCGCCTTTTGTCAGTTACGACGGATTCCTCAGACGACATGAGGGTTACTTCTACCTACTGGACGCCCTCCCCATGCTCATTCCTCTGTCCCTTTGGGTTCCCGTATGGGCACCTCAATATATCGGCAAGAACCCAAAGAGCTTCACCTTGGCCGACGACGTCGCGCAAGCGCAGTCTCGGTTCTCTGATCGGAGTGTTGGGGAGGTCATCAAGAAATACTGAAGGGAGGATTACTTGGTTGAAGGCAAAAACCTTTTCCGTTGACCGCAGGATAAGTTTTAGAGAGAGGAAAAATGCGGATAGGATATTGTGTACCCGTTATTATACCCTCTTGGAGCGCTAGAATCGATTCAGGAATAGACATTTCGCTATGATGACGCCTAGTGACGCGGCAATGGTTCTTTAGACCTTTGCGCTTGTCGAAACGCTCAGCTCACGCGACAGGTAGAACTAGATCCCCTCTAGCCGGCGGTCAGGTTCACATATTGGTCCGAAAAGTCATCTCCCCCTTTAATCCTGTGATATAAGAGTCTGTGGAAAAGTCGGAGCGCCAATGGTATACTGAATGCTAGATACCACAAGCTACTGCACGGAACCGAACGTCCAGAGTTCCTCTATGATATCCCCTGTTGGCGCTGCTACTTCATCCTCGTCCTCGCCTTCGCCTTGAGCCTTCGTGCTAGTGGCCACTGGGAAAGCCCTCCGCACATCCTCGGTCTCGGCGGCAAGTGCAGGCGGGTTCTTCAGTCTGCGCTTGATTTCAGTCTCGAACAGCTGTTGCGTCAGGGGTCAGTTACGAGTTACCTGCGAGTTACAACGAGCGTCCCTTGGACTTCGAGACTTACTGTCGCATATCCATGATCCAGGAAATCTTCCATTTGGAATTCAGGTTTCGTAAACACCTCCTGGAAAACCTTGCTCATTGTCGCCACATGGCTCAAATAATGCCTCTGCAATGATTTGAGCTCCCATAGCGACGATTCGAGTGCGTGCGTGTTCATTGGATCCTTCTCGTACTCGTCATAGGGATCTTGCGAATCGGCTTCATCGCTGCTGCGTTGCAGCATACACATACAAGATGAGTGACGCTTGAGCAGGTTGTATACGAACGGGATGATCATGACGATGGCTGCCGGTGGCGCGGAGAGGGACAGGCGTGCTAGACGTTTGACGAAGGAAGCGATCATTGCTGCTGGGAGATGTCTAAGAAGGGACATATGTCAGGACAAATGCCATGTTGAGTGCGAGCGGGAGGCTTACGTTGATGCCAAAAACGTCTCGCTCAATCGGAAGAACCTCGCTCGATATTTGACGTGCATCACCTCCCTGTCCATCAGGATGTATAGCTGACGGTAGAAGTGTGGGTATTCCCTAAAGAGGCCGAGGGTGAGTGCTTCGCCAACTTTTTAAATCACGAAACCTACAGGTTGTAGCTGGTCATGAGAATGTAGAGACCGTTCAGTGACAACAGAGCCAATGGTCCACCTGGGAGACTATCAGCAACAATTGATGTAAGGGATAAGTACCACGTACCACGGTCACACAGTGTGCTCAGCCAATCCGTCATTCGAACGACTCTGCTCTTGACCATGTTGGGGAAGATCGTGGAGTGCAGTACAAGCAGTATTGATCTCGTCTCCGGTACCGATAGACTGAAGACAATATCGTCAGTACCATCACTACTTCCGCGGTAGAGCGCTTACGGTAGGTTCAGAACTCCCAACCAGCAGTCCGTAAACAGCCGCACATGACTCTCTACGCTCCACACCTGTCCCAAGATGCTCTTCTTGACCTTCTTGTCCAGACCTGCAGCCTTCCCTCTCTTTCTCTTCTTGCCCGTCTTCGGGTCAATCACGATCTTATCCTCATCATCATCGCTATCATCCTCATCATCCGAATCATAGTACGCCATCCAGTCTTGCCCGGATCCCGTCTTTGCGGGGTTTCGCTTAGATGCCGCAGATTTGGCCTTCTTGTTCTTACCAAGAGGTGATGTGGAGAGATGTTGGAAGTAGAAGGTGTTGATATCTTCGGCTTCTCGAGGTAGGTTGCTAAGCGGTAGCAGGAGGGCCAGGATGTTTGAGGTCACGTGAGGCAGGACGGAGGCGATTTCTCCTGATTCTGACAATGTCTGCAGATACGTGCTGGAAGGGAGGTCAACGGAAGTTGCCAAGCCCACAGCGAGTGACTTACCTCAATTCCCGGAAGAACGCCCACCGTAGATCGTCATATTCCGCCAGCTTCCTCACAACCTCATCCATAACATCCGCCGGCAGCAATTCCGTCTCAACCTGTCCCTTGTAATGATACTGATTGTCCTCGACCACTGCCCATCGCTGTGCCGTAGAGTCTGAGCTCGTTGAAGCCTTCTTTGATGGCTTTGCGCCTCGGAGGGATTGCGTTTCCTGGATCAACGACTGAAGCAGCTGTGAGATGTGCGGCATCGAGATGATTTGTTTGCCAATTTGGTTTGAGAGCGAGACTGAGATGGGTGGGAGGATCGAGAAGGACAGAGTCGCTGCGGATTTCTAATACGAGTCAGAGTCAGCTGGAGGAACCGAGGTCACCAAGAAAAACTCACTCTCAGTGAAGGCTCCGAATCGCGCAACAACCCCGCAAGGATCTCCTGATACTCTCTCAACCGCTCCATCATCCACTTCTGCACCGCCGCTGCCGCTGCCTCTGGCGAATCATCCTTCTCTTCACTCTTCGTCCGTGTGGCATCTGCCTGTCCTCCAGCGGCATTAGGTATCAGGTGCCCGTCCGTAATAATCTTGACCCATGCGCGGTATAGTGCCCAAACGGCCTTATGCACGACTTCCGGAGAGTTATGACGAGCGAGGGCCGTAAGAGGGATAAGCGGGTTCGGATTGAACTCGGTCTTCTTGGTAGACGAGGTGAGTTGCGTTTCGTATTCGGTTACTTTAGCGATCTGCGATGAAGTAGAGTTTGCCGTGGCGGCTTGACGCGACGCCTTGGAAGGCAAGGAAGAGGCGACCATTTCAGCGTATTCGTCCCGTTATCTACCAGGTGGTTCGAGTCATGGGTTAGCACAGCTGATATGAGCCCTTCGCATCACACACTCGAAAGTGAAGTACAATTTGGGTGAACGCTCGCCTCAAAAATCCGTCGACATCGTAAACAACGGACAAACGGTGGTCTTCCTCCGTAAAGTGGAGGTGCCCAAGTGAGCTTCTCGAGGTCGCGGTATGCTTGATGAGTTACTGATGATGCACAGCCAGATGTCACGATCCGATTTCACCCTCCTGCCCATCGCGTGAAGTCGTCGTCGTGAACCTATCGCTTCCTCGGATCTGTTTGAAAGAAGATAAACAAAACACGGAAACACCAGCGTTATTTCAAGAGATCCTGCGGGACCTGAAACATCACCGTTGCTTCAACGGAATTGCCCGACGCCTTTCAATATCGAGACGACATTGAATCGAACAAGTGGACAGGAGCTCGGGAATAGCATCTATTCACCATGTACGCTCCCATATCACCTTGGCTTGGCTGCATTCGAGTTGTTCTAATAAAATCTCTGATCATTGCTTCTCAGGTCGTCTCTGGACAAGCTGGCCATCCGTGGCATCCGATCTTTCGATGACAAGAGCATGAATGTAATTCAATTCTACAGCCCCGTCACGGTCATCGTCGGTGTGAACGGTACAGGAAAGACTGTGAGTGTTATTGTGACGAAAGGGGAATTGGAGGCATTGACCTGATGAGCTGGATTTGTGTTAGACCATCATCGAATGCCTGAAGTATGCGACGACGGGAGAGCTTCCACCCAACACGAAAGGAGGAGCATTCGTACATGACCCAAAGGTGAGCTTGATCCTTCTACCACATATCTTAAAAGCGATTCCATACGATCTACCTCAAGATGGCAGGAGAGAAGGAGGTCAAAGCCCAAGTCCGACTTCGTTTCTGGAACGTAAAACGCGAACGAATGGTCGCAACGCGAAATTTGCAGGTGACCGTCAAGAAGGCTGGAGGACTGACTATGAAGACATTGGAGGGAATTCTGAGCAAGGTGGATGGCGTTGATGCTGGAGACAAGGTAAGCCCGTCGGGTCTCGAAGAGAATCGCAGCGATGAATCTCCCTTCGTTACAGAGAAACGCGATCTCAACCAAATGCGCCGAGATGGACGCAGAAGTACCTCGTCTCATGGGCGTCTCGACCGCTATTCTCGACAATGTCATCTTCTGTCATCAAGAGGAGTCGAACTGGCCGCTTTCGGAACCCGCCGCGTTGAAGAAGAAGTTTGACGATATTTTCGAGGCATCGAAGTCTGTAGCATCGCCCGTGAGAGGTAGTCTCGGCTGATCATTGGCGACTAGATTCAGAAAAGCCCTTGATCACATCAAGACACTGCGAAAGGATCGGGTTGCCGCTCTGAAAGTCGATGGGGAACGATTGAACTTCTTGAAGCAAGATCGAGACAAGGCTGACAACGTAAGGGACCTCTGTGCATCTTCTTGAGCCATACTAATTAGTTATCAATAGCTGAAGAAAGAGCTAGAACGCCAACGCACAGAAATTGGACGCAAAGAAGCGGAATCAGATCAGCTCACCCAGCGACACGAAGCGCTCACGAAAGCCAACGCCGAATTCTACGAGTCTAGCACCAAATTCACCGAGATCTTTGACAAGGCACAAGCACTCGTTGCCAAGAAGAAGATGTACGAGGGAAATTGCGAGAATCTGAAGAAGCATATCAAGACGATGATGAAGGGTTCGTTCAGGGATTCATCAGAATCTCCTCATTCCCACGCTAACTGTTCCGGACGACAGAATCTGACGAAGAGTTGCGAACGATTATGAACAATTTCAACCAGGACAAGCAAGAACTAGAAGCTAAGATCAGGGAAAAACGTGCGGAGCTTGATCAAATCGAGGCGAATCATCGGGCTTTGCGAACTCGACAGGGGAAAGAAGGCCAGAAGCTGGGAGAGCTGAAAGCCGACCGGAAGGTGCGTACCATCAAAGAGAAAGCCTGGTGACCACCCTATTGATTCCGTTACTTTAGCGATACGACCGCAACGCGAACGAAAGGGAAAATTTGATACACGCTTCGGCCCTTCAACATGATATCCCAGGCTTCGGCGGCAAGCTGATGAGGGAGAAGGCCGAGGATTTCATATCGATACTACAAGACAAAGTGTCCACATCAAGGGAGGCCTGTGATAAAGTCGAAGTGCGTTGGAAGGGGACTATCCCTGCATGTCAGCTATTGATGTTTATCTTTTTGCAGAACGACGGCAAGGAGTCCGACAGACTCTTGCAGGAGGAGCTGAACAAGCTTCGAGCTGAACAGCAGAGCAAGAGGAATCTTCGGGATGATCGCCAAACGCAGTTGGTCAGTTCGGTCCTGTTCCTGCGAACGCACGCTCAAAGGTAATCCTATCGTCATAGGCGGAAGCCAAGGTTCAGCGAAGGTCCCTGGAGATTGAATCGGAATCATACAACACTATCGAATTCGACATCCTTAGGCTCGACAAGGAGGTCATAAGCCTGGGAGAAAGGATCAAGGACACCGCGTCAAGAATCGAGAAGTCTCGTTTCGAGGAGAACCTCAAGTCTCTCAATCAGGAAATTCGTATGCTCGAAGTCAGTAGGGGCGACGTCACCCAAGAATTGAATGAAATGCAGAAACACGCCGAAACCAGAGCTTCTCTGAAAGCCGCACAAAGCAATCTCGCCAAAGTCAAAGCCCGGATCGAAGAAGCGTACGTTCCTGTCGCCGGAAGAGGTTGTATACGGCTGATAGCGTCGCCGCGGCATTGCATAGCAAGGAACAATATGGATCCAAGTTTTTGGAACTCACAGGTCAAACTTTGGAACCGCTCAGCATGGAAGGGCCACTTCTCGCTGCGGGTAAAACTTTCGACACCGAGCGAGATAATGCCGCGAAGGAAAAGGCGGCCTTGACCAGTCAGCGCAACCGATTGGAGGGCGAGATATACACCATCAAGAACAATATAGACGAGATGGAAATGGAAAGCAGTCGTGAGTCCAGCCGGGCTCAGCACTCGCTCTGGCACACTCAACTTTGCAAAAAAAAACTTATTTAGGCACCAAGAAAGAGATCGCTGATTTTCGAGAGGAGCGACTCAACACTTTCTCGAAGACGCAAGACTTGAGCAAGGTTTTGGAAGAAGTGCAGTCGCAAATTTCCGTTTGCAAAAGGCGAGTTCTCGCTGATTCGTATGTCCATGTCAATTAATGATGATTGCGCTATACAGCGAAATGGGAGTTGGCAGTTCGCATAGTCTACAGGCATTCTTCGAAGATATTCAAGAGAAAGTCGACGAGGAGCATATCTGCCTAGCCTGTAATCGTACCGTCGAAGACTACGAACTTGAGGATGTGCAAAAATATGTCAGTACAGAACCGCGAGAATCCTACTATAGCTCATCTCCATTTTTTGCAGATTGCTAAAAAGCTGGAGAGAATCAAGAGAGCGAAGGGTGCTCAAAAAGCTAAAGAAGAACTTGTAGCACACGAGTATACGGAAAAACGGCTCAAGGAGCTGCTACCCAAGGCCGAAGCCATGGAACGATCGCTGCGAACCATGATCCCAGAAAACAAGCGGAAAATTGAAGACCTGGAGGAAAAGATCAAAACGCTCGCCAGCGATATAGAGAAAGTGCGTTCCCAGGGAAGAAACACATATTTCTCTTTGGAAAACTGATGTCCACCTGCTTGCAGGCGGAGACGAGAGAATCGGCCGCCCAGACCAAGTGCAACCAGATCGGGATGCTGAAATCGCAAATGCCCGTATTCGAACGTGATGCTCTCGAGTCCGAAGATCTGCAACGTCAAGTGACCTCGACCGAGAGGGCTTTGGAGACCGCTGGATCCGCTAAAACGATGCAGGAGGTACAAGATGCTCTCGGTCGGCTTGACAAGGACATGTAAGTTGTTCCGCTAGCTCTTCTGTATTCTTCATTGCCGGTCTCATACAAAGATCTTCCGCAGGAAATCGAAAAACGAAGAGCGGCTGACAATGATCAATGAACGAGACCATCTTAACAGCGAATGCCTCCAAGCGGAGAATGCGCAGTCCGCCAAAAAGCTGGCGCTGTCCGAGGCGAAGAACCGACAGGCCAGTAGGCAGCAAGCCCGGGCTAAGATCGACGAATTGCTCGCAACCGAAAAATCCCTTGCGACCGAAATAGAGGTATGCGGTCTCTCCCTTTGGTGACAGTCTAGACTGACAATCTACTCGTATACAGAATCTCGATAAAGCCTTCAACGAATCAGAACAGCCAATCAGACAAGCTGAAATCAAGCTAAGGACAAGTCAACAGAAGTGTAATCGAGAACTCGGTGAGGCGAGGCGCCAGCTGGAGTCCTATTCTCAATCCGCTGCGAAAATCAAACAGATCAGTGATGAAATAAGGAGGTGAGAGAGTACAGTCTACTGTCGGGTCAAGCTCATTTCTATCGGTAGGTACGAGGATGCGGACGGTGATAAGTTCCTTAACGCAAGTGAGAAAGCAGTCCGGGAACTAGAACGACAAATTGCACAGCTGGACAACGACATTTCCGACTTGCAGCAAGAGATCGCGAATCTTCGCAACGACCTGGCATCTAGTGATTCACGGGCACAGAACATCGACAACAATATCGCATTCCGCAAAGCTGTCAAGCAGATCCAGGACCTACAGACAGAAATAGAGTCGATCGACCTCGAGGAAGCCGCCCGCGCGAAGCAGCAATTCGATACCAAGTATCAGAAGGCTGAGCGAGAAAGAACCGAGAGCTACGGAAAGGTAGGTCGCTCCCAAGGTTGCTAACACTCCGAATCTGACGGATACCCGGTGCAACAGCTCCAACAATTGATCGGAGAGATTTCGCAGATGAAGCAACAGGCTAAGCGCATGCAACGACAACTCGATACGGATTACAAGGATATTCATGGCGAGTACATCGATTGCTTGGTCAAGTGGAAAGTGAGTGCGGATATAGTGAGTGAGCTCTTGAAGCTGAAAGACGTGTTCAAAGACAGGAGACATGGCCAACCGAGATCTGGAGAAGTACGCCAAGGCCCTGGACAAGTGAGCTCCAGGTCCTCGTCTACCAGTGACACCCACTAACATCGCTCCAACCGGCTACAGTGGTCAGCTCCTGCCGTCTGAGGTCGTTCGCCTCGCGCTAACATTATCATCTAGCGATCATCAAGTATCACACTCTCAAGCTCGCCGAAGTCAACAAGAGCTTGGGTGAACTGTGGAACGAGGTGAGAATGCTATGCGAAATTTACTCTGCCAGGGTTGACGACCTTTATCTAGGTTTATGCCGGAACCGATATTGATTCGATTCAGATTGTCTCGGAAAGCGATCCCTCGAGTACCGGCATCCGGAAGTCTTATCATTACCGTCTCGTCATGCGTAAAGGAGACCAGCTCCTAGACATGAGAGGACGATGCAGTGCTGGTCAAAAGGTTTTGGCTTCTATTCTCGTTCGATTAGCCTTGGCAGAGTCGGTAGGTTTCTTGAGACGGAATTCAGAAGTTTCGCTCAGGCCGTGACTCAAGTTTGCGCAACAATGCGGTGTGTTGGCGTTGGACGAGCCGACGACAAACTTGGACGTGGAAAACATCGATGCTCTCGCTACTGCTCTCGGCGAGTAAGTCACCTCGTCGGGTTTCCGGCTTGCGCACTGCTGACTTTGCGAATCAGCCTGATCAATAGGATGAAGTCGATGAAGAATTTCCAGTTGATTGTCATTACGCACGATGAGTGTAAGCTCTGCTGTAGAGATCCGGAATAACAGTTCCTGCTGCTGATCAACTTTTTGGTAACAGCTTTCCTTCAACGGCTTGCGGGAAACAGCAATGCATTCGAGTACTACTGGTGATTACATTAGCTGTTTCCCTAGTACCGTCATTTGATCTTCCCTCTATTACAGGCGTGTCTCTCGGAATGCGGAGCAGAAGAGCATTGTCGAACGACAGCGAGTCGTTGCCGAATACTAGTGCGCATTTCTCGCTTTTCGACGAGTGTAGGTAGGAGATGTATGTCGGACCAGGTATTGGCATGTTCGATTCTTTACGTGGCTACCAGAGAGCATCTGCCTAAGGATGTCGCTTCATTTGTTGAGCCGATCGAAAGCTGGTAGTAGTCCTCATGTATTTTATGAGCTCGTAGCAGCTGTTACAGGCTGCCAACGGCCAGCGGAAGAGCATATATGTGACACGTCATTTGTCGGTCAAGGCTTTCCTGTTTGTTTACAATGTGGTTGGTTTCAGAAAATATCGTCTCCCAGTCTCGATCGCCTGCATAGGGTTTCAGCTCTCTAAGGTCATTTGAAGCTGAGAGTGTGGGTACCTTGGATAGCCTAGCAGCAGCCTCTACGCAGACTACCATGGCACGAGGAAAGCAAGGAAAGAAGGGAGGAAAGAGCTCCGCGCCGAAAGCAGCTCCGAAAGTCAACAGCAAGGATGCGAGCATTAACCGAATCAACACATACGAAGACACACTTGAAGAGGGTGGCGTAGATGAGTGTGAGTTTACTGCATGGCATCGTGAGGGAACCGCTTGTGTGCTGAGAGTCCTCTTCTCGTGCAGTCATGCACAATCGTGACAAGATCTCCCTCGTCGAAGACCAGGCTTCGGACGATGAAGAGGACTACATCGGGAACCAAGGAGAAGAGGTGCTTGGCTTGAACCTGCCGGATGACGATGAAGAGGGGGATTACGATGAGGATGACTACGACGAGGAGGAAGAGGATGAACTGCCAGCGAAGAAGACTCGAAAATCGAAAGCTGCAGAGGATAAAACCAAAAAAGGACGATACGGCAAAGAGTCTGACGACGAGGACGATCTTGGATTCACGGACGAAGAGTCAGAGGCCGACGAGGATGAGGACCGAGGGGAGGAGTCATGGGGACGACAATACTACGCCAAGCCGTCGAACCGTTACGCCAGGGACGCCGAAGATGACGATTATGATTCCGACAAGGAGCTGAGCAAGAATTTGTACGCTCAGGAATCCGAGGCGTTGCAGAAGAGCATTCGAAGGTCGATGAAGGGCGAGGAAGACTTTGGTCTTGATGAGATTGGAGAGGGAGCAGAGGCGCAGACGGAGGCTGTCAAATTTAATCTTGCTCGGTAAGCGGATCATCTCCCTCTGTTCTGCATGGCCCTAATATCCGTCTTAGCGAACAACCCGCCAAGAAAGTCTCGGCACCATCGGCACCAGCCAACGCTGATCCATCCAAACTTATCGCACATCTCGCACTGCACGATCCCGTCAAACTCGCTCTCGCCCGGGACTTTCCTCTTGTCGTTCGTAAATTGCAAAAGACGGAACGAGGGATCAAGAGGATGCAAAAGGACGCTGAGCGGGTCAAGCTGCATGGGGATATGCCTCAGCTGAATCAAGGTCTTGGATGGCTGCATTACCGTGAGTCGACCTTCAAGCCAGGAATAGGGCTGGCACTAACTTCAGCCAATGTAGAATCGCTGCTCACGTATGCTACGATGCTGGCATTCTACCTGCACCTTGCTTCTCTTCCCGAGGACCAACGTCCAAATTTCGACACGCATCCGATTCTGCCTCGGCTTGCACAGCTGAAGGAAGGTGTTGCGATGCTGGAAGAGCTCGACTTTGACGCTGCAAGCGTTGACGGCGAAGACGAAGATGAGGAAGGCGAGGAGATAGATGGCGCTGAGGATGACGATGACGATGACGATGAGGAATTGGCCGACGGCAAGGCGGAATTGTTGGGAAGACTTGTTGGCGTGCCTGGTGGAGGCCTAGATTGGGACGATGCCGATGAGGTATGGGAGGGAGGCGAATTGGAGGATGGCGAGCTGGACGATTTGCGCCAGGATGCAGAAGGCGAGCTCTCCGACGAAAACGCCGACCTGGAGGAGGATGAAGAGGAAGAGGAGAGCGTTGTGCCTAAAAAGAACTCGAAGAAAGACAAGAAGGATAAAAAGGACAAGTCAGCCAACAAAAAGTCGAAGTTCGCTATCGAAGAGCCTGAGTTCGTACCAGCTGCCAAGAGCAAGCAGTCCTCCCGCTCAAGAAACGACGACGAGGACCAATTTGGCGATGCGACCGTGCTATCTGCAGCAGACTCGGCAGACAAATCAGCAAAGAAGCGATCCCTGCGTTTCCATACGTCCAAGATTGCCGCTACTTCGGCTCGACGAGCAGCTGCGCGAGAGGCACGCCTGGGCGGCGACGACGACATCCCGTATAGGAGCAAGCAGGCTGCAAGGGATGCTGTGCTTCAGAGGAACTCGGCAGCTGGCAATGGTGGCGAGGACCTGGACGGTTCTGAATGGTCGGACAAGGACCGCAAGAGGGCGCGTGAAATCATGGAGGCGGAAGATGCGGTCGAGGCGGATGACGGGTACTACGAGCTTGTCAAGAAGAGGAAAACCGAGTCTAAGCAGGCCAAGAAGGAAGAGTACGAAGCCAACGCAGCGAGGGCAATGTAAGTTCTGAACCATCTCACTGTTTCGTCTCCGCTCACGCAATGCCTGTAGCGTGCAACAACGGCAAGAAGAGGCTGAAGAGGCATCGGCTGGACCAAGATCACTCACGCGCGCCATCGAAAAGAACCGTGGTCTTACCCCGCACAGGAAGAAGTCCACGCGGAACCCTCGTGTCAAGAAGCGAGAACAATACGAGAAGGCAAAGCTCAAGGTCGCCTCGCAGCGCGCTGTGTACAAGGGTGGTCAAAGTGCATTGTCAGGAGCCTATGCAGGAGAGAAGAGCGGCATTTCACAAACTTCCAAGTCAAGACGTTTCTAGATCAATTCTCGGTCGTCATTCATTTGGGTTCTTCGCATTCGGCATACTGGTTGTAATCTCGTTACGATGGGTGATCATATATCATCGAAACCCGAGAAAACCTCTATTTCTTCCTCTTCCCCTGATCCAACAACCGTGTCTACACACAGAGTGTCCTGAAAAGGCGGAGCCTTGTCAATTTTCTGGTGCGTTTCTGTACCGGTCGCAAACTTTGGCGTGGATAAATCCAAACCCGTCCGGCCGAGGAAGCCCTTGCTCCAAGCCTCGACTCTCTGTAACGGCTTAGCAGATTCGGTAGCTTTCGCTTGTTCGCAAACTCCGGTCATTGGCGCATCGACACTGGACAAGTTCAGCCCCTGACTATTCTGAGAGATATCGAGCCGCCCAGCATGGGCCGGGGGAGCGAGGCTCATGCTGAGCCGACATGGCTGTCGAGATCTCGAAGTTGTGGCTCTTCGGTGTAGCTTCTCCCGCTCGCGTGGTCTAGCTTCCAGAGGTGGCGATATGACAAAGTCGGCGAGACTGCTACTGACCATGGAAGCGGACACATGTCTCTGATGAGAGGGCCATAGGTGAGGGAGGTTCATGGCGGTCTTTGCGACTGAGCCTGAATTCGGATTGGCTTTCGTGCGGAAGCCTTTCTGAGAAGGGCTGCGTCGAGAATCCGCCAACGAGCCTGCGCTGCTCATCCTCTGGACGGCAGTCAGCTTGCCTACTGAAAGCGGCGAGCGTGAGGATTCGGTCGACCATCTGGAGGTGACTTCGATTTCAGTCAAACGCGGCCCAGCTAGAGACGAAAAGCTTTTCTGTCGTCGGAGATCGGGCCGCTCGGGCAGAAGAACTGAGTGAGATCTTTCTCCGCGAAAATGAAGCATATCTACAGGATTTGAGGAGTCGCTTCTCTTGAAAGTCATTTCACCGGTCAACGAGGTGGGCGATGCGTTCACTTCGAGCGAGATATCGCCAAGCAGGTGAAGCGCTTCTTCAATCTTTCCTATTGATGGCGGAGGGAGGCTATAACGAGATACTTGTCGGGGAGGCGGTGGCACAGTCAGTCTGTCCCGTTTGTCAATGATGCAGGACAGCGATGGAGAACGTGAGGCAATGTGCGGAGGGATAGAAGGGGATAGCCTTGGTCTGCTCGACAAAGTGTTGGTGATCTGATGGTCGATCGTGTGGGGCTGCGCCTTGGTTGGGCTTGTCCAGGAATGGGAACGTCGATGATTTGAAGCAAAGTCTGTTGAGGATTGAGGCGAGGTGATATAGGGAGTGTCTATGTTCCAGCAAAAATGGTCAGTAAATTCCATGGCTTATACAAAGTGTATAGACTCACGCGAGGCATTTAGCACGATCTTCTTGGTAGAGCTCGCTCGGTGCGATGCTGGGTGATCAGCTGATGTTCGCACAGAGGGAATCGAAGCATTACGAAGACCAGGCCTCGTCAATACGGCTGCAGGAGAGTAAGATATAGCGGGAGACAGGTCCAGGAAGGACGTGAATAGCTTGAGCGATTGTTTCCCCTGGCTTTTGGGATGATTTCCGCCATGCAAGGTTGTCATCGGAAGAGGAGTAACATAGGGTGCCAGAAAGAGCGTAATTGTCTCGGAGACTTTCAGACGATGTGATTTATTGAGAGGAAGACTTTGCCAACCTCGGTCGGTGCATCTCGCTCAAGACAGTATATACCACTCTGCGAAGAGAGTGCAGATGCACCAGGAGTGCTGAAAGGAGATATGAATGGAGACAGCAGGAGACCCGCGAAAGCTTCAAAGGAAGGGCTAGAGATCGAAAAAGGCTCTGAGAGATGAAAGTGGACTATGTGAGCCAGCCTTCCAGGGAATGATACTACGCCACGCGGAGAGAACGGCATCATCATGATACAGCGAAAATCGCCAACGATTGGCACCGGCGATGAAAATAGTTTCTTTTTCGGTGTGGAGACTGAGGGATGGCATGTGCGTTGTGTCTGTAAGGCCACGAAGCGATGGCTCCAAGGAAGCTACAATCGATTGTCATATTTACACTCAATATGAGGCAGACTTATAAACGTTCAGAAGGGATCTTACACTGATCTTACCGTATCAGGGCCATCGTGAAGGTGTCTCCGAAGACTGGAAGAATCCCTCCGTCGCGTCTTTCAGTCTGATTCTAGCTTGTATGGATCTCAAACGTGTCAATTTCGGAGTTTGGTCTCTTCCTGGACGATGCCCGATCTTTCTTAGGTAGATAAGCGGTATCAGCTGTTCATGCTACGCATTGAGCGTACGTTTGACTGGATTTCAGGGCAATTCTTCGCCATTCTTCGCTCAGCGGATGCCTAGGTCGGCGCGTGAATCTGCTCTCTCGCGAGAGTATACCCGCCCCTTACTGTAATGCAACAGTCGTTTTGAAACCGCCTGGAAGACTCCTGATAGAACCTAGAGGAAAGGGCTTGTCAGAGGTCCAATCTTGCTCTCCGATATACGATGTCCTTGTGCAGAAGCGACAAATCTGTTGTCTCAAAGCAGTAAATTCCGGCTTCAAAGAGCAGGAGTGAAAAGCTCGTGACTGGTAAGGGAGCGGGTAGAGATGCATGAACGATTGCTCGGCCCAGACTAGACGAGCCGTCCTAGGCGACACCTGAACACATGAATGGCGGAGTTGGAGCTCTCGCTGTCAGCGGTGCCTCCCCAAAGCTACTTAGTTCACTAATACTTCGTGACTCATTCCCCTGGTTTCAGATTGCAGAAGAATTTTGGTCTCAGCTTCAAGCAAACCTCCTACATTCCATCTCATCTCGAGCACTCAAGTTGCAAGCGGATGAGCCGGGTTTACCTGGTAGCACTCGCACTTGAACTTGACGATTGCTGAGGCTTCTGGCCGATGGATTGCAGACATTGCGCGTAGTCCAAGCTATTTACTAGCACTTTGGTCCAGGCTTACTCAACAACAGAAGCCTCACCGCACCCAATCCACCCCACACCCTTTGTGCCGATTGTGAGGCTTCATGTTTGGGACCCCCAATTAGCTAATGAGTTACTACTAGACCTTTCGAGACTGGTCGTCAGACTTGACTCAGTTGGGCGGATCAAGTCTATCCGGGCATGCCAGGAGTTGAAACCGCGGCAAGCCAGTGGAATCGTCGCTCTGACTCTCAGGAATAAGTCGGATCGCGCCTCCAACCACTATGCTAACACCAAGCTCACCTGCCTGACTCAGCGTCAGCTGAACACGCCGTATCCAGGTATGCAGATGTGTGCCTAACTGCCATCGGCGCAATGTGGGGACAGTTGTTGAACAGGCCTCGGATGTCGGGAAGTAGACACAAACGAAAGCTGCGGGAAACCAGCAGACCTTTCACACGCGGCCTTGATGGGATAGAGAATGGATGAATCCTCCGGTCGCGCTTACGAATCGCTCTTGTATTGCCGCCTGGATGAACTCCTAACAATCATCGCGGGGATTCCGTGCGCGGCGATGGATCCAGATCTATTTAAAAGCTGGAAGATAGCTAAACGACTATACTTCCTGATGCAGAAGTATCAGTTTGACAGACTTCAACACTGGTTCCCCCAGCTCGCGATGCAATGGTGTGTAGACGAACCAATAGAAGCCCTGTGTCTGGCATGCAGCAATCCATGCTTCGACCAACATCTGGTTCGAGCTACAATGCTCTCCGGCTTTCGAGTGAACACCCGGTATTTTTATTCGACCGGTCTTACTTCATTCTCGATCAGAGCAGAGAAGAAGCGAAGTGGTGAAGGTGAAGTCTCATAAACCCATCTAATACCAAGGTACAACTCAGCATCGACCTGGGTTTTAAGCGCTACGTGGCATACTGTCGGTCTTTCTCATCTCTCCCTGAAGAAGAAAAGATAGATTGGCACCAGGTTGCCAGACATTCCGTAACGACAGTCCGCGAAGTGGCAAGCGAGCGGGGAACAACGGTGCGCATATCTCTCAATATCACCGCTTTCCTCCTGAGATATTACTCTTGGATGGCCCGGCTCACAGTGTCGCTGGGCAGGTGACCAGCACTGCGGAGATTAGTCGACTTCGTTTTCGTCTCACAAGGTCGCTCCGACGAATTTTCAAAGCGGACGAACCATTGCTGGACACCATGGCCTAAGAAGCGATCCCTTCCTAGGCCTGACCCCTCATGTTTGACTGCAAGCCAAAGGTGCCTTTATCCTGGAACGATTTTTAACGAATCTATACTGCCATTTCCGTTTCCATTTACCTTTCTGGTGGCTCAGGAGGCCCACAACAACACATGCAAACAGCCAAATGTCCATGTCGAGATTAACAGCATTTTCAATTCGTACGGAATGGTCGCCATACATATTGCGTTATCACTTTTGCCATAACATGATTGCGAGGGCTCATATCCGTCGTATACCGCGTGAAAGAGCACCTCACGCTTACGACCCTGTGTTATTCCGTTGAAATGGCTCGCCGCGTTTCAAGCGCTGCGGACGAAGCGCCAAAGGAAAGATCATGGCTTGGTAGAAAGGAGGAAAGACGACGTCCGCGAAATCTACAAAGGAGTTCTTTCCCCTGATTTCCCAGCCACATCTCCCGGCATGATTCGTGCACTCTCGTCATCTTATATATATCCCTCTCCGCGTGCTGCGATGTGAGCGCCATTCCCTAATGTTGCTGAATCGCTGCAGCCTGACAGGCATTGACCTCCGCTAGAAAATGTTGCCGCTAAACGAAATTCTATGCGAGCTGGAACCTCTTGAGGAGGACCCGGACATTACGCCGACTGGACCGAAGAAGCTCGATGACATAGCAGCTTCTTGTGCCGACATCCAACTCCGCAACAGGTCGAGCTCCGTCGTGGTGTTCAAAACTGTCGACGACGTAGTTCTCCGGATTGATGACTTTTACCTGAAGGCAAATAGGTGAGATGATGCGGCTTGCAAGAAATGGTTTTTACTGACTCTGCTATGCGAATCCAAAGCGACTTTTTTCGAGACATGTTATGCGACTCGACCCCTTCCTTTTCTCAAAGTCGACCCATTCCTGTGACGGAAGATTCCAAAGACTTCGCGCTGATGCTCAAGATCATCGCCGGAGAGCCACAGCAGGCCGTCGCCCAGTGCACCAACTGGAATCAGGCGGAAAATCTCTATAAAGCCATGCAGAAGTATCAGCTCGACAGGCATCATCCATGGTTCACCAAAGTCTGCAAAGCGCGGATTACGGAAAATCCGATCTCCGCCTTGGTTCTGGCATGCAATCATTCCACATTCGATGAGGAACTGGCGATGTCGGCAATTTCCATGGGTTTCAAGGCAAAGCCGGGTGACGAGATCTTCGACGCAAAGTACTTACTTCGGGACCACCGCGACCAAAGCGCATCGTACCGCAAGGCGTTCATGCTGCTCCCGTCAAACATGACCATACGTTTCTATCTCAGCCTTGGCTTGAAGGGTGCTTTAGCTTATCAGAAGACCTTTGTCCAGCTTTCGGCGGGGATTCCGGACTGGACAGGGCTGGCGGAGACGTTTGTGGGTGTGATCAGGGAGATTGAAGCGGAGGTTGAATTGTTGATGCGATGAATGTCGCGACCGCGTCGTAAGGAGCTGCTAATCCATATACCTGGATCACTCCATATCTTATGACGCATTCACACGATGTGTAACACCAAGAGATGTTGTTGTACTGAAGTGTTTCGCGTAGTGAAGAGGATCTCTGCGATGTTGTGAAAACCAGAATCGTGCAGGGTCCACGAGTTCAGGATGGAGTGATCTTCCAGCAGCTATCGATACCATGACCTTCCGTGGCAGCGTGCTGCATGTATTTGGAAAGTAGTGTGAGGTGGTTAACCAGTCATGCCAAATCTTTCTCCTGAGCGAGCCGCTTGCGGTTGACGATGTGCGGTTGATGATGTGGGCGATTTCGAGGTATTTGCGGTTCGTCTGCGTTGTTTCGAGCGGAATCCACGACGTTTCGAAGCTCCCAGGAGCTCTTGTCAGCGGAGCCTTCCCTGTGACAGTTGTACGAACGAACGAGAAGAGTTGATATGAACACGATGTGAACGAGTGGATGACCGTCCTCAGTCGTCCTCTCGCCGGAATGTCTCAGATCTGCGACGATCGAGATTCGAGAATGGACATGTTCGCTGTTCCATGAAACTTTGACCTCGCCTTCGGTCGGCGCCGCAGCGATTTCCCAGTCCTGATACTCAGAACATTATCCAAGGAGTCGTACAGCTATCCAAGCAACGTCCCATCTTGCCGCCTCAACCCAAAACGGCTCGGAAACTCAGACTTTAGCAAAATCGCCAACAATGGATCTCTCGTATAACGTTGTCGCTTCTAGTACGTACATGCTCTCCTGACTCTCAAATCAGCCTCCTCCCCTCCTAAATCGCTCCCTGACGCTTCTTGCGTGACTATCATCGCTCAGAATGCGCTGAACAGCTAGCTGCATACCAGCAGGTCAGTTTATCGATCGTGCCGACGTCACCCTCGTCTGACCACCTTCTCGTATACCTCCAGTGCGTGCTAAAGAACCAGGATAGAGATTGGTCAAATATCTGCCGTAAACAATCCAATGATCTGACCGTGTGCGCCGATAACAGGTACGCTCGTCCAGAATGATACCAACCCGCACTGACTCTAATGATTCCTCAATTGCAGTGTCCCGCATCTACCTCTCCTCAAGCGAGAATGTTACACCCAGATCCAAACATACTCGTCATGTCTCGGCTCGGCATCGCAGGACAAGCTCTCGGACGAACAGACACAGGAGCGGTGTTCGACGACGCTGAGCGATCTGTGGAAGTGCTGCGAGAGGGTGTTTGCGATGGCGGACGGGCAGGGAAAGAGTTCCTAGGCGTGGACGGATGGTGTGCATGAATCGAGAGAGAAGGCAAAAGTGACCAGTCATAATGGGGTATGCATGGAGGATCAGATGTGAAATGCAAGCTTGAGGATGGAGCAATAGTTAGCTGTCGGGAAGACGAGAGAAGCACAAACGGTGGTTTTATGGTGTCTTATCCGAGCGGCCAAAGCTGCATGTATGTCAAAAAACGGAGCATCCATACCATACACATTCGGCATGCAGATTGAAGATCCCAGCCGCAACGTACCTTTGATATCTATCATTCGACCGTGATCAAGTATTCGGGGCGAATTTGACACGTCATATCCCTCGATCGAATTCTGAGTCAAATGCAAGGGAGCTTTCGTAGATGTTGCCTTAACTTTCCCACTCTACATCTCTTCATCCGGTGTCCTGCTCCACAAGCAGACGGAACGAGGCAGAGACAGGCAACGTCGCTGCTGCATGCATTTGCCTAACGGAACATCTGTCCTCCGTCACGCTTTCCGATCGTTCTGCAGTCCACCTCGCGTCAGCCGAACTCAGCATATCGTCAGAACCTCTTGCGCCAATAGCACCGTCAGAACACATTCTACCGTCCAAAACCCAATACCGCGGCACAAAATGGCCAGTACGGAAAAGGTTCAGCAGCCGAAATGGCAGGTGCCGATGCCGGTTGAGCAAGAGCCAAAGCTTCAAGTCTGGAATTCCTTGACGCGGACAAAGGTGTGTGTTATCTCGTATGGACGGCATCTCGTTCGCTAACGATTATGCTGTCTTCTTTGCTTAGAATGAGTTTCTTCCGATGCATGGAAAGCGAGTTGACTGGTACAACTGTGGTCCGACGGTATATGATTCGGCACACATGGGTCACGCGAGGTATGGAGATCCTTCTTGATCGCATGACCGCAGTGTGCAGACTATGCTCTTTCACATAGAAATTACCTAACTCAGGATATGATCCGGAGAATCCTGCGAGATTATTTCGGCTACGAGGTCAACTTTGTCATGAACGTGACGGATATCGAGGACAAGGTGAGCCTTGTCTCCTGTTCTGCTTCTAGCGAAGCACTGTCTCATCCATCATCGCAGATCATTATCCGAGCACGGGAACAACACCTCCTTGAAGCCTACAGGCAGAACCACCCAAATCTCTCAGACTCGCTAAAGTTGGACGTCAAACAGGCATGGAACGCCTACTTCCAGTCCAAGCTCGTCAAATGCTTGGCAGAAGCCGATAAGCCTCAGGAGAGGGAAGACTTGGTGGGGGCGTTCGAGAGGCTGGTCAAGCGGGACACCAGTGATGAGGCATGGAGGAAAGAAGTCAGGGTGAAGGAGGAGAAGTTTGGCTTGATTTTGGGCAGTCTGGTGAGTTCCTTTCGGAGAAGCTTGTCCATGTGAAACTCACGACAATTCCCAGCAATCCGCTCTCACCGGCCTCGCTCAAGCTAATGACTCAAAATCTCTAATCGACTCGGCAAAAGACATTTTGTCATGGTGGCTGGACAAGAAGGACGGACACACGGTCACAGATCCAGCAATCTTCCGATCCCTCGCGGCGTACTGGGAGAACTCGTTCTTCTCCGATATGGAAAAGCTGCATGTCCTTCCTCCCGACATCATTACCCGCGTATCGGAATATGTCCCGGAAATCGTGACTTTCGTTGAGAAGATCATCAGCAATGGGTTCGCTTACGAGGAGAATGGAAACGTATGGTTCGACGTCGGAGCATTCGAGGGTGCCAAGGCCAAGAAGGGAAAGGGAAAGGCGGACGGCACGGCCGAGGAAGACGAGGAATGGGAACATGTCTACGCAAAGCTGCAGCCATGGAGCAAGGGCAACCGTGAACTTCTCGAGGACGGCGAAGGATCGCTCACCACCGGCCATGGCAAACGCTCGTCATCAGATTTCGCGCTTTGGAAATCGGGCAAGCCGGGAGAGCCGACGTGGCCATCGCCTTGGGGACCCGGACGGCCCGGATGGCATATCGAGTGCTCGGTCATGGCGAGCGAGATTCTGGGACAGCAGATGGATATTCATTCGGGTGGGGTGGATTTGATGTTCCCGCATCATGATAACGAGATTGCACAGTCAGAGGTGAGCTCGTAAGCCATCGAGAAGGAAGCGTCCTGATCAGATGCTCGACTCAGGCTTATCACGACTGCCGGCAATGGGTCAACTACTTCCTGCATACGGGGCACTTGCATATTCAGGGGCTGAAGATGAGCAAGTCGTTGAAGAATTTCATCACAGTCGAGGTGAGTCTCGTAAAGCACAATTCTCACCTCAACTCACGGTAACCGCCTTAGCAAGCATTGGAGACCTACAGCCCGCGGCAATTGCGCTTGGCCTTCATGAACCAGCTTTGGAGCAACAAGATGGACTTGACCGATGCCGTTCGATCTGGTGTGGACAACATCGAAGAGACATTCAACAACTTCTTCCGAAACGTCAAGGCGAAGATCAGCGACTTTGAAAGCCGGAACGCGCCATCGGATGGCCTGCACTACTACGATCAACCGGAAAAGCAGCTCATCGCAGACGTGCAAAAGGCACAGGCCGCCTTCCGAGCAGCATTGTGCGACTCATTTAACACCCCGGAAGCCCTTGACGTCCTGTTGTCGCTTGTCAGTTCCACCAACGTCTACTTGCAAGCCCGCCCCCGCCCGCAGAATATCTCTGCACTCAGGACCAGCGCCGAATGGATCACGCGCATGTTGCGGATGTTTGGATTGGGCGAGGGGCCGGCGGTGTTGCAGGAGGGCGCTATCGGATGGGGCGAGGTGACAACGGATGCCGGCGCTGGTATTGATGTGAGTTGCCTTGTTGGGCTGATTGACATCGTGCTGATTTCATGAATCCTCTAATCAATCAGCGTGACGCCACGTTGATGCCGTATTTGCGAGTACTGTCGTCGTTCCGAGACGAAGTCCGACGGTTGGCATTGAAAGGCGCCAATTCAAAGGAAATCCTCGAGTTGTGCGACAGGCTTCGCGATAATGAGTTGATTGACCTGGGCGTTGCCCTTGATGATCAAGAGGGTATGTCGAAGGCGGATAGCAAGCTAGAGCCCGATTACTGATCCCGAACGCACAGACGGCAACGCATTGGTCAAACTCGCCCCAGCAGAAGAACTCCGTCGCGCACGTGACGAGAAGAAGGCAGCAGCAGAAGCCAAGCTAGCCCGTAAGGCAGCAGCAGCAAAGGAGGCTGAAGCCAAACGACTCGCAAAGCTCGAAAAGGGCAAGCTTTCCCCTGCGGAAATGTACAAGCCGCCCAATGTCGCCGAGGGCCTGTACTCTGAATGGGACGCGGAGGGGATTCCTACCAAGGATGGCGAAGGTGTGGAGTTGAGCAAGGCGAAGAGCAAGAAGTTCAAAAAGGATAGGGATATCCAGGCTAAGCTTCATCAGGAGTGGCTGAATGAAGTGAACAAGAATGGAGCGGTCATATAGACGATGTCAGCTGTAGCGTTACATTCAACGTCATAGAGCTTCCATTGCGCGATCGCATGCCGTGAAAGCCATTTCCGACGGCAGCTCCGAGGGATCGGAGAACATTTCCTCTTATCGTCCTGAAACGGGGTCATCTCGGACTCTCCTATCGGTGTCTCAAGTGCGTTTCAGGGTGAGTGGAGGGTTGATTCTTCGTCCGTGCGTGCCCGAAGCTGTTCGGATGTGCTCGATGTCGTGATGGCACGGGAATCGGGTCAGCGAGTACCATAGGAAAGCAGAACCGTGGGTTTGTCTTTTTACTTATGCTGGAAATCGGGCTGACGCTCGACGTGTACGAAACAGGCGAAAGAGGTTGTCCCAGACTCAATTGCGAAGACTGCAGGCGAGGATAAAGCCGTTTTCCAGCCTCATGTATGCATGCAATATTGTCTCCCTACTTTTCCGCTGAGCAAAATTTCCTTGATATATAGCAGGCCAACAACACCGGCCACGCAGAAAGCGATCATGACTCCTTGTTTTTCGGATCCTGAAGTGTACGTTCTCGCACGTCCTCGCAACTGAAGGTCTCTGCCGTCTCTGAATGTCGCCTTATCTTTCAGCCCGATGAGGGCTCCGATTTCCCTGTTTCCTATGGCCACTATTGGGAGAAGCTTTTTCCGAAGACGGAGGATCAAGCTCCACTCCCTCATACTACAGTGACGTCTGCTACTACGGAAAACCTACGTTTACGGTGGAATGGTTATCCCAGGCCTCCATTCCTCTGCTATCAGACAAAGATGTACTCAACATCTTTCGCTCGAATTCTGTTCTTGAGACATCCTGCCTATCTGAGGAATCTGACGAGAAGGTCAACGAGCGATTGAAGCGCTGCGACGCTTGTAGAGAAACATTTCGAAAGACGAACGTTTCAGCCAAATATCCTCGCCTATGCGTGGAAGAGTACAAACGAGTACAAATCTCCCGGGAGACTTTTCGAGATACGTTCTGAGACGGCGGAAGGTGATTGGAGAGGATGAAGAGCAGCTGAGGTGTGAAGATCCAGAAAGGCCCTGAATGACAACTTGCGCTTGCGCTTTGAATATAGGGGAAAGAAAAGTCAGGAGACTGTAAATAGTGAATCTCGTCAACAAGGGAGGACCGCAAAGTTGCGGATCAACGTCATGCCGCCGCTTGGTAATGCCTTCCAGGAGTGTGGATGTCCAGAAACCACCGACTTCTCAGCAAATTTTTGCCGTACGAGCTCCTGTCTCTTAAGAACCGCTCGGATTCGCATGTCCAAAGCAGCGAGAGAAGATTGAAAACTGACGAAGGGGTGCTGCCCAATGGTCCAAACTTTACAAAGCAAATCATGTGTTACAATGGGAAACAATGCATAAACGAACGTGTACAGGTATCTTGCAACTACCAATTTCGAAAAACTATCTATGCCCGTCCACGTTACTGTCTCGCGGGATCGACTTGCAACGCTGCGCAGCGGTGTGGTATGCTATTGCCGAAACTACTTTTCCGCTTAGCAGAAGGTGTAGCAAGGACAAGCTACTCCTTCGCTCCCTGGTCGACCTCTTTCGCCATATTGCCCTCGACCGGAAACCCCATTTCTCGCAACGTCTGGCGGATTCCCTCTTCGTGGAATGCGACCAACTTTCTCCTCTCGATCGTGTAAATGTGGAAGTAATTGCCGGCATCCTGAAACGTCGCCATTGCCTTTCCGCAATCTTTGCATAGTCTGATTTGCGTGAACGGAGGCTTCTCCCTGGAAGGCGGCAAAAGCGTTGGGGAAGTACCAAAACAGTTGTCGCATTGGCGATTGGCTGGGTTGAAGGTCATGCGATCGGGGCGGGATTTGCGGAAATACTGAATGCTGTTGATGATGGATTGCTGGGAGTATAGGAAATAGCTGACGAGATCTTCGGTACGCTGTAGTCCAGCAGAGATCTAGCATGAGAGAGTGAGGCGATTCTCAATCTGTTTATCGATGGCATTCTCATCATGTGCTCACCCATTGCTGATAAAGCGCACAGGTAGACTTCAACATCGACGGATCTCCATTCCAGCAACATGCCAAATAGAAAGCGAAATCCCATTCCTCGGACAAGGATAAGGGAGATACGTGGAAAACGAGGTGTTCGATCTGAACCAAAACACTAGGAGGCGCGGCGATGATGGGTGTCATCTGCGTATACACCGGCTGCGCAGAAGGCTGCATCGGTGGATGGCGCGATTGGTGGTCTTGCTGTGTCTTGCGGTTCATCGCCTGTCCGTCAATGGAATGATCTGCGTTGCGCATTGTGTTATGATCGTGCTCCATCGAAATTGGATTGATAACCAACGCAGCGTTTCGACTGGAAAACTCGGCTTGGCTTCCTGATCTCTGGCAAACGGGTTTTGGCGTTGTGCTGTTTTTCTTTCGCGATTCATCTTCCATGAGGGATGGAATGGCCATAGACGCTGCTGAAGTCGAAGATTGATACGCCAAAGAGCTGTCCCAAGGAACGTGCGGTGAAACATGCATAGAAGCAGCCGAAGTACCCTGTCCACTAGCATAGTCTCCAAGACCAGCTGATTCGGCTGAAGTTGATGCTCGGCTCTGATGAACGGGGGTCGGCATGTTTGTACTTGGATGGTGAGCGATTACATTTTGGGAGTGATAGGAAGGCAAGGAGCGGACGTCTGGCGATATGACAGAGCCGTTGGAGGAGAGCCGACCGGGATTCAGTTGCTGGAACGAGTGTCGTCCGTCCGATGAACGAGGACCATAAGGCTATAAAAGTGCGCCAAACAAGATCAGCACATTCAATCAGAGAGAACGACGAAAGAATCTATGACTCACAACATATGCGTTTTGACCACCATTTGAACTTGCGGGATCAGGCAACATATGCTGAGCAGACGATTGCGCGTACAGATTGGCATATCCAAAGCTCGCCGTCGGAGCGTATGCACCGCCCGTATGCATGTCAATCGAACCGACGGACCGCTCCGAAGCGGTATCTCTCCACCGTTGACTAGCGTATCGAGCCGGCCCTGGAGATTCACGTCCTTTGCCCTCTGACTTCTGCCGAGATTCGTTGTGCTGATTTGGCCAGTCGTGAGCAGGAGACTGGACAGCGAGTCAGCAAGGGGCCAGAAGAGGATGGATATATCACTTGCAGGATTTGGATACTTCAAACCCCAGGATACCGTCGTCCTTTCCGCGATAGGTTGATCAAGCTTTGGGCGACGAGATTCTAATTTCAGAAGGTTCGTCAAGGACCATTCCAGCTCAAGTCCAGCAGTACGATCGACTTACCCCCATGTTGCGACGTCTCGCTTCCGTGCCCAGTAATGTACTTGAATTGCTGATCTTGACTATACGTCATATCCGCCTCTTGCAAGCCCGGACCAGACCCCCTTTCCCCACCAACATGTATGCTAGGAACTCTTCTCCAGTCGATGATCGTCTCTGTTGTAGTCGAAAGCTCTGCTACTCTTTCGCTCGACTCTGCTGTGAAGGGATGGAGAAGGAAAGCAAATCAGCTTAAAAGCCAGCACTTGCGGGGAACCCGATGAACGCCTACCTTTTGGCGGAGATGAACCATGAGAGCGGGAGTCTGCTTCCACTGTGACTTCAACGATCTTCGGAGAAGGCGAAAGCTGTTCTGGGGATGCTTCCTCTTCTGGTCGGGGACGGACCTTGAGCTTGATCGGACGTGCCATTGTCGTGAAAGCTGTCTTAACAGGGGCAGCTGCTGGTTGATCCTTGGTGTCCGGAAGAATAGAGCTGAGTCGAGTCATGTTTTAGTAGAACTCGTTTTCAGGGCTTTTCAGGAGATCCTCACGGTTCATCTGGTATCGGATCATCGTGAGACGAGGATGGGCGAGGGGATTGTGGCGTAACCAAGTTTCTCTTGACGCGAGGTTTTGCGGTTGTCTTTTTTGTGGGAGGCTTCTTCTTTGCACCTGTTGCTTTCGTCTTCATAATGATTGTCGAGTAGAAAATGATTGGTAGAATTGATTGTTGGGAAGGAAGTATATATCTTTCACGAAGCATACACGTATTTGGTGACTGCCCTCTTCGACTTTTTTACTCTCCCGCGATGCGTCCAGTCTCGGAATCTTGCCAGAGTCGACAGAGTCGATCTAGAACGTGACAGAACAACAACAAGGAGTTCATCAAATACCCAATTGACTTGATGGAAGAACTTATGGAAGAGAGTCGCAAATCAGACTCCTTTCCGCGTTTCAGATTATGTTTCCGCTTCGCCATTTGCGGAAATGAACAATCCGCGCAGCTCGCAGAATTGTTGCAAGTTGTCTGTTCGAGTTGTTCGAGCATTCTTTCCCAATTATTGGGTATAACATTCCTCACCCCACTGTCATAGCTGCCAACGAGTATTCCCTGGCTATTGCTGCCTGCAAGCAGCTCTGGATGTCTTTTACTCGTGTGTATGGGGCAATAGGACTGGCTATCTGCTTTCGGGATTGAAGAAGCCCTCCTCAGCATTTTCAACTCTCATTGCTGCAGAACCCTGCAGATAGGCTCGTCAGTCCCATCTGCTCGATTTCGTGTGCTTTTGTGACTCCAGCTTTCTATTGCCTCTTTACCCCGTTTGGACGCGGAAACTCCTTTCGCTCCTTTGGACAATAGTGAATTGGGGAATTCGCATTAAGGCGGGGTTTTCTGGCCGTCAGAGTATCTCACGCCCGGGGAAAGATTCCAGCTGGGCCGAGATGATTACCCCTATCTGCAGTTGCGCGAACTGATTGCTCGTCGATGACGGTTGCGAAGTGATGTGTTGATCGGTTTCAGTTTTATGAGCGAGAAGGGTATGTTGGTGCGTATATCTTTCGGAGCTATCACAATTTTTAGAATCAACCGTTTGTATACCTTCCAGGAAAACCAGTATGTCGGGAAAGCCCAGTGATCAAATTTTCGGGGAGAGACGCGGACGACAGCTTTCGAGGTTTCCTGCAACTACGTATACCTCCCCTATGTTCCCGCCTGGTGTCCTACCAGCTCAGTTGGCAAGATCTCCGGCACTTCAAAAGATGTTTAATTTACCGGTTCCCAAGCCCAGTCGACCCAAGAGACCCGCCTTGTCATCTAGTCCTGCCGGCGGAACCAAGAACGCTCTTCAAACTGCAGCGCCATCCCTCGTGTCTCCCGCGAAGTCGATCTACACATCGTCGACGCCGATCCTGCCGTCAGACTTCTCATCACAAGCTGCCCCCACGGATTCGTAAGCCGCACAGCCGGTCGCTTCGATGATGCAAGACTTTTCGGCTGAAGAAGAATCGGATATCGCAGGAGGAGATCTCGGCTCCCCTCTGACACCGCTGACGGCGCATGGTGGCAGCGGGACTCAAGAAGGTAAGTTTCAAGTTGCTTCCAGGTGTCAGCCGATACTCAGTCTAGCCCCCGACGTATTCTGTCTAGCTTCCTCACCAGGTTTCGAAATCCTCCGCGACCAACCCACCTTATCGAACGCGTCGCCGACGACCACATCTCCAATCCGTTCGCATGTCGACTCCACCCCACCTCCATCCGCAAACCCCCCACCTCCGTTCCGTCGCAGCAGGAGATCGTCCCTTTATCCGCCATATTTTCGTCTCGTCATCTCCGAACCAGCATCACAGTCCTTCATTGCACCGACGCAAAAGACGTCCAAGAAGAGGAGTCGGTCAGTCGCACCCCCTCATATGCACATCGAGACTCGCTCAAGATGACGAGCCAAGTCCGCGGGTCCGCTCCCAGGTCGAGACTCTGACCAACAGGCATTCACGGCGTCGGGCTGCAACAGGTGGAAAAGACCTGGTTCCTCGAGACGGATATCGCACCCGGAGCCGAGAAGAAAGCGGACGAGGACTCCAACGGCGCCGGATTGGGAATCTTTCAATGATTGTAGGCTTGATGGCAGCGAGGGCGACGGACAGAGGTGAATGGGTCCGAAGGCGCGATATGGAAGCGCTTATCATTCAGGCGGGGATTAGGAAACTTAGGTCAGGGGGCACCGACGGTCTATGATAAGAGAGAATGGCTTTGCCCGTGGTGATGGTCACGCGCTCGACGGTCTTGACACTACAGGGACAGGCACAGATGGGTGATTGCTTCAATGCAGATGAGTTCATGAAAAGGATGTCATGTCAGGAAGATGCAAACAATAACGCATTGTAGCGTTTCCTTATCTAGCCGACGGAACCAACATGTCTGCAACATAGCTTCGTTGTTACCAATGTCCTTCTTGATCGCTTTCAACCTTGTCCGGTACGGGTCGAGGAATCCGGATGGTATTGAGTGATCTGGCGATCACCTCAGGACACTCGGGGACGTTAATAACAAAAGAGCTCTACGGTCGATTGTCCTATATAAGCGCATCGGGTCAGTAACATCGTAAGAAGTAAATAGCAACAATTACCGTACGTACGCAACGATTGACCGGCCATCGCGTGCGTGTTTCTGACTTTTTCGTTCAAACATACAAAAGTAACAGAAAACCTAGGTTGAATGGGAAGAGTTTAGCTGCTTCGGTGGTAGATCATCATCGAGAATAATACGCACCAATTTCCAGACCGCTCCGCGCTCGTATCCTGCAACTCCAGCTTTTAGCCCCAGTAACACCCCATCGTATTGTCTCCTGTATCCTATGTCGTGGGAGCCGAAGATCTGAAAAGGAGTTTGTGGACTTGAGGTTGTTGGAGGAAGGCGAAAGGGAGGGAGGTTGAAGGTCTTAGATGTTGGGGACAGAGATCGAGGTGAAGTCGGTGTGTCATATTCGGTTGATATAGATGAATAAAATTGATCAAGTTGTTTGAACGCCAGCGGTTTGGTTCTTCATATCATCTTTGACGTCGGCTTCAACTTTGGCGTCTCGGCTGGTTTCCACAGAGGAAGACGATACCCTGGATGAATCAAAAGTTAGCTCTTTCGGCCATCAGGCAATGACCCATCGGACGACATACGCAGTGGTTGAAGATTGCTTAGAAGGGGTAGGCGATCGTGAAACGAAGCGCTTGAAGCTCTTGACGAGAGACCTGTTTGAGTCGGTCGACGAATCAGAGTTGCTTCGATCTTTGGGCATCTTTGACGTCTTGGGCTTGTTGTCGCTACTAATGAGGAGGGGTGCGGCACCGTCGTCTGTAGGACAGAGACAGATGAGCCGCCATCAAACTGACGTGCAACTCGTGTACTCACATCCATATCGACCTTGAAGCTCGGCGAACGCTTTACCGAAATCCTTTTTGGGGGAGTATCGAGGTGCAGGCGCCCCGGCGGAAGTGTAAGCGGGCAGTGCGGTGTCGGCACTGGTAGCGGTTTGATCAATGGGGAGAATCATTGCAAGTATTTGATATGATGGACGGTCCAATGTGAACGGCGTAATGGTGGTGACGAAGCAGATGGGGTAAGTTCAAGGTAAGCGGTCGCGAGGGACTGACAGCCTGATATATGTACTCACGAGAATGATCCTTTACGGCTTGTCATTGAAGACGGATCGTGCGGTTCCCGGTCTCATCTCCGTCCCACAGGCTGTCCATGATGTCAAGACTGCGCAAAGAAGAAATGGTTTAGCAATCAACGAAAGCCTTGCTGCGAGAAGACTAACAATCCAGTCATTTGCTTACTGATTGAACGGCTCCCTATACGCAGAAGCAGCAGAACGGGGATCCCGGAGCGGACCGATCATTGGCACATGTCCTTCGCTTGCCGTTATTGTCCTCGGGATTGACTCGGTAAGGTGATACTGACTACGGACAGACGAGCACGAAGCAGCTCACGAAGCTGGACAAGACTGCGAAAACGAAAGATGCGCAGCGAAGTCGGACACGCCCGAGGCCGAGGTCCGGTCACACGTGGCGACATCCCTCTCGGAGCCGCGACGGGAGGAGTGACGATGCCAACAGCTATGCCAACACGCCAGTCCCCATTCAACGGACATTCAACCTCATCCGTCTAACGTTCTCGAGCAGTCTCACATTCGGCTCGAGAGCGACTTTGACAGCTGGCTCGCACCCGCTAGCACCAAGTCGTAACGACTGTATGTAAGGAATTCTAGCTGTCGTTACGCCTGCATGCGGGTACCATCGCTCGCCTGTCCGCTCTCAATGAAGGTCTTACGGGGCAGCTGACGGCCGCAACGATTCAACGGACTCTACACCCATCGCGCTGCGCGAGCGGCATAGGCAACATGTTCCTGCGTGAGATTCCCCAACGGCGGTACGTACGCAACTAATGACTGGCCATCGCGTTCGCACAGGAAAAGTACAGATGAAAATCTAGTGTCAAGCAGGGTTTGAGTGCTGCTGAATCGGTGTTATACAGTAGTAAGGAATACACTGGACAAGTCCAAGCCATTCCGTAGCTGGTCTCTTCGCGACTCCCGATTCCAGCTTCCGTATCACTTCACTGCATCCCCCTATCCCCTGAGCTCCTCCGATAAAAGCTATGTCAACGCCGGCTGATCATCTCTTCACAACTTCTTGGCGTTGTTCGAGAGTTTGACATCGTGACTGGTTTCGTAGAGTATTTCACACACGAAGAACGAAGAGATGAGACAAGGATCAGATGCGTTTTCCATCTAGCATTCAAGGGTAGTGCAACATACGCAGATCCCGAGGATTGCTTAGGAGGAGTCCGGGATCGGAAGATGGATCGTATGAAGCTCTTGGCAAAAGAAGTGTTGGGATCGGTTGAGTCGCTTCGGTCGCCGGATTGCTGCGGAGCGCTCGGCTTCTTGTCGTCATTAAAGATGATAGGATCGATACCGTCAACTGTAACGCAGAGACGCGTCAGGAGACATATATAGGACAGGCGACCCGAAGACTCACATCCGAATTGACCTTGGAAATCGGCGAACGTCTTCGCGAAATCCTTCTTGGGAGCATAGCGAGGTGCGCGAGCCTCGGCAGAAGTGTATGCTGGGGCTGCGACATCGGAGCTGGCGACGGGTCGATCGGTAGAAAGGGTCATGGTAACTGCTTGATCAACTTGACGAACGATGAAGCGTGGTGGTGGGATGAAACGGATGAGGAATTGATGAACGTAAGCGGTGAACGATGGGCTGACAAGACGATATGTATACTCACCTCAATCATTGCGTACGCCTTGTTATCGCAGACAAATCAATGCGAATCCCGGTCCAATCCCGATCGCGAAGGCCGTTCACAACGTCGAGCCTGAGAACACCAAGTCAGCAAGCAATGCGTGAGCAAAGGCCTGTAAGGACAACAACTCTCCAGTCACTGCTTACTGGATTTTAGCCTTTCCCAAGCCGCAAGGCACTGATCCCGGCGCGGGCTGCTCAACACCAGAAGGTCCTCGCTGTGTCGTTCATTGTTCTCGGGATCGAGTGGGTGAGGTCACGCATGTACAGATGGTACGGCGATGCTGATAACGGCAGGGCAGGAACAGATCTGAACCAAGTCTAACAAGACTTGAACACGAAGATTTCTACGAAGATGCGTAGTGAAGTCCGACAGTTAGTCGGCCACGCCCGAAGCCGTGGCCCGGTCGCACGTGGCGACATCCCGCTCGGAGCCGCGACGTCGGGACGCAAGACGAGGCTCCTAGGGTTCATAAAGCTGTCCATAACGCTTCGGAGGCCGGACGATCAGCTAGATGGTCTCTCATCTCCCATGCAGGCATTCGGAGCTGCGCTTGCGCCTTGTCGTATTTATATCCGTCTGTGCCGTCGTCATCCAGAATAGCCACAAGAGCGAAGTCTGTCTCGCCGCAGACGCGTTGTTGGTGAATGTGGCACTGCTTGAGGCTATAATCAATAGCTAGGTTTTGTAGGGGCACTTTTACTGATAGGGATGGACAAGCCAAATGAATCACCTACGAGAGGGTCGGACCGATGTGATTGAGAGTTGTAGTGGAAAGCATTACTATCGTACCCGCACGTCTGGTTTACAACCGCCGCGGAGCTAACGACAAGACTTGCGCCTCGACAAGACTGGCTGTCAGGGCCAAGTACCCCTTTCCGTTATCGTCATCTAGAAAACGGACCCAAGTCTTAGTCGTACAGAGCGGCGGAATGACTAGAACCACCACTTACGGACGTCTGTTTCCATTCGATAGTTCGCAATTTGGAGACAAAGGTGGCAACCCAACCATACTACGGGATCTTGGCGCTCGGCGTGAGCGGAGTGACAGTCGAAAAGGTCGCATGGTACGCTAGAAAGCCTCGCAGTCAGAGCTTCAGGCCCAGACGAGGTGTTATATTGGCTGCCGCCAGTGTCGTGCAGCATTCACCGCCATTGGCCGTCGTCTTCATTCCCTTGAGATAATTCAGGTTGCATATCGTCGATAGCCTCTGAGCCTCGAATCCCTCTTTCATGGCGGTCATGATTAGATCCTTGTTGCGTAGACATTGCTTGCAAGCCAGAGAATCCCGCGAGAGCAGCAAATCCGGGAAACCCAAGGCTGGTACCTTTCAAGTCCATAACGCTGCATCACGTCGAAAAGGGCGTCGCGCATGTCCCCAGTACGTCGCTCGAATGACAATCTTCAGAGTTCAGACCTTGACCGGTAATCATGTAAAGGACGGTTTCGAGATCTTTGGAACCTTCGTCCAAGCGAACGGGTTCATTCTGGGCTTTGGACGTGCGGTGCCCGAGCGCCAATTCCTTGAATGGAACGCTGCACGAGCGGCGAGTGCAGAAGTTGGCTAGTTGAGCATAAGTGCGGATTGACTCTGTCTAGTTGACTCACCCTGCTGCCAGCAGATAATAGCCATGAACCCGGAAGACGATGTTGTCGCGACTCTTAATCACGATATGCGGAAGGACTTCCAAATGCTTTACAAGTTTTGGGCGAGTCCGTTTTTGGGGTGACGGCTATCCCGAATGTTGCCTTCTCCAGAGTCGCGCCGCTGATGAGCTCGTTGCCTTGTATTTCTTCCACATCCGGGTGACTCCCGCACGTAGTTGAGAAACGTTGCGCGTCGACCGCTTTTACATTCTTGACACAGTCGCTGGCCCATGTATATCATGCATATCGAGTGGGAGACGTGAGAATCAGCTCATTATCTGAGGCATGAGTAGCTTCGTTCCCAGACGGGCGATAGGATGCCTCACCGGACAGGTTGAAAGTTCATCCAACGCCACTATCACAACGCGGCAGTATGCAAAGAAGGGAAGCGACACGGTGTGTAGATTATATTCAATTGCTGTCCGACTTGCTTTGCTTCATACAACGGTGTCCAGCTTCCCCTCCCATCACGTGATCATCCCTTCCTACTTTCTCCATCCCTTACAAGTCTAGCTTGTCGACCTTCTTCTCTTGGGCGTATGCGTCCTGCTCGGCACCTCGGGTGGTAACACCGGCCTCGTTGTCGAGGGTCTCACCACCGCCGATGGAGTCCTTCAAGTCCTCGACTTCGCCTATTGGACGAACGGTCAGCGTTGTTGCGACGTCGGGGACAGGGCGAGGGACCTACTTTGAGGGATCTTTCCGGTCTGTTCGGATTCAGCAGCGGCCTTGTCGGCGGCCTGGGCATCAATGCCGGAGGCGAGCTCCTTGTCAGCGACGACGGGGATTTCCTTGGAGTCGGACATTATAAATGTGGTGTTTGGTAGTTTGTGTTGGTGAATTGTAGCGTATGAGTGTGAGTGGTTCGGACGTGCAGGGCTTCGGCCATCTGTGTCGCGTGCTCTTACATATATACCCCTTCCATGGTTAGAAGCCGGCAAGGACGCAACCGCTGCGTCACGGATGCTACATCGACATGCAGCTACCATGACGTCAAAACGATCATCGCGTTTCCTGTCATTTAGGGTCATTTGCCCTTCATGTGACGAAAACGCGATCGCGAAATTCCGGTCGATCTGTTCGATCTGACTGTCCAAGGTGTGCGCATGTCGTGATTCCAAGCGATAAGATTGCCGGATGCAGCAATAGGCGATGTCGTCAGCAATCCCTTCGTTGGAAATCTAGCTACGATAGGAAGCTGATAGCTGCCGCTAGGTTCTCGACTGCTGCTTTGTTCTCGATCTTCCGCGATCTGGCACACCGAGGGAACGCTAGATAGTCGATGAACATGAAGCCGACTTGCAATCGAGTGTACATTCACAACAACTTCCCGATACAACACACCGTTCCTAAGCCACCCCTAAGCCTTGGTCGAAGCCAACAACTCGCTGCCCGCAGCCTGCTTGATATCATCCATCATCTTGGCCCGTCTCTGCTCGGGCGTCTGACGCGCCTTGGGCGCGCTCTGCTGTTGTCCGTTCCGACGGCTCTTGCCTCGCGTTTGTCGCGGCACGTCTTCTTCGTCGTCGGATTCGGGCTCCACCGGTGGGCGGGTTTCCATGCTGCTGGGGGTCAGCAGTGGAAAACGAAGAGGGCGAACGCCTTACATGTCGGTCATGAATTCCGCGACGGCTTTCTCGCCAAATTCGGCATCTGCGCGCTGGCCCCAACGAAGTTCGTGGTGTTCCTCGCCTTGGTTGACGGTTGTCAACTTGACCTGCACGGGATCAGCCATGTCAACCATACTAGGCAGGGGACCTACCTTTTCCAGGTAATTCTGCTTGTGCAAGCTCTTGAGGAAATCGTCGAATGTGATCTGTCGCTTGACGGCGTCGCGGGATAGATACGGAAGGAGCGTGTTATCACCGATATCAAGTCTATCCTTGAAGATGGTCTTGAGTCGATCTGCGCCTTGTTAGTACCCTGCTTCCCGCGACACAATCCACTCACCCTCCGCCAACACCCGATCATGCACCAATATCGTCCCCAACACGACCCACATCAACCCGACCAACGCAATCCCACCCGACGCGCCTCCATCCCCCTTTTGCCAATCAATCAACGCCCCGCAGTCGAGCATGCCATCGCCTTCCCCGCCCGTCGGTGCTGCGCGGTCCTCGCACGCGTCCGAGCCGTCGATGGCGATCGGGCGGGGCTCATTCATGAGTGTGATGAGGTCGGCGGGGAGGACGGAACGGAGGATGAAGCCTTTGGGTGCGGATGTGCCTGCGAGGTGTCAGCGCACGTTGATTCCGCTCAAGGTGCAACCTACCCTTCTTGCTCTTTTTCTTGCCGCCCAGCGTCGCCTCTGCTTCCCCTTCATCCGCGTCTTCGCCCGTCGTATCAGGACGCGCACGCATGCCGACGAGTTCCATTCCGAATTTGCTGCGGAGGATTGTTTGGGCTTCGTCGTAAAGGGCGGTAAAGACCTTGGCATTGGCCCCGCCGAGGACTGCGAGGTGTCAGCGTCAGGGCTTGAGAAGTCTCAGAGACATACCCTTCTTGTTGATGTCGTCTTTCCTCAGGGGATGTTTCCTGTACTCGTGGTAGAGCGCCAGCTTGACAAGGTCGTTCACCTTTTTCTTGAACGCCTAAAGGGGCATCAGCGCGAACATCCTCCCGCACGCGACGCGACGTACCGCTGATCCAATACTATTCACCGTCAACCCCTGCGTGCCGCCCTGCGTCTGCGTCGGCTCCCTCCTCTGCGTTGTCGCGGGCACATCATCATCACTCTCATCCTCATCACCGTCGTCGCGCGCCCTCTGCTTGCCCTTGCTTCGTTTCTGGGATCGTTGCGTGTCGCCGGCTTCAGATGACGAGGAATCTTCGTCTTGTTCGCGCGCACGTTGGCGTCGCTGCACTGCTCGAGCGTTGCGGATGGAGGAGGACATGAGAACGGTTTGATGTCAAGGATGGTTGAAGTGGAGTCGCCTTGTGACGCGAGACAATTAAGGAACCCGGCGCGACGCGTTTGGCGGACATCGACGGGGCGCATCTCCGTCTCATGGCGATCACCGCCTTATATCATCCTTCTCAGCGCTCCAGTTGATGTCAAAGGATCCTATACCCAACCAAGATGTCCAACGCTCACAGACCTACGTAAGTCCCTTCATCTGCTCTCCCAGACCACGCTCATCCCTCACAGATGGGCCCCCGCCGTCGGCCGAGAATCCAAAGCCGGCTCCCGCTCCTTCTTCCAACAAGACTTTTCCGCACGCACAAAACTCAAGTTTCGTACGCCCGGTCAAGGCACGGCATCCGAAGTGGGCGCGAGGGACTTGAAAGCCGAACTCGCTCGTGCGGAACGCGAAGCGGCGGACAAGAAGCGCAAGGCGAAAGGGTTGCCACCGCTGGGAGGGGAGGATGCGGACACGTTGAGGATTACCGAGGGGGAGGATGAGCAGGTTGCCAAGAGGAAAAAGTTGCTGGAAGAGGCCGCAGCGTTGGATGCTGATGATAGTGATGACGAGACGTCGGTGGACAAGGGCAAGGGAAAGGCGTGAGTGCGTTCTCTGCGCCATACAGTCGTCGCTCACCCTTTGCAGTATGAGCAACGACTCTGAATCAGATTCCGACTCCGACTCGGATTCCGACGACGAAGACGATACCGCGGCACTCATGGCCGAACTCGCGAAAATCAAACAAGAACGCGCCGAAGAGGCCGCTCGGCTCGCCGCCGAACAGGCCGATTCCGCCACGCAGGACCGTACCGCCGAGATTGCGCTCGGGAATCCGCTCCTGAATTTGCAGGCCGCATTGGGACAGACGCCGGACTCGCCATCGGCGAGATCGACGTCGACGGCCGCGACGGGCTTTGCCGTCAAGAGGCGGTGGGATGATGACCTGATTTTCAAGAATCAGGCCGTCGGGCAGGATGACAAGCCGAAGAAGGAGTTTGTCAATGATATCCTGAGGAGCGAGTTTCACCGCAAGTTCATGTCAAAGTGAGTGGGTCGGAGAGGAGGAGGAGGATTCAAGCTGATACCATGTGTTGCAGGTTTATCAAGTGATTTGGTCGTTGTATTTTTGTGGCGGTATTCGCATGCTTTCGTCGTGAGCAGGGGATGGCTAGATCATGCCCCGTCGAGCATGGTTGACGGATGGCCTCACTGTTTCTCTCTTGCTGCCTACATCGTTACTCGCGTACTGCAGTGTCTCCGCGCGAGTTTGACGGGTAGACCTCCGCCTCGTTTCAGCAAATAGCCGCAAAAGGAAGTCTCGCTTCGATGCAAAATCCGCGGATTCTGAAACTCGCATGGTTGCATGTGGGGTCTCGAGTGGCTTCGAGCGGGGTCGTTCAGCAGGAATCTTGGGTCGTCGTAGCAGGCTCTTTAGTTGAATCGATTTTGCGCTCGTGGGACCTTGAGCTTTGCAACGTTCTCATCCCCTTACGAGGGTCTACTCTTTGGCCGCGTTTCCACAAGCGGTCACCGTCCTTCGCCCGCTGAAAATGGCACTCTGCTGCCCATCTCCCTTCGTCGCTCGCAGTGTCATCAGGTGTGCGAGGTCCCGTACCACGTGTAGCCAATGTGCAGAATACCTCTCAAGATCAACCGGACATCGCCAGGGTCATTGCCTGTTGCGCATGGACGAAACACCAGTCCGACACGACTTTGAATGCGTTACAATGTTATGTGTCCACACCGACGTCACCTTGGAAGCCCACCGTTTACCCAGGAAATGCCACCTTCCAGGAAATGCCACCTTCGACGCGTTCCTTGAAGAGTCTATCTCATTGACGGGCTTGCTTTGGCACGCACGAGAAACCGTTTCTCAACAGGTCTTCGAGCTTAACGAGACCAAGTATCATTAGTAAACAGCAGTTAGAGGTGTTTACCGCCTCAAGTACTCGCAGCCCACATATCATGGAGCTGGTCAAGCGGATACCTCGAATACGCCGCCGTCGCTTCATCCCAGGTCAGCTAGGTCACGGCACTATCGTTCACCTAGACGGCTCGCCGAGAAGGCATTGCAAAAAAAAATAAAAACTATCGCTTGTTTGTGCATTAATGTTTGGCAGAGGACCCATTCACTTCTGAAGGTCCGAACCGATGCGCAGGACCGTGTCGCCTATCATCATTCACTTCATCGTCTGACCGCTAGATGACTGCTATCACCTTCACCCTTCCCGATGCCCGGCAAGAACCCCGTCCGTCCACCCGGCATCGAAAATCCCGAAACCGCGGATCAAACACGCTAGTGGCGTCTCGGGATCGCGACCGAGAGAAGTGGCTCGATCGGATGCAAACTCGTTTTTCAGCCCCGATGCGCCGCGACGAGTGCGGGTCCTCCGTCGTCGTGTCACACGTTGCTGGTCCTCTGCGTCGATACTTATACTTCGTACCGACTTGCTGAGGGTGTGACAACTCGCTATAGAGCCTCTTCTACATCCCCTTTGTGTTTCTTTCATCACAAAACAAAAAACCAAAATGGTACGCCCAGGTTGCCGTGTCCGGGCTGAAAATCGCGTTTCTGACTCTCCCTCGCTTCCTATGATTCAGGCTAGCTACAAGGTTGCTGATATCTCGCTCGCGGCGTTCGGTCGTAAGGAGTTGGAGATCGCAGAAGTCGAGATGCCGTACGTTGGAATTCTTTTTGCCCGCGAAAATCGCTGACAGCATTTGTGTGCATTGTGACAGTGGTTTGATGTACATCCGAGAGAAGGTGAGCCATATTGATTGCCCAAAACGTCTCGTGAGCGAAGCTTAGACATCATCGGTTCCTCGTGCAGTACGGACCCTCGCAGCCTCTGAAGGGTGCTCGAATCGCTGGTTGTCTCCACATGACTGTCCAGACGTGAGTAAATTCCCGTCTCTTACATCTTTTTGTTCTGACACCGCTACATAGTGCCGTCCTCATCGAGACCTTGACTGCTCTCGGTGCCCAGGTAACCTGGTCTTCGTGCAACATCTTCTCCACTCAGGATCACGCCGCCGCTGCCATTGCCGCCACCGGTGTCCCCGTCTACGCCTGGAAGGGCGAGACCGAGGAGGAATACCTTTGGTGCATTGAGCAGACCTTGAAGGCTTTCCCCGAAGGCCAGGCCCTCAACATGATCTTGGATGATGGAGGTGATTTGACCAACATGGTCCACGAAAAGTTCCCCGAGTTGTTGCCCGGAATCCAGGGTGTCTCTGAGGAGACCACCACCGGTGTTCACCACTTGTACAAGGCTTTCCGAGAGGGCCGACTCAAGATCCCCGCCATCAACGTCAACGACTCCGTTACCAAGTCCAAGTTCGATAACTACTACGGATGCCGAGAGTCCCTCGTCGACGGTATCAAGCGAGCCACCGACGTCATGTTGGCCGGTAAGGTTGCCGTTGTCGCCGGTTTCGGTGATGTCGGAAAGGGCTGTGCCGAATCCCTGCGATCGTACGGTTCGCGAGTTCTCGTCACTGAGATCGACCCCATCAACGCCTTGCAGGCTGCCATGGCCGGTTACGAGGTGACCACCATGGACGAGGCCGCCAAGGAGGCCAACATCTTCGTCACTACCACCGGTTGTCGAGACATCATCGTTGGCAAGCACTTCGAAGCTATGAAGTCCGATGCTATTGTCTGCAACATCGGTCATTTCGACATCGAAATCGACGTTGCGTGGTTGAAGGCCAACGCCGCCTCCGTCTCCAACATTAAGCCCCAGGTCGACCGGTACACCATGAAGAGTGGCAAGCACGTCATTCTTTTGGCCGAAGGTCGACTGGTCAACTTGGGTTGTGCCACCGGTCACCCCTCGTTCGTCATGTCCTGTTCGTTCGCCAACCAGGTCTTGGCCCAGATCGAGCTCTGGACCAAGCCTGAGGCTTACCCCATCGGTGTTCACTTCTTGTCCAAGGAGTTGGACGAGGAGGTTGCCCGAGCCCACTTGATCCCCTTGGGTATCAAGTTGACCGAGCTGACCCCCGTCCAGGCCGACTACTTGGGTCTTCCCTCCGCCGGTCCTTACAAGGCCAACCACTACCGATACTAATTGCATTCGCTCCGGCGTTTGTGGTTTCGGTTTCGGTTTAATGGACTTTGAAGGATCGATAACAAAATGGGCTGCTTCAACGGCGGCATCGAAAACGAAAAGATCTCAACGCTTCTTCCAACAAACACGATACGTTGCATCATTGCGTCCGCGTGCGCCCAGTCTTCCATATGACGGCGACGGCTACAACAATAGACAACAACAACACTTTCTCCATCGCATCTTCTCCGACCTCTTTTGTATACGGGTTCCAATGCATAGAGCTTCAACTGACACGTGCTCCACAACCTCGGGCTTCAACGGCCAAATAGTTCAAACCCGACGCTGCTGTAATTACATTCTCCAAGGAATCACATGAACCAAAACTCGATTGTAGTCAAAATAGAACTCACTTGTTGCATGATCATGATGCCAAATGTATCAACCGCTTCTGTTCATTTCCTGAAAATTGACTTTCGCGCCTCCCTGCTTATGATCGGTTGTGGTGAGTCAGGCTTGACCTGTTCCTTCGACGCTGACTACCTCGCTGACTGCGAAATCTAAGACCGTCTGGAAGACTTGGCGTGACTGACTGGTGAACCTTCTCGAGTTCATTTAAGAGCAGACCGGAGGGGCGCGCGCAGTTTTACTCGTAGATTGTTCTGATCAACGACGCCACCCCGACCGGACCTGCATCTGTTCGATCAAGAAGCGTTTCCACTGTACCAATATCGATTCAACGATGAGCCTTCCTATCACAACCCACTTCGATCCCTCAACAATCACGGTTGTTGCGCATGTGGAAGGCTTGCTGCACCCCAGCCTCGCCCAGTTCAGCAGGGATGTGGAAACTGATCAAGCGATGCCCCGACGGGAACCACGTAGAGACCGCGTTGAAACCGAAGCCGACACTTCTGAAATCAGGAATAGCCAGCTTTTCAATGACCCTTCGGCCACGGTCTTACTGGAAACCAGTGATGATATGGTGTACAGGATTCATGATTATTTCCTGAAAGCCAATAGGTAGGTCGCCATCAACTGTTTCCCCGCTCGGCGGATGCTGAGCGGAACCTTCGCTACAAGTGGCTTCTTCAGGGACATGTTGTCAGACTCGAAACCGTCGTCCAGCGCGAAGAATCCTCTACCGCTAGCCGAGACATCGAAAGACTTGGATATCATCCTACTTATCATTACTGGCCGCATCGACGAACTCGATTATCGCCACACCAGCTGGATTCAAGCCGCCCGACTGTATCAGATCGCGAGGAAGTACCAGATCGACAGTCATCGACCCTGGTTCACCGAGATATGTGCCTTCTGGCTTCATGAGAACCCGCTCGAAGGCCTCATCCTCGCCTGCAACGGACCCGATATGGATTTACGACTGGCACAGCACGCCATCGAATCTCTCTGGAGAGCGGATTCCAACGAAGTATACCATGCAAATCCCCACTTCTTTCGCTCGATATCCTTCCGTACGCCGCCAGCGATTGTATTTCCGTACGCCACCTCAAGCGATGCGAAACGTTCATTGCTGGACGCTTCGAATATCAGCCTGCGATTCGGTGTTGCGTTGGGATATAAAGGTTCACTGGCTTACCACCACGCTTTCGCGGGACTGGCAGTGGGTCCGTGGGGTAGACAAGACACCGCTCACGAATGGTATTGTGTGGGGTTAAAATTTGTGAATGCGCTCCGAGATATCGAAAGCGAGATGAGCGCACGGGCAGTGAGTCGGTGCAAGGACGACGAAGGGGGGCTGAGGGGACACTGATACGATATGGCATCATTTCTTTAGTAGATTGCCAACATTCGCTCCCGCAAACGCGGGAGCACTCTGCCTCAGAGGTGAAAAGATCGATGACCTTGTGAACTCAATCCGTTGTAAACCTTGTAAATCACACCACACGCGGCTTATCAGGAACAGTAAAAATGGCAGAAATACGCGCACACTCCGGATACCGTAGTCTACACGTACATTGCTTGCGCGAAACGCGAGAATTGCCGTGCGCCAAAGAGGTGAGATCGAATTGATGCAGGAGCATAGAAGGCTTGACTGTCAGTGAGGAAGCCAGAAATGTGGGATAGGATGGTCGAACCGATGATCTGGCCGTCGCACACACGAAAGAGTCCTGGCATATGTCGGTGATGATTCTGGACGATCGTGATAACTCCATCGAAAGGTATTAATTGACACGTTGCACCCATCATGATCTGTCAGGACATGGAGTACCGGACTTGAGAACGCCTCTCCATGTCGGACACAGAATGCGGTTGTAGCGTTTTTCTTGTGGCTATTGCACTGCACACGAATACCATCGTCTATCGTCCATCACGGTCCACCGATGTTTCACACTGCAATTTGATTCCGCTCAAAGGTACAAGCTCGCTCGTCAAACACAAACAGTTTACGATCTATCGATATTTATTTCATCCGGACTGTGAGACGTGCTCGCCCATTCCCAAGATACCTCGAGCGATGACCTTGCCGCAATAGTCATGTCATTCCCGCTTGCAACAGGACAAGCTCTATTCGCCGACCAGCGTTCCTACGAACAGTTACAGATCTGGACCGGCCATCCGGCAGCGACCATCAAGTGCACGATACCCGACATCTATGAAGCGCCAACAATACGCAGGAACCAGGCTTATGGTAAGTTCGAGAACTTCTGTACGTCAACGCGCATGACCCTCATCCGCGCATCAAAGCCGAACCGATTTTTATGCTTGATCAATGCCCCTTTCGAAGCGTGGATGTCGTTGGATGGGTTTCGAGCTTGAGCTATGTGCCATTCGAGAAAGACCATGATGATCCTGCAATAAAGATGCTGATGACCTGTAAGCAATGTCGGGCCATCCCCTTGGCAAGAATGCTGAGGCCGCATTGATCTAGTGGACGACGGCAATGGTACATACGTCCTATCGGTTGCGAGAACGCTCAGATACGAGCTCGTCAATAGGATGCAACGATCAATACGAGACCCTGCCCTCGTCGAGGCAACCCAAACTGCTCGTCCAAAGTACGTGACTGTTGCCGAACGCCGCAAATTAATGGATCAGGAAAAAGCGACGAAATACAAGCGACACATCTATCCGGATATCGCAGTGGGAGACGTCGTCCGCGTGAGAGGCAGAGTGAAGGAATGGTCGAGGCGGAATGGGGAAGTGCTACGAGAGCTTGTGGTGGACCAGGAAGGCAGTATAGGTCAGTCCTTTCTCTTAAACTCGGTTCGGCACTCAACGCTGGTCACCAGATCAAGCGACACCGTGGGACGAGTACACGCACTTCGAAGACGTAGATCTCCGGAAGAAGGAAATCTACAGCGTTCCCTTCGAGCCGAAGCTATACGAGAGTATGCTTGCGATATGTTCGCCGGTAGCCAGCGAAATGGCGGTCACGCAATCCTTCACACAGAAAACTCAGCCGGAAGACCTGTTGGCGTCCTCCCAGATGACGGCCTTGGATGCGAGCGACAACAGTCAATTCTTCAGCAGTAGTGTCTCTCAGCCGACGACCAATGTAAGCATGTCTCTAATGTTGCTACAGTACACGACTGATGTCTTTTCGTCCAAACAGTTGCGTCACCCTTGTAAACTCAGCAGAGATCACCTCAACGACAGCCAGTTCCGACGATACCTGATGGAGTACCTTCGGATACAGACCGAGATCCATTGGTCTACCGATCTCGAGTCTGAACAAGCAATCAAGGAAGCGGCGAGATACATGCCAGAATTGTCATGGCCAACCCAGGAGATCGCCGCATTCCAAGTGGAAAGAGATCGTCAGAGACGCAAGCAAGCGCAGGTGTTCGATCTGCAAGACAACATTCACGAGCTCGAGACAACGCCCAGGGCAGCTGCGAAAGGTTCGACAGAACTCCTTGCGATATTACGAAAGAGGAGACGGCCCTTGACTCCTGTCAAATTTAATGGCAGCAGGCTCGCAGAATCACTATCCGACGAAAGTGAAAACTCGCTCAACAAGCCGACCAACTGTTCCTTCGGACTGGAACATCTCGTACACGTTCCACATCTCCGAATATTTGCACATCGATTCGTTCGGATGGAGCAGGCAACCGAGAATGAAATCTATGTGCAACGACGAAAAGAGCTCAAGGCGGCTGGCAAGCCTGTACCTGATCGCCTCGAAACTGATACGGCAAAGAAAAAGCGGCAACCGTTCGGGTCGGAGTATAAAGACTCACGGACTCGACGCGCTGAACGAGGTTGGAAAATGCGAAAACTTTTACAACACTGTTTCCGATTGATGGTTGCTACGGACGGGTCTGTTATTGAAGTCAGTATGAGCGATGCGGATAGGGAAGCGATACGAGCGGAAGCCATTGCGAGACGAGCGAAAAAGAACTCGCAGAGTTTCGAGGCTTCATACGATTCCAATGGATCGCTCATTGGAAACGGCTCCTTCGCAAATACTACTTTCGGCAATACCTCGATGGCGTACACCACCTTCGACTACAGCATGTGGGAGGCACCGGCCGGTTTCACTGGACACCCTTCAGATAGCGATTCGTCGATGGAGCAGCCGGACATCGATAAACGGATCTTGCGAAGCAAGCGCGATCCAACGGGCTACCTACCCTTGACGCTTCCCGTACTTGGAATGGCAATACTGCATATTCTGCACATCGAAGCCTATCAGCGAAGCAAAGTGTATATTCCCCAGAACGACCGGCGAAAGATGCACGGGCTGACGACGCTCGAAGTATGGTCCAGATTGCAGAGGTTGCACGAGAGGTGGGAAAGGTGTCAATTGGCGATCGTGGAGGATGGTATGGAAGATCTGGCGGAAGCGAGATTTGTAAAGCCTTGGGGAGAGGGATGGAGGCCTACGCATTCGCGTCTGTGAAACAGTCTTATAGAGGAGATCTCGTAAAAAGGTAGACAATTCGAATGTCGACTCGCTCCCGGGCGAGAATGCGGTCAACCTATCTACAGACTGAACTCTAGCCTGTTGCCTGCATAGTCCCGAGCGAAGAATCGAGTCGGGTACTCCTTTCCCTGTGCACCTGATTACGCGAACAGGTGTATGTCGGTTGGCACATGGCGATAACGCGGCCTCTCCGGACTTACCACTGTTGACATCTCCTGGCTTGTCAGCCTGCAAAGGTGCGCTATCCCCTCCCTTTTCATGGTGTGCGTAGATCCTAGCCTGTAGCTCTTGCAGGGCGTCCGGCGAAGCAAGCTTGAAGCATGCGTGACGACGAGTGGTCTTGTCTTCGAGCTCCGTCTCACTTGCAGGGAAAGCGATGTGGACTTGTTGTCCAGACGAACCGATGTTAAACCTGATTAGATGCCATACTTGAGCGGAGAATATAGGGAGAAGGGAGACGTACTCACCATGCAAGCTCTGTCGTCTGCGCAGATGGAACCGGCACTCTCCTCAACGCCAGGGTATCGCCATAGAACTCCGCTGCTGTTTCGAGTGTCCCTCGGGGCACAGTGAGATTTATGTGTGCAATCTCGGTGATGAAGGACATGGTGAATGGAGGGTGCCAATGGGCTTTCTGCCCCCTAGGATGATTCTCACAGCTTGAACTTCATAACCCAGAGACACCGTCGGTTGAGAGACGACGACAGCGGGATGCTGTCCGGGCCGAAATGCGGAGCGAAGTCCGGTTCAGCTTTCTGCCGTTGATATTCGGATAGAAAGCGGAAAACGCACAGCTTTTAGAGATTTAATACTCTTTATCTAGCTCAGGCTTGGCTCAAAACTAGCTCAAAAATAGACCGCGTGGATTGATTCTGAAACGGCAGCAACCAGCGAAGCTCCTATTCATGATAACTTCGACGTCCGGTCGGCTGCTGAATCATTCCCTCTCGCAGTCGATCAGCCTCCTTCGTCGACTTCCTGTTCCGAATCCTTAGAGCTGATGATGCAGTGGAGTAAGCTCTGGTAGCTGAAGGACCGTTCTTTCGTCTTGCAGAGCCCGCCCGAAGACGCGTTTTCGACATCACCATCATGTTGCTAGGCGACGACGAGGATGAAATCGAGATCGTCCAGCTCAATGAGGAAGAGAAGGAGGAGCGCAGTGTGGTGGAAAATCAATGTGAGTATGTTAGCGCTTTCTTAAGATCGCCTCTGTCTGACTTGTTTCTCGCAGCGTATCCCCCTATGCCTGATTGGATGGCTTCAGGGAAACCGTCCTCGAAAAGCGTTGAACTGGGCTTGGATCTAGAGGCTCGGGCATTGCCAGTGCGAAAAATCGCTTTGGGCAGAGTGATGCCTCCTGCAGCGCCTGCGATGATGAATGAGACCGCTTCAGATTCCGCTCACGCATCGCGACCGCGGGTGCACCAGAATTCGAGCGAAGCAAAGTCGAACGGAGCCGATGAAGTGGATGACGAAGACGACGAAGTTGTTGATCTGGAAGAGATGGAATCTTCGCCCCCACGACCGCCAACTAGGCAGATGCAAGATGCCCGCAAAGCTTCGCCAAGACGGCGTCCTAGGCCAGGGCTGATCGACACTCAATCTCGCATGGACGAAAGCCTCCCAATGGACACCGTGTCACTCCCAGCGCGTCCCCCTCGGTCGATAATACCTTCTCGTATGTCGATGTCTCGCTCTACCTCTATGAACAATACCTTCCCCGCTCCGGTTCCATCTCTAAATGCTTATCGAACCGTAGAACAAGAAGAAATCGAGGATCTCGGCGAGCGAGAAGAAACACCTGCGCCTCGGGCTCACCGACCGCATATCTTTCCGCGGAGAGAGGACAGTGGATCAATGTCTCGTCAGACCAGTTACAACGCTGCGATGAACGATGATGGCGAGATTGTTCCAGTCGAGCTAGAGCCGATTCCAATGCCGGCTAGTCCTCCTCCAGAAGCTATTCCAATTCCTGGTATCGATCGCACGTATTCTATGGCTCAACCGATGGCCAACTTGGAGCCTCCTTCAAAGAACTACAAACAGACAACCTCAATCGTCGCTAAAGCGAGAGCCGTTGTCAAGGCGCACAAGGGTCTCGATGCCTCTGTTGCAAAGAGAAACAAGGGGAGAGATGCGGATAAGGACAAAGACGATGGACAAAATCTCAAGAAGCAGCTTTCAGAGCTCGACAATGAAGTTAATGCCTTCCCTCCCTTCAGTCTGTTCGTACGCTGATTGGAAGATGGCTTCATCAGATCACATCTGTCGACAAGCAAATCAAACCACTACAAGACTTGCAAAAACGGCTCAAAAAGCAACGTGACGATATCCTCAAACAAATCAAAGCCAAGGAAGGGATCAACGCGTCCGGCACACTAGGCGGCAACGGCACATTGCCGATCGATATCTCCCGCACGGTCCCTTCGTCATCTTCGGGCTCAGGTCTCACTGACTATATGCCTGCAACTAGGAATAGAGGCTTCGAATGGTCCAGAGAGGTCAACTTGAAGAAGCGCAGTGTGTGGGGTATCCGCGACTTTCGATTTTGCCAGGAGGGGGTCATCAACGCGAGTCTGGATGGAAGAGAGTACGTACTGAGCTGCTGTGATTTTCTAAAGCTTGATGCAGGAACGTCGCCTCACTTTGCCTTTTCCCGCTTTTAGTATTCTTTGCATTATGCCGACCGGTGGCGGTAAATCACTATGCTACCAGCTACCCGCTCTGATGACGCCAGGTGTGACAGTGGTCATATCGCCTTTGATCTCGCTTATGCGCGATCAAGTAACACATTTGGAGGAAGCGGGAATCGAGTGCATGGTGAGCCGGTCATTTCAAGTTGTGTGTCTCGTCCGGATTTCTGACGTTGACGCGATTTCTCCCATCACTCTCCCGTCAGATGCTTACAGGGGGTTTGTCGAAGGCGAAAGAGCGGGAGCTATTTGCCAGGATGCTCGGACAACGCAGCACCGGCCGAAAGACGCGAGAGGGGAAAGAGGTGGAAGTCAAGGTCTGTACTCGCTGCTGTCGCTTGATAAAGACCCATTTCCTGAAACGACGTTCCGTATAACAGCTATGTTACGTTACGGTAAAGTTTATAATGGCTCATTCGCCGTCAGCAGATGCATTATCAGCTGATCGTCCGTGCCGTCCCTGACAGCCAGAGAAAATTTCACAGAACAAGGAATTGGCCGGAGTTCTCGACAACCTGAATAGGAGTGGCAAACTGGGTGGGTACCGGACTCATAACGCACCACTGGTTTTGTACGTTGATCCGCCTTCTTTCAGCCAGATTTGTGATAGATGAAGCACATTGTGCATCTACAGCTGGACATGACTATCGGCAAGTATACGGCTGTTGTCCAACGATGAAGATACTGATCAGTCTGCGTTTGACGTGCAGGCCGGACTACAAGAAATTGTCGCTTCTGAAGAACGTGTTTCCCAAAGTGCCTATTCTTGCTGTCGTGGGTATACTGTATTCTCCTACCTATCAAGCGTAACTCATCCGTGCGGGGTCAAAGACTGCAACCTTATCGCGCAAGGTTCTACCTGATTTACTAAGAATCCTAGGCCTGCCTCCCCTCACGGATGGCCGTGGTGAGTCAGAGATCCTGATTCCTGCCGGGATGCTAAAATTTGACTGCTGCTGAAAAGCTGCTAAACGTAGCGGGACTGTATTTTTCAAAGCGCCTCTGTATCGGCCGAATCTGCACTACAGTGTCGTTCCCAAAGCGGCCAACGCCAAATCCGCAATCGATGATATTGCGGAGTGGATCCTGAAGCATCACCAGTGAGTCTGACCTATTCGGAGAAAAATTGACTTTGACGTGTTTGCAGAGGAGAGGCTGGCATTATATACTGTCATTCTAAAAAAGTAATCCTAGCCAAGCCGATTTCCCGGAACTGTCTTACTGAATCACGAACGTATGACAGGATGCAGAAGACGTAGCGGATAAAATCCAGCATGCGAGCAAAGGCAAGATCAAAGTAGGTGTTGATCTGACTCAAACAATCGCTCACAACTGATCGTGATCTGGCCAGACCGGATGGTATCATGCCGATGTAGCGGATTCAGAAAAGCAGCGTGTGTATGACCGCTGGCGAAAGGGTGAAGTGCAGTACGTCTTGTCGTTCTCAGCGAATAAACACGAATTAAGGGACCAGTTACACAATAGCTTGGTAGCTGCTACAATAGCCTTTGGTAAGTCTTAGTTACAAAGAGCAATGGTCCTTTGCACGGTAAGAATCAACGATTTCTCGACTTCCGTCATACAGGGTTGGGCATCGACAAACAGGATACTCGATACGTCATACATCATACGGCAAGTCCAGCTGCACCGTTTCGCCATACTTGAGCGCACTGACTCGAGAACCTCAGCTTCCCAAGAGCATCGATGGCTTGTATCAAGAATCGGGCAGGGCGGGGCGAGACGGTGACGATGCGGACTGTGTGCTTTACTACCGGAGTCAAGATATCACTCGCTTACTAGGACTGACGGTTGCTGAGCAGGGGTCGCGCGAGAGAGGTGAGCAGATCTAGGTTTGGAAGAAACGATACTGATCTCGTGCTTTCGCATCGCTAGTAATCGAAATACTGCGATATGCACAAGGTATGTCGTCCAACTCATTCTATATTCTCGGCTTGACCTCTTTCTGTATTATGCTTAGACCTCAAGACTTGTCGGAAGGTAAGCTAGCTTTTCTCGTGCGTCAATTCGTTCATCTCACAATCATTCGCCGCAGCTTCTGTTCGCCAAAGCATGTTCCCGTAATCGGCGACGCGACATGATTCTGATCACAATCGTCATTTCTAGTACTTCGCAACTACCGCATCTCTACCCAAATCAGCTTTCGACGCCGATGAATCCGAGGAACCGGTTGTGTGTGAGCATTGTGACAACTGCCTTCGCGCCAAAGACAGCTTCGAAGATCTCGATGTCACGCTTGAAGCTTGGAAGGTTCTCAAAGTCATGAATGCTCTTCAGGATTCGCGGTTCACCTTTACGCAATTGGCTGATATCGTCCGTGGTGTGAAGACTGACGGTGTCGTCCTCGTGGATGACGACGAGCACAGTGGGTCTGTCGGACCAGACAAAAAAATCCGGCTCAATCTGGACGCGACATGCGGCGGACCGGCCTTGTTGAACAAAGACGTGAGTCCTGCCGATCCGTCGAGTCGACGCCCTTCATCTGATGCTGCTTTTTCGTTCGATAATCAGCAAACAGAAACTTTGGTCATGCAGCTTTACCTTGAAGGGTATCTAGATATTGGTAAGCACGAAAGTCTCTGTAGTCCCGCATTGCTTTTGAAGCACTCATTCCGGTGCCCTGTCCAGATTGTCAAATTGGAATGTGTAAGTAGCAGCGAGAAATTGAAACATCGCTCTTGACGACGAAGCCGCATTAGACAAGACCCTCGTGTACGCCAAACCGGGCGTCAACTCCCTGCGGCTCACACGTCTGCCGCAGGAAGTGGTCGAATCCGGTAATTCACCTGTCACAGTCGAAATCTCCTTCACCCTCTCCAAGGGTAGAAAGAAGACCAAGAAACAGCCAGCCGTCGATACTGAGCCAAAGAAGAGACCGAAGAAACGAAGAGCGGAAGAGGTGCCCGCAGAAGTCGCAGGTCTCAGCAAGAAGGCGCGAATGTTCTCGCCTACTTTAGCCGAAACGCGATCAAACCTCGAAGACGGAGAAATTCCTGATTCAGACGATTCTGGACATGGTCATGGACTCGGCGTCGAAGATGACCTCGCATTCTACGAAGACCTGGAACAGGCTATTCTGGAACAACGAGAGAGCGATGACCAAGATGAAGCCGTGGAGAATGGCATCAAAAGCTATTCGGTATATGACTCTTCCGACGAGGAGGTCGGATGGCGGACCAGAATTTAGCGAGACATGCTTGTAAAAGTGTATTTAGAGAGTCGCCGAGCATAAGAGCAGGACACTGAATGTAGGTCTGGCGGCAGGGGCAGATAGGGGGCAATAGCTAGCACCACCTGGTGGCACAAGTTCTATTTCATGTAAACGATACAACGTGACTTCTCTCACAAGTATGAAATCTCTGTCTACCCTTGGCTAGCCGTGATGTGAATTTATGACCAAAGGTGTAGACGGAAACCCCTTTAACTCGTCCAGCGCAAACATCTCGTTAGCAAACGGTCTTAACGCCCCTCCCTGCGGCACTGGTAGTGCGTCACCACTCCACTGTAACAGACGGCGTCAGCCTATATCCTAATGTAGTTTGTTCCCGACATACCTCGGAGCATGTACCGCGATCGCAGATTGTCCGATGCGCTTGTGACAGTGCGGGCAACTGGCAAAGCGCAGATGTCAGGAAGGAAGCTCGAAACCCGGATGACACACTGACATGCGTATATCTGTTATGCGAACTCGCTTTTGCTGCATCTTCATTAGACCTCGATCCACCTGTTCTTTCCGAGATTTGAGAAGCTGCTTCGTTATTCTCGACTGAATCATTTTGGCGTGGCCGTCGCGCAATGTCTTGACGAAGAATTCGTGTACATCCTGCATTGTCACCACTGGCGGCAGAAGATCTAGCACTTCCTGGGCGTCGATTCGTGTACCATGCGTGGCTATCAGCTTGAGAGCCGGCTCCAATCTCGGTTTCTGTCCGTCAACTGGATGTAGATAGATGCGCAGTAGTTGTAGAAAGACACCCCTGGGATTGGGCTCGATCTGGTATACCTTGCCGCAGTATCTGTATCCCGATCATATCAGCGCGCTGTCTAGCCTGTGATCTTCGTATGAAGCTCACTCCTCTGCATCTGCATAGCTTTCCAGGCGGTTGACGTAGATCTGCAGCGCTGCTTCGTGATTTCCCAACCGGCCGAGAAGTAGGGCTCTAGCCCGCGGCATGTCTTCGAGATTGTTAATAGTGCAATTGGACGAACAGCGCTGCTCTTGGCTTACCTTCAATGTCGAACTTTCCGAGAAGTCTCTCTGGCCGATATTGCCTAGATCGCTGCAAGAAATCGAGCAAGCGCCGATAGGTCTCTTGCTGGACATCTGTATCTCCAAAGTCAGGTCAGAGGCTCCCCGACCCATCTGCGCTTACAAATGCAACACACCTTCCGAGCCTTTTCTGCAGTCTCGCTTGGCATCCGCCAAGTACATTTCAACCACTTTGTCATGGAAATCCGGGCCCGCTTCGCCTAATTCGTCGATGATGTGTTCAAGATACTGAATGCACGCGGTTTTATTCGTGTCTTCCAGATACTGTGCGACCTCATGGCGCGGCAGAGCTTCAACCTCAGGCTCATCGGCGACAAAGATCTTTTGTTATGGAGACGTTCCGTCAGCCAATTTTTTCTCTGCCCTAAGATCGCTCCTTCGTTGTCTTACCCTGGTTGCCATGCGAGCATCCTCTTTGAATACCCATTTCGCCTCAGAGAAGATTAGATAAGTGTATTTCGGCCCGAGCTTTTGCAAGTAGCGTATTGTAGGGTCAAGTTTGTCCAATTTATCTTCTTCGTCTCGAGATTGCCTGGGGATATGATTCGGTTTCTTTTGGCTAGCCATATCAGCATGGAACACTTACTCGCGGAGCAGGTCCAATGCTTTCTGGTGCATTTTCTTGCCCTGATATAGATCGATCAAGTCGCTATATCGCTGTTGAAGCCAAAAAGAGAGAAGGTCAATACGCAATAGAAGAGTATACACCATCAAACGCACAGATCTCTCTTTGAGTAGCTCTTCCACTTCTTCGACTTCGCACCAGTTCTCAATTCGACAGAGACTTCCTACCAAGCTAGGTCGGATCATCAAGTACACCTTGATTAATGCGGTGTACACGATCTGAGAGACCCTCACGAGCTCCTCTGGAGTGAGCTCAGCCATTGGGACTGATGGATAGTTTATGAGCTCAGTCGTTGTGACCGTCTTTAGGGCTGGCAGTGACTCTATCGATGGTAGCGGGCGATCGAGAGCAGCTATGGCGCCTGCCAGCTTTTGTCGCCTGTCGGAAAGGTAGATCATCAGATTCTCCACAGCCACTGGCGGATATACTTCGCGCAAAGAGAAACATGGTCGTCAACAAGAGTTTGAGCGACGGTGCATAGTCTGTCAACCTACCAGCAAATTCCTTGATCGAACTATCGCTAGATCCCAAGTCTTCACCGGCGATATCCGTATGTATGGAGCCCTCCCGTATGCTAGCCTTGTCCGCCAAAGTGTCCATACTCGTTTTTTTCTTTAGGCCGAGGTGTGTCATATGGCCGAGAACTCCGCCCTTCTCCATGCGCTCTTGCTTTTCCTTTGGAGCCGATTCTCCCTCTTCGTCTTTCAAGAGTGCCGGCGTGAGTCTACCGCCAATGGGTCCTCCAAAGGCTTCGACCCATTCCGCCTGGGGGATATGTAGCCGACCACTGATCTGATCAGCCGGAAAAAGTGCAACGACCTTTGCTGGGGTTATATCGAGCGCCATGAATCCGTTAAATGCAGCGGTCCAAGATTGAGTGGAGAACAACGACAGCGCAGACAGAGTCTTCAATCGGCGCTCATATTCGTGCTGAGGTAAAGTCCGGGTCAAAAACGTCCGTCTCCTCCGACGGGCTACTCTTACTAGATCATCCTTGCCGAGTGCACTCGGTATGCGACGCAAACTCCTGACCAGTCCCAGCCCGTCATCAAACCTTCCAAGCTTGATCATTTCGTCCAGTTGATCACGCCATGTTTCTTGTCGAAGCGCCCAGATTGCAGAGCCGTCGGTCGAAAGTAGCAACTTGTCATTTGGTGTGGATACGTAAACTGCCGCAACCGGTTCGCCACAAGCTAGGCCTGTATTCGCAGACAACTTCTGACTGTTCGGTCGCACTACTGTCGACAGAAGGCGTAGGGTTGCCCCCGACTGAGCAGCATTCGTTGCTGCTGCCGGGCTGCTTGACGGAGCCTGTGTCGGCATTCTTACTATCTGCTGAGTGTTCAATGATGACGAGAGACGGATCTCTATAGTTGACGACATCAATGTGGCGGAATGCGACTGTGCTGCTGATGAGGAATGGCTAGCCGGAGGAAGTACGGAGAGGATATAAGGGTTGGAAAACGCTGCAACGGGGGACGAGAGACAGGCGATCAATTTGACAAACGGTAGCATCGACAAGCTCCCATACCGATGTCTTCTGGTGGTGACGGCCAAGCGATACCAACGTCTCTCGCGGAAGTACCATCTTGATGCAGAAACACGCCGGTTCCTAAGCGAGGCATTAGTCTTACAGCGAATGAGGCTTTGAAATCTGCGACATGCCTTCTCGAACTGTCAAGACGTCTCCATCCCGATTGGAATCCGTCGTCGTGTCGGCTGACACACTATCTTCTCCCAAAGAGATAACGGCACAGCCTACGATCCTCGAGCTCGAGTTCCCGCTCCCGCTCCGCAAGACTCCGAGACCTTTGCCCATATAACCACCGAGACCACTAAAAGCCCCTGTCACGCCGCCTCCTGCGGAGGTAGTAGTAGTTGTTGTTGTTGTTGTTGTTGTTGTTGTCGTATTTGAGTTCGCCGTAGAGGCAGAAGCAGATCTTTCGGGAACGTCGGTCCCCGAAACAGGATTGAAGGATGTCCCGTTTATCGTTCTACTCGTGCTTGATGATATGCCAACGACCGACGATGGAATCGCGATTGCTGGCGCTTCTGAGAAGGTTAATGGTATTGTCGATGGCGACGGCCAAGAGGGAATACGCAGTACGTAGAAATCGGTTGGCGAAACATGAAGATGGGTGATGGCGGCCGAAGTCTCAGCCGGAAAGATGATGAGACGAGGGGAGTGCGGAAGAACGAGTTCCTGGAGTGCGGGATGTTAGCTTCTGCAAAGAAGCTCGACATCTAAAGCACTTACTCTAGTTCCGCCAAGAGGCTTCCCTCTAGACCATGACAATGCGACTACCCTCTTTCTGCAACCGACCACCATGGTGCTGACTGAAACCTTTTCCTCCTCCACCGAGATGTCTGCCGGCTTCACGACATCCGGATCGGCTGTTTCCGTCAATTTCGCTTCCTCTTTCTTCCTCTTACTCTTAGCGACCAATAACCCTACGGGTTGAAGGGTATTGTGAACGCCGAATGACTGAACATTCTTGAATTGCGTGAGAACGGTTGGGTTCTTGAAATTAGGAAGATCCCATAATGTTATCTGGGAGTCTATAATTGAAGGCATCAGCAATATCTATGGCCTAGTATCTATCGACTCACCGCTCAAGACGACCAAGGTATTTGTATCCTCGATGTAGCCCAACTGATCGATAGGCCGTCGCGCAATTCCTTTCTTAGTCTTTTGCAGCTTTGCTTTCGGTACACTGGACCCGACTAGCGATACCATTCAGGCTTCCATTAAAGGACATTTTGAGGGCATATCCACTCACTATCCTGAGGATACTGCAACTCGTATACGTTTAAGATACCTCCAGTGCAAGCGACATAGACGGTCTCTCCGACAGTCAGCACTGCATCCACCTTGTCCCTGATACCGGACACCAAGGGAAACGCTGTGAAAGGCGGCATGTCGAAGAGTTGTACCGCAAGTCACTCTTGACGCCTCGACAATTGAACCGGGGTTATGAGGAGCTGTTGGTGAATTCGAAGTCGGCTTCCACTGTCAACGGTTCAGCCAGATGCCAGATGAGGATGCTCTATCGACTGTACGTTACTCGATCACCACGGTGATGTCGTCACGGAATTTCTGTCCATTATAGCTAGTCCATGTGATTTCCTCTCTATATAAAAATAAAACAGGGATAAACTCGAGAAATCTCCTCAACTCCTCCACCTCTTGCCTCTTGCAGCTTGCGATCGCAGCGACCGGCCATCCCGGCCATCAGCACCTTGATAGCCGACGTTTTCTTGACGAGATTTCCTGAGTTGCAGCGTGGCATTCATCGCAAGCAGAGCCGGTACAACCACGAAGATGCTCAACCAAAAGGCCGCCAGTGGTGAAATCCACCTCGCAAATCCCGCACACCACGTTTTCACCATCCTCGACCAAAAGTTCAGTAAGTCCCGCGTTGAAAGTAGCCTCATCGTAGACGAATAAGGCCTCATTGTTACAGTCATCGATATGCCTATGCAAGCCTTCGTTCTGGCTCTCGTCGGCGCGATCGTCCTCGCCAAATTCGTCGTATCCTGGATCACCTTCCTTGCGGAAACCTTTGCATTCGGAGGTTCCAGCGTAAGTCGGGATCAAGGTCGAGGTGTCGGGGTTTCGGGAATACTCATGCGTCGTGCCTCCTTTCAGTTGAAGTCTTTCGGAGCCAAGGAAGGAAAATGGGCCGGTGAGCATCTTCTCTTTCGATTATCTCGCACTTACTCATCACTGTTTCATAAAAGTCGTCACTGGTTGCACTTCCGGTATCGGCGAGTCCTTCGCGAAGCAGCTCGGCAAGGCTGGCTTTAACGTCTTGCTCGTCTCCCGAAACAAGCAAGTCCTCGATCAGCTCGCACAGGAAATCGGTATGTCCTGTGTCCATGCCGTAAATCCGCGTCGGACTGACAATAACCCCACGGGCGGTAGGAACGAAATACAAGGTCCAAACCAAGTTCGTCGCCATTGATCTCGCCGACAAGAACGCTTCCTTTGCCGAACTCGAATCTGCCATTCAAGGAGTCGATGTTGGTGTTCTCGGTAAGCATGTCACCTATTCATGCTCCGCTCGAGAATTGACTGACGCGTACCGGCTACCTCGGCTTACAGTCAACAATGCTGGTGTCTCGCATCATATGCCCGTTCCCTTCGCCAAGACTCCCGACCAGGAGCTCGCGAACATCCTTCAGGTTGTAAGTCTCCTTGCCGAACTCGCCACCGTTCGATGTCTGACACTTCTTTTCCCGCTTCCAGAACATCAATTCAGTTCTGGCCATCACCAAAATTGTGCTCCCGAAGATGACTGAGTCGCAGAACGGCTTGATTCTGAATATTGGTTCTTTCGGCGCTCGAGTCCCATCGCCCCTTCTCGCGACATACTCCGCTTCCAAGGCATTCCTGGCCACGTGGACTAAAGCTATCGCAGAGGAAGTCAAGGATGATGGCGTTACTGTCCGCTTGATCGTCCCGTCGTTTGTCGTGAGTCTTATCCAATTATCATTTTCCGCTTGATTAAGCTGATCTCTATTTCATCTGATTTTACAGGTCTCCAAGATGTCCAAGATCCGAAAGTCTTCCCCTCTTGTTCCTACCCCTGACGCCTACGTTCGATCCGTTCTCAGCTCCATCGGCCTCAACCGAGGGGCTCAAGGCCGTGCTTACGAATCCACGCCGTTCTGGACTCATGCTTTGATGGACTATGTTGTTGGATTCATTCCTGAATCCATCGCCATTTGGTACAATCTGCGTACGTTTGGTAGCAGCCTGGCCAAAGAGATGGAGCGCTGATGCCGTTTTATTTTCCTTAGGTCTCCACAAGGACATCCGTCAGCGAGCCTTGAGGAAGCAGCAGAGGGAAAAGGCTAAGAGCCAATAGACGTTAGCGAAAAAGTAGTACGACGCTGGAAAAACAGGTTGTCATACACATGCCGACGTGTTGAATAGACCTGAAAAGATGAATAGAGCTTCGTTGAGCTGGCTTTCCGTCGTGATGGCGAGGAATCCATATTGAAGACGGTCATGACCCCCCAACATGCTGACCGAGCCTTGCGATTATCGACTGCGAGATCGAGTGGAGCAAAGTTCGGGCGATGCCTTTATTCAAAGTGTTCCGGCATCACAGAGGAATCTTGTGTCTCGATTCGTGTGGTAGATAGGTTTCGCATGGCAAGATATGGATCGCTGAAACGATGTACCGTGGAGAATAAAGCGTGGGCGGTACCTGAGAGGCGAAGGCCAGTTTCTGTGTAGCAAAGGTCAGAGTGAACATGACGCTCATTGTGGGAAGCCCGCAACATACCCGATCCACAATACTTTCGATCCATCCTACAACGCAGAACCCCTCGCCAGGGTGAAATGTCAGCGATGATTGTTTTCGAATCGCAGTCACCGAATCCTCGCGCTGGTCTTGATGTCCATGTCTATCTGCTAGCAAGACAGCTCTGCAATCTACCAATACTGTCGATTCTCGACCATTGGAATTGGCGTCTTGGCATATTGTGGGTAAAAGATCGTCCCGGAGAAACAGTAGGGACTGTCGTATGTCGTACTACCAGATTGAACCTGATGAGCTTACATATGTATCAATGTGTACACATATTCCGCTTACGGATATACATCGCCCATATAGCCTAACCTTCTTTCCAACATGATTGTCCTCCAGCCGCCCTATACAGGTTCGATGCGCCGACACTGGAGTGTTGATGTCCTGGCGAATGTTTCCGGGCTCAGAACGAAGAAGTTGAGAGACCGGTTGAGGCATGACCTGAATCTGCCGGATTTGTTGCACAATCCCGGACTGTTTCAAGTAGTATAGTGCTGCCTTTCTTGCAAGAACATCCGGAGTGAAAGCGATGTATTGCAGGGCGCGAGCTCTGCAGTCACGAGCTTCCACAAAAGTTGACCGCTTTCGGACTTCCGACGAGCTAAACAGCCTTCCAGTCAATTGTTGTGCATTTTGGCGCATATCGGAGCGTTCCCGTTTGTTTACTTTGTCCGATAGAAGCTCGATGAACAGTCTAAGTGATGTCAGTTTCAGACATTGTATCATCGGCAGTCTTTACTCAGTCAAGAGGTAGAGCAGACCAACTGCTGGGTCGAAGGACGATCCATAATGGCATCCGACCTATCACGACGGCGTATTCGCTTTTACAAGCCTCCCAGCCAAGAAGCCTCAGTGGACACGCAAAAACCTCAAGCATCGATTCCGCGAAACAGATCCTTTGCACGACGTTTCGCAGAAGCATCGCCGACCGTGGCTCAATCCCAGCGCACAGCAGAAATCATCTCTTCGGCCTCGACTCCAGCCTCTCGCACGACACCGGAGACGCTTCGTACATTGGAGCTGAATTGGCGGGAAAGGCGAAGAGCAAAGTTGGAGGATATCACGCTGCAGAGGGCGATGGGAGTGGAGACGCGCACGCTGGAGGCGCCTAGAAGGCCATCTTTGGAAGCACGAAACGCGGCGGAGGAGTCTCAACTTCCAACACGCCTTGATGCGGAAAGTGCGAGGCGGACGCAGACGTCTCCGACGGCGCCATTAAAAGTCGACATTGCCATTGCAGAGTCAGACCCCATCCGTGTCCCGGGATCGACGTCTGCCGCATATTCACAGGTGCCTAAACAGCGCCTTCCCAGAAATCAGGTATCGAATGTTTCCCAAGCTAGACCGAGCCTCGCCCTTACGGCCAACAACACGACATACCAGACTCGTACAAATCGGGCGCGCAAGATCGTGAAACTCGTTCGAGACGCCCGACATTCCGTAAAGGCCGGCAATGATGAGACCAAATCTATATCGCCACCTTACAAGAAAGTATTCGAGGTCGAAATGGCAGAGAAACGACAACCCCTTGCGGAGAAAAGCAATCAGAGCCCGGCGCCCTCATCCAAGTGCACCCGGCATGCTCCAGCCCCTTCGGCGCAATCAGCTACCGCTCGCACACCCGGCCTGCCAACTCAGCCAGCCACACCAAGGCCGATGGCCATACCTCGCAGGGTGTCTGAGGTTCGTAGTGGAAGACATACTGCTCAAGTCCGCGGGCAGAATCCGTCTCAACGCTCTCTACGGTCTTTTACGGAATACCGCACGGAAGGATCATCGGCGGAGAAACTGCAATCGATCACAGCCTCCCCACTCCCGTCACGAGAGTATCCTCTCACAGCGACATCGTCTTTGATCATCTATCCCTATGGGCAAGACTGGTCGGTCGACTTCGATCTGGCAGACATTAAATCTACGACTACGAAGAACCGACGCAGGCGATATCCTATCATGAGTGCAGTAACGGTGTCGGAGAGGATGGACATTCTGGATGACGGCAAAACAATGCGGATCAAGCCGTCCAGGACAAACGCGACTGGGTCGAGGCAATCTCGTTATCTGGAGTTGCGACATGCAGCGCATTGGGATCCGGCGGATCGAAGGCGGTGGTTGACAGTAAGCGACTTGGTCCAGAGGTTGAAAGCCAAAACAAGAAGGGTAAGCATTCTCGTTCGACCCTTTTTCCTCATTTCCTGATCTGTCTCGCTGGTGGCACAGTCGAGCACCGACTTACCACAAGGTGCGCTTCATGTCATGTGCAATGATCCGCCGGACATCGTCTTCTACACGGACATAGTCGAGCCGCCACCGGTACCCATAACGAGACGCGCAGATGGAGATGTCAGCGAAAGTATTTGCGATACCTCAGCCCTTCTCTCAGCAACGACCGATATATTCCACCTCTGCCGATCGCGTATTCTCTATTCCCCCTCCCGGGGCATCCTCAAGCTGTCGACCCGCTACGGACCATCGTCGAGTGAAATCCGAGACGAGTATGGCACCAGGAGCCTCATGGCGAAGACACTACCGCCCAATCCCTCCGATCAAACCTTCCGCTCGAAACGGATCATCAATCTCCCTGCCACGGCTTCTACTTCGATGGTCAATCAAATTCGAGAACTGTATGGCAGAAAGAAAGCAGCTCTTCTGGCGACCCATGCGCCTGGATCGGAGGAGGAGAGGAAGTACCATCAGCTTGCATTTCCGCAAGATTTATGGCACGCGCGTGAAGTGCAGACCCTCGGGCGGTTCTTGAAATTGGAGGATGCTTGGACACCGATGGTATAGCATGATGGGGCAAGAATGCATGACTTTATCAACGGGTAGGAATCGGCATGTATGCGTTTATGTAGAACTGCAGGACTGTCTCGATCTGTTATTCGTTATTCCCTAAGCAGTGAGACCTCACTCACATGCAGCGGGGGAAAGGGTTCAGGGTTGGATGCCTCCATAATCCAGGTCGCGACCGAGAATCGAGATCGTCGAACGTGGCAGAGGGCGCCAATACTATGACCCGCTTTCCAACGTCCGCCCTGTCGAAGCGAAAGATGCCAGGGCACGTCTTTTCTTCATGCATACGTCAAATATGTCCATTTCAACATCCGCGCATGGCCGTTATCTGGGCGTGCGTCTCTTGCCTTGCCTCTGCATCGTCACAAAAGCTTGGAATCCCGTTATTTACCTCTCTGCCCTTCAAGAAGCAAGTCCTGATTCACCTGGAGCCTCTTCGCGTCGCCGAAACCACTATCGCGATCAAGAGCCGCTGAAGCCGTCGAAATGGTGGCTGTCGAAAGCATGAGCGATTGTCGGAACAGCTGTCGGAACTTCGTCGATGTCTCGAGCACGAACATCTGGAATTCCGAAGACGAGCGACGGATCACGGATCTGACATGCAAACAAGCCCCTTTCGAGGTGCCGGCAAAGGCGATGCCGGAGCTAAATTCCGGCCTCCGATTTGTTGATGAAACGCGGGATTGCTCATTCAAGCTGACAACGCCGGGGCGCGCCGCGTGGACCTGAGCTGACGGGCTGGGCGGTGTTGACTACATATGTAGGACGGAAGGAGTTTGCCTGTCCTTCGCGTCCCTTCGTTGGAACAACGATCTCTTCGTCTTCTTGTTATCGACCCGCTCACCAGCTTTCAACGACATCACCAACGCATCAAGGACAGCTCCTCACGGTTCCAGGAGACTGATCTGACCCTTCCCTCGAGCCTGTGATACATTTTATATGTACTCTAACCAGCTCGCATCTACGCACAACCCTCACCGCGGTAGCAAGCACAGTGCCGCTCCTCCTCTAGCAGCGAATTAAAGCCGTACCCTCCACGAACGAAATAATCACCTCACCACATACACCCCAAACAACAAAAACAGCAATCAAACATGTCGCCCATCGCCCTCAACAGTACCTACACCGGTACTGGCAACGGTAACGACTCGTTCGGCTCGCCGAACTTGCAGCCCACCGTCGACGCTCCTGCCTTTACGGACGTTCACGCCACCGCGCGTCGAACTCCCGAAGGTGGGCTCATCAAGGTCGAATCGGAGGGTACGGTTTATGACGATGCTAAAGGAGAGATCCGAGCCCGCTTCACCGACAAGGGGGTTGCGTGCACCAGTAAGTAGCATTAGAACGAGAGTCGGATGTGTGTTTAAGTCCTATCTTGCTTTAGAGATTGAAGGTGGACGACTTTCCGTCAAGAAGGTTGCCAAGACCTTTGAATTCAAGACCGACACCAAGATTCCCAAGGTCGGATTGATGATGGTCGGTATTGGCGGTAACAACGGTACCACCGTCTGTGCCACCGTTCTCGCCAACCGACACAACATCTCCTGGTCCACCAAGACCGGGCCGATTCAGCCCAACTACATTGGTTCCCTGATCCGAGCGTCGACTCTTCGACTTGGTTTCGACCCGGAAACCGGCAAAGACGTCAACATCCCCTTCTCGGATGTCTTGCCCATGGTCCATCCCAACGACCTCGTCCTTGGCGGATGGGATATCTCCGCCATGCCCCTCGACAAGGCCATGTCTCGAGCCCAGGTTCTCGACTATGATTTGCAGAGGCAGCTCTTCCCCTTGATGAAGGACATGGGTAAACCTTTGCCCTCGATCTATTACCCCGATTTCATCGCTGCCAACCAAGAGGATCGAGCCGATAACTTGATTCCCGGTGAAGATAAGGCGGAGCACTTGGAGAGGATCCGACAGGACATTCGAGACTTCAAAGCCCAGCACGGTCTCGACAAGGTCGTCGTCCTCTGGACGGCCAACACCGAGAGGTACTCGGAGTTGATCGATGGCGTCAACGACACTGCTGACAACTTGATGAGTGAGTGTATTGGCATCGTTGTTTCGATGCAGAGCTGACGAAATCCTGCTCAGACGCTGTCAAGAACTCGCACGAAGAGGTCTCCCCTTCGACCTTGTTCGCCATTGCCTCGATTCTTGAGGGTTGCCCCTACATTAACGGCTCTCCCTCGAACGCATTTGTTCCCGGATGCATCGAGCTTGCCGAACGACACAAGGCCTTTATCGGCGGTGACGACTTCAAGTCCGGTCAAACCAAGTTCAAATCCGTTGTCGCCGAGTTCCTAGTCAACGCCGGTATCAAGCCCTTGTCGATTGCGTCGTACAACCACTTGGGCAACAACGACGGCAAGAACCTGTCCTCCCAGCGACAGTTCCGGTCCAAGGAGATCAGCAAGTCGTCCGTCGTTGATGACATGGTCGCCGCCAACCCGTTGTTATTCAAGACCGCAGAAGAGCTCAACGCCGAGGCTGCCGCCAAGGGTGTTGACGACGATGTGTCCAAGAAGGGTGAACACCCTGATCACTTGGTTGTCATCAAGTACGCGCCTGCCGTTGGCGATGACAAGCGAGCTCTCGACGAGTACTACTCCGAGCTTTTGATGGGCGGCCGAAACACACTTTCCGTCTTCAACATTTGCGAGGTAGGTCGAAGTGCATTCTGCTTACGGGATGAAATATTGATCGAATGGTTTTTTCAGGACTCCCTCTTGGCGACTCCTCTCATCTTGGACTTGACCATCCTCGCTGAACTCATGACCCGAATCACCTACCGACAACTGCCCTCCGCGGACGTTTCCGAGGAGGAAGTCGCCGACGTCGAGTTCCAACCGTTGTACAGCGTCTTATCGTTGCTGTCCTACATGCTCAAGGCGCCTTTGGTCAAGCCCGGCACCGATGTCGTCAACTCTTTGAACAGGCAGCGAAACGCCTTGGAGACCTTTATGAAGGCCTGTCTTGGCTTGGAGCACAGTGGTGACTTGCTGCTGGACACTAGAGTTTGGTAAACTGAGGGGACGAGCAGGACGATGTATTCTGCCTAACGGCATAGCTTCTGAGATCCAATCAACAAATTCAACTTTGTACACGCTTTCTCCCTAAAGCATCAATTCATATTAATGCGACTGCTCTCTCGTACCATGCTATGCGACGGCGCAAGTTCTGAACAGAGCAGCCGGCTCAGACCCCAAGTGGATAGCATAGAAGTCGAACGAGCAAGCGAGCGAGCATACTTGCCAGGTACTCAGACAGCTACTCAGACAGCTACTCAGACAGCTACTCTAGGCAGGTGCAGTAGAGAGCTAATTTCCGCCTCTGGGCGCACTTTGTAAACAATATCTGAGACGTCGATTATCACTCAACCATTCTCGATTCCGTTCATGTCTTCATGTTGAGGGTAAAGAGACTATCGCGGGAGGAAGAGCCCCTACACTAGATACTTTCGAAGCCTATTGATCACCATGGAGTTCGCAACTCCTCAGAGGAGCGGGAAAGATGCCCTTATCTCGGCGGCGGAGAAACAAAGCATGTTGGACAACTTGGATTTAGAAGGTACGCAGGGCATCGTAGCTTCGGAATTCCTGGTTACTGATCATGGTTTCAGTCGAGGATCGCACACAATCTTTCTGGTCAAACCTGGATGACCTCATGACATCTTTCGAGATCCGTCAGGAATCCGCCATCATGTGCATTCCGAAGAATCTGCGGAATCTCAGCATGAGAGAGATGAACGAGCTGTGGGGCGGGGACTGGCGAACGACATTGCGCAAATTGGCAGAGAAGACGATGGAGAACCAGCAACAGCAAGAGAAGGAGAAATTCGATGATGCAGTGCAGCAAGTGGTGGATGATAAACGGAAGAGGTAAGCAATAACATTACCATTCTTGGATCACTCTGATTTCCGTTGCGTACGACAGGAAAAGAGGGGATGCTAGCCGATCTGCCGAGACCAGTGAAACAGAAACTGGTCCTGTACGAAAGAGCAGTAAGTCGGAATCCCAATCATAGACGTAGTCGATGATTTGACATGCTCTTATGATCCAGCTCGAAGACAGGAGTCCGTCGCAGACAAGCCCAGCACGCTCTCCAGCTTGGCTAGCAAGGGAAAACGCATACTCTCGGGGAAGAAAAGGAAACCGACCGCGACGACCCCGGCGACGAAGCGAAGCACGCGCGGCGATTCGATTCTGGTGCAAAACTCTGCGGTGCTATCCCTGTCGACATCGTCCATAAAGGCCAATACGAGAACACGTTCGAATGTGCCCACAATACCAGAGTTCGAAGCTCCAGCCGTTATTATGACACCGAAAGATCCTCAAACGTTACAAGAGAATGATAGCATCATGTCGGCCAACGGCAGTCCCGGTGCAAATCCCTGGAAGGGACCGCCAACTCCGGTCGAACCAGCTTTATCGTATCAGATGCCCGGACAATACAATCTCGGTACATCGACGGACGAAGATGACGAGAACGAGCTGCCTGACGTCGAGGAGATGGAACGGCGTCTGCTCGCGAAGAGCGGGCGCGGAGCAGCCGCGACGAGCATCAAAGCCAGCTCAAAGGGAAAACGCATGTCGACGATCCGCATCCGACAGTCGATATCTCAAACCAATCTAGCAGATCCATCGGATCCCTTTGCGCTACCAGCGATGCAACAGACACCTCGACCTCTTTACCCAACCCACCTGTTCAAGCCTGCGCAAATTGGGGAATCCAGTCCAGGAATGAGCAATCGAGGAGCCATGATTCGGGTAACGACACAGGCGGGCCTAACGATCGATTTTGACCCTCTGAGCGACGATCCGACGCGCGTACAGGAAGAACTGATCCGTAATGGAGTGGGGGAGAGTACTCGGCTGCAAGTTAGACAGGAGATGGCCAAGAGGATTCGCGAGTTGCAGGAAAGGCTCGCAAGCTGGAAGATATAGCATGCTTCCCATGGATCACGTATTCTCGCCATTGTACTCAATTCGCCTTCCGTTGTATTTCAGATTCTCGATATCTACATGCTCCGCAAACTGAAGCCGAGTCCATGCTGGAATAAGGGATCTGTCTGGACTGGGGGCATGCCATCATACGTGAACAGACGTTTCATCAACGAAGATAACAAGTTGGGGCAAGGCAGAATCGAAAGAAGCGCAACGCGGCGATCGGTGCAAGCGCGAGTTTTGGATCGTCGCCGAGCTGAGGCTGTTGTAGCTGTTGAGGTGACATTCGTGTGGGTGACCCTGAGTGTGCAAAGATCTAGCAATCTCTTGCCACACAGGTCATGTTCGGCATCAGCTTCACGAGGTCTCTGCGAGACGTGCTTCCGACGACCGCGCGATGCATAACAACGGCGCGAGTGGCTCAACTTCCACCGATTCCGACCGGCCCTTCCAGCAGCCGGTGGGCGAGCACATACGTGCATTTGGGTGAACTTGCGGACAACAAGGGTGCACGAGAGGACGTGAGTATCGGTCCCACGTGCGGAACCTGGAAATGGGCTGACTGTGGATGGATTTCATTAGAACGTTCGTCTGGGTCGTGGTTGGTCTTCGACCAAAGGTGGAACTTCAGGTCGTGGACACAAGGGTCAGAAGGCACGAGCAGGAAATGGCAAACCTAAGCCAGGTTTCGAGGGAGGTCAGACGCCGATCACGAGGCTGTTCCCGAAGCGGGGGTTCAAGAACTTGTGCGTGTTGCGTCTCTTGCGTAGATGAACGGTTTCACTGATCAAGTCGAATCTGACAGCACGAACAAGACGTATGCGCCGCTCAACATCGCCAAACTTCAGGAGTGGATCGCAAGCGGAAGACTGGATGCGACGCGGCCGATTGACGTGGGCGCGGTGTTCCAGAGCAATCTCGTACATGGTATCAAGGGGTTCTCGGGGGTCAAGCTATTGGGCCAGGTCAGTCTCCCAATTCATCAGCAAATCCGCGAGCTTATCGGCCTTTCTCCCAGCCGGACTCATCACTACCATTACCGCCACTCAACCTGCGCTTCTCACGATACTCCAAGTCCGCCGCGCAAGCCATCATCGATGCTGGAGGTGAAGTGACGGCCGTTTATCACAACCCGTTGGCCTTGCGACAGGCCGCGCACCCGGAAAAGTTCTTTGGACGAGAGGTCAAGGAAGCTTTGCCTGTCAGGAAGACGGATATCAGTGCGAGACTTGGGCGAGCGTTCCCGACTTTTTTGCTGAAGCATATCCCTTCCTCCAGTGTACTATTCGAACCCGGCGAAGCATGGATACTTGGCGAAGCAGGCCGTTCAGGCGGAGACCACACCGACGACATCAGCATAATTGGTTTGCGACGCATTGGACTGTACTTCATACAGAACATATGACAATCATGAACAATGACGGATAATGCTTTTAAGAGCACAATCGACGACCTGTGGTCAAGCCAAAATCATCATGGCGTCGGGAAGACTGGTAGAGCGAAGCAGACAGACAGTCCGAATTCATCGGATTCTCTTTCTCTTCGCCGTGGCCAAGGGGCTTGTGCATGCTGAATCGATGGACCGCTTTTCCGGAGGTGGCATGTCGGGTTGGTGCGCTATAAGCATGGACAGCGCGTCTTTGCCCGCTTGCATGCCTCTCCGGAACAACGACCGCGATTTGGGCGCCTCGATCGGTCGTTGAAGAGTAGTTCCGACAGTGACCTCCTTCACCAATGGCGACGGAGGTGGCACAGGCCAGACTGTGATGGCGCTTGCTTGCGGGAAAGGCTGTAAGACGGCGGCTTGTGGTGAACGTGATCGCGGGGCCGTGGGTGGTGTATTCTGCGATGGCTTGTCCGAATAAACGTTCTCCACGGGAGTCCCGAGCGCATCTGTCGCGCTGTGTGCTGGATTGTTGTCCGGCGGCGTCTGGGCTTCAGGCGCAGACATGGCTTCAGTCTGCAATCCTGGCGATGGAGTCATGCGATGATCGGGCTCGATGGACGCCGTCGAGTTTGTTGGTTCCATGTTTGAGATGCGACGCTCACCCGCAGGTTTATAGGCCCACCTCTTCCAAATGGCTTGTTCCTTGCGATCGAGATCCCTGAGCGGTACCGTCAAATCGAAACATGCTCCAAAAGCTCCCCCGATGGCACCAGTCGATTTCGCCTCCTGATCGCCCGAGCAGAAGGTCAGCATGATTGCCCGAGACAAGAACCTTTCTACCTTTTTGATCGGTCCCATCGCATTCTCCGTTGCGAACTCCACAGTGAAGGCATTGTTGGAAAGGTCGCAACTGCGAATAACGTTTCGCATTGGACGCGATCAGCGGAGTTGCTCTGATTGCCCGCTCGCTCGACGTGCTGGTCGGCAACGCCTCGGAGGCCTGATCACATACTGTATATTTCTGACGAAGCCGAAAGCTGCCTCCAGCACGTTATGTAGGTGCGCGATGGTTGCTCCAGGAGGAATTGCTGGGTACGCGGATTTCAGCCACAGGGTACGAACAGACAAAGTGACACCGGGGATTTGATGACCTCACTGACATAGGACCCTCATTCGCTTACTATGCACGCGTTCCTCTGTCAGACATCAAGTACTTTGAGTACCTCGCCGTGGGACATTTCCAGCAGCTTACCTGATATGACACATTCTCCTCCCATAAGTTGCACTATCTTGTCTGGTAGCATGACAGGTAGAACAATTCTGTTGAGCTCTGGCGAAGTGGGATCGTCCGTTTGATCACGCGAACAAGCTTTGAATATCGCAGCGGGAGATGAAGCCAGGACTAACGGTGAACTGGACAGGCTCGAAGCATCGCCAGATGTGGAAGTTGCAAGCGTCGTGTGAGAATCGGAATATTGAGGAAGGCCTCTTCCGGTTCTGAATTCAGGGGTGAAATATCGCGGTAGAGTCGCCAATGCTGTATGTACGCAAGGAGGAAAGTGAGAAGCGAATTGTAATCAAGGCCGACTAGGTCCGAGGCGATTCGAAACTTACGTCCCGATGCATATGTTCGATAGAGGTCCTTGACTGCCTTGACTTCAACGATCTTGCGAGCTTTCGTGCACCATCTTCCCGGAACGGCTTTCTCCACTGTAAGATAATATAAACTCATGGTTTTCAGTGCTGTGATGGTTAGCATGTGCTTTCGCTCGTTGAGATCGGTCATAGTTTTCGGAAATTGGGTCCCCAATTTCACTCGGCGCATGACTTCGAAACAGTCATTGTCTGTCATGAAAGCGATGAACGCCATTCTCCCTTGAGGTGCCACGCCATCTGGTAGACGACGCATCTTGATGTCGTCAATGCGGCCTTTGAAAGGGATATCGGCATTGGGCGATGTAACTCGACTACTCGACTCACCCATTGGCTGAAGAAGACGGCGAGATGTTCACGACCTGGTCAAGAGCAGTGTCAGGCTCCGTCAGCACATTGTCGCGATCCGAGGGGACTTACTGACAGCCTTGCCCAGCTCCCAAACTACGATGGTACGTCCTGGCGGGAAAGAAGGAACAGTGGTAGGTAGCGCTTTCCTGTCACCCTCTGAGGAGAGCAGGTATTTTCTGTGCACTTCGAGCCATTTGTAATTCTCCTCAGCCTGCGTGTATTGCAGATCCGGCTTTCGACCAAGCCATGGGTCGGTCTTGGAGTTGTGCTTCCTGGGCCCAACTTCATTTCCGAATGATCTGCGAAAGAATCGTGTCAACGCGAATGGTACCGTCTCAGATGGGGGTTCATACCGATCCTCCGAGTGTCTAGCATTCTGTTGATGAGCTACGACACGGGGATTTTCGGGAGAAGAAGTCAAGCGAACATGCTTAATCGCATTGTGGACGTCCTCCACCGAATCCGCCCAAGAGACTATCTTTTCAATCTTCGCAGACCGCAGAGTCACATTCGATTTCGCACGGCGCTCCGACGCTGATTGATCAAGCTGAGCAAGCTCAGAAGCTGCTATTTCTGGTTTGATCGGAGTACCGGGATCGAGTCCGGTATGTTGTACAAGAGTCGCCGGCTGTTTTGTGGTGATCTCCCGAGCGACAAGACGCAAACGAATCTTCCTTCCATAAATCTTGTCCTTGAGACTGCTCGCAACTCCTCCGCCTTCGACCTCGGTAAGTTCGCACCATTCCGGAACGTATCGACTGATAATTTTATGCTCGTAGTTCAAGGTCGTGTCCGCTAGGAATAGGAGACGTTCAGGAACTTGTACTTTCATACGGCTTAGGAGTTGGGTAACTCACATGCTCTCTTCTTCTCGTGCGTTCGTCCCTTAGGGCGATCTGATTCCCTCCGTAAGCGGTGCCAAGAGTCTCGATTCGTCAATGTCATAAGCCCCTTGGGTCTCCCGAGCTTTCCCGTTTCACCCTCTGTGTGAATCTTCTCCAGGTCTCCATCTAACGCCAAACGAACGTTATCGACAGGATGATGGGAAGCTCTGCTGAAGTAATGACTGATGAATCTCTCTCCAACCTTGGCATCTCGAGTCAGAGCCGTTGGCAAGCTATGTGGGACGGAGTGCAAATCCATCAGTCGGGGACAAAAGAAAAGGAGTACCTGTGTCATCAACTTACTCCGTCAATTCGATATAAGCCCTGAAGTCCTCTGGAAGCGGTTCATCGTCTCTATCTTCCCCCCGGGACCCGTACTCCGAATCTCTAGAGAATCGATACCGGGACGACATGATCCAAGCTTGAATTCGACGATAGGAGGCGAGATCGGTGTTGCTTTCCCCCTGAGGTTGGCGGGTTTGAGTGAAGACAGTGGGGAAATCGAGGAGTCTCGATGTCTCCGATGCAGATCTCAAGGATCTCAATCTAGCTTCCCCTTTGTATTGAAACGTTAAATCCCACCATCAGAGACTTCTTGGATATGCAAGCAACTTCGCGAGATCTTCATTCGCTATACCAGCGCTATATGCAACCTCCACTATAAAAGTGACGAATACGGAAGCAAAATACAGAAAGTGTATCTTATCTGCAGACCGCCGAAGCCGATTGAGACTACCTTCGACAGCGGTTCACGAAAAGTCTAAGCCATTTGTGCAGATGTTGTGACCAAAGAGCTACCAAGAGGGGACTCTCGCCATATCAGAACTCCGATACGTCAGTACATGTCATCCCAACTGCAAATATTATTGGAATACAAGTGTTGTGCCGATTTGCTTATGTCGTCATGGAGATGACAAATCAAACCTATCCCGGGAAATCCTTTCCCAATGCGAGTGCTGGCATGTGAAATGTAAAGACAACTCGACTCTTGCCGCTTGATATATTGAACTCGAAGCTGGCACCATTCGCATCTTCTTCTCATGTGCCGGTCATTCATATTCTTCGCAGTCGGACTAGGTGGACCGTACTAGATAGGACGAAGATTGGTGGCGAAGACCTCTCATTCATACCTTTGTCGCTTTGCCGATGTCATGTCATTCGCCGAAGACGAATCACTCGGCCTCTTCTCCGGTGGCTCGATATCCGGTTGGTGAGCCATCAGGATCGCCATTGCAGATCCCGCTGCTTTGCCCGCAGCTCGGAAGCTTCGTCGGAACATCGAAGTTCGACCCTGCGGTGCGGGTGACTGACGCATGGATGGTTGCAGCGCGGGTCGTTTCTGGCTTTGTGGTTCAGCCGGGGCGGTATCTGGTCTTGCTGGAGATGCAGAGCGGGCGAGGACAGCGGGAGGTCGAGATGGTCGCTGGGTTGGCTGCTGTTGTGGCTGCTGCTGCTCATGCGAGGAAGTCGGGTTCGTGGTCACAGTCGACGGCACAGCACCGTGATTGACGAAGGCGTCGAGCTCATCCATCGTGAGAAGTGGAAGCTCTGCGTCGGCTCTGGGCTGCGTCTGCGTCTGCGTCCTCGATGATGGCCAGGGTTGTCCAGGATGCGAAGGATTCGGAGAAGCATCGGGTGGCATCGGCCGCCATTCGATGCTGTCCGAAGAATCCCTTCCGCCCTCCTTCCAGTCCCAGCTCGCCCATCTGATCTCGTCTTTCGCCTCGAGATCCACCAAAGGTACTGTCAACTCGAAACAGCCTGTGAACTGGCCCTGAGCGTCTATCGGCTTAGCCTCCTACAGAAAGGAAACAGAATTCAGAATTAGACGAAGCGATATCGACGTTGTTCCTACCTTCTCCGCCCTCTCTATTCCCTTGTCGCTTGTGAATTCTACGCTGTATGGAATATCGGTAGAAATACTGAGACTGGTCGATATCGTTAGTGATGTGCGGTATGATAAGAGGTTGCACGACGATAGGCAAGTGCGCCCACGTACATTATAGGTTTGATGGGTCCAAAGGTTGCCTCCAATATTGTCTTCAACTGCTTTACGTTCGCTCCCGGTGGGATGGCTGTACTGCATGTCAACAATTTTTTCAACAGAATTGGATTCGGAGAGTCGCTTGCGACTCACCTAGAACGCCCATACGTCTTCTTTCCATACGTTTCTCTATCATCACACAGTTCTCATCAGCGTGATGGCAAGATGATCTTCTCGAAAAACCTACCACCGATCAAGTTCTGGGCGTTTGCAGCTGGTACTGTCTTCTCGGGCATGCGAACAGGTATCGTAATCTTGGTGACTTCCTTCGGCGTCTGCGATCTCAGCCGTCTATCGCGAGATCGCGATCGTGCGGCCAACGTGGGAGCGGCTGCAGTTGCTTGGACTGCGGAAGCTGCGCTAGGCCGTTGAGGATGGAAGGATGAGGCTGCGTCGGATCCGGCGTAGTTCAAGGCATCTCCTTCCATCTCCAGTCCGGGAGCGTTTGGAGGCGGTCGTCCTCGCACTATACATCGCAAAGCAGACAGGTTCACAGACCTATTAGTCATTGGCTCGGTCTTCCGAAAGGAAACCCACCCGGCGGCTGTTTAGCTTTCATGGCCGGATCAGCAAGCTTGTCATCTGCGAGTTTTGACGCGACGGGACACCACTCTCCCTTAACGGCTTCCGCGACTGGCAAATACTTTGAGGCGTAGCGCGTGTAGTCGTCGTATTCCTGCCAATTCCTGCTCTTTCGGAGTTCCTCGACCGCCTTTGGGAACATCACACCATTCACCTTGCGAAGCACCTCCCTGCAATCTCGTTCTGTCATGAAGGCGACGAACGCAATTCTTCCTGCCGGTGACCATCCCTCCGGGATTTGCAGTATTTTAACATCGTCCACGCGACCTGCACATGCGCGAAGAGTAAAAGATAGTGGAAACAGCAGGACTGACCCAGGCTCACCGAATTGACTGAAAAAGACCGTCAGATGTTTACGAGCTGTCCGACGGCGCTTAGTATCAGCGGTACGATTCCGCAGCCTCCACTTGGCATGACATACTGATGAATCTGGCGAGTTGCCAAGTGACAATCGTTCGCTTTAAAGGGAAAGTAGGAATCGTCGTGGGAAGCGTTTTTCTGCCGAGTTCCGTTGCAAGGAGATATTGTCGATAAGTGTCCAACCACTTATAGTTCTCCTCGGCAGCGGTATATCTATGGTCTTTCACCCTGTCGATCCACGGATCTGTCGTTTTGTCGTGCTTCATATGACCCACTTCATCAGGGCCGATTCTGGATGGAGCCAAATAGTCAGGAGGGGGCTAGAATGAGCTCGGTCAGACTGACCGATATTCAGGATGCCTCTCATCGTCTGTCCTTCGCACAGAAGTTCGTCTTTCCACTGCAGCACCTTCCGCTCCGTTCGTAGCAGTCGGATCCGGAAAATCCCAGGAGTCCGGCCGATTGTTCCTCGGCGAACCAAAGGGTACAAATGGTTCAGGCGATGCCTGGGGAGCCCATGCAAGTGGATCCGTGGCGCGGACGGGAGAGTCGCGTCGTGCTAGACTGATGTGGCCGTTCTGTTCGCGTGACAGGAGTGCTGTTGCCGGTAATTCTGTCGATATATCCAAGGACACGAGTCGAAAGCGGAATTTCTTGCCGTATAATTTGTCTTTCAGGCTAGTTGCTGTTCCTCCGCCTTGCACTTTCGTGATGGTACTCCATTCCGGCGCATGCTTCCCCAGTATATCGTGTTCCCAAACGACGGTCGTATCCGCTACAATCAGACTCTATTCAGCATTTTCGGCATCGATGATCCATGAACGTGGGCTTACATGATGATATACGTTCGGTGCTCCTTGCATGAGGAGGATTTGACGCACGGCGGAGTCGATCCCAGGCGTCACGACTCGTGAGTGTCATCAGGCATACTAGTTTTCCCGGTCGCGCGATTTCACCAGCTTCAAGACGCGAGGTTGTTTCGAGGTTTCCATCGAATGCGAGGCGGACGTCCTCGACGGGGAAATGCGTAATCTTGATAAAGTAGTGGCTGATGAATCGTGCTCCAACGCTAGGATCTTGCGTCAAAGCCGCTGGAAGACTGAAGCCGGACCAAGACCTTTCAGCTCTTGCGTTTACAGAGGGCTTTCTTAGGAACTCACTGGGTCAACTCTACATACGCTTTGTAGTCCTCTGGGTCTTGCTCATCGTTTTGATAATCCCTGACGCGAGTCGAATATCGAGACGGATCGTATCGCGCATCTCGAGCCGACATGATGAGATGTCGAAAAGGAGTCGCTTCTTAATCTCGTTGCTGAGCTGTTTTTGGGGTGCGGTCTTCAGAGGTGGTTAAGCCAGGACTTGCGGAGTCGTACACTGTACCCTGTTGAACAGTCTTGTGTCCGACACTCCGCTGTAGCAAGCAAGCAGTGGTCTCTATCCCCGTCACAGGCTCTCAGCTTCAAGGACGCATAAACTACCCTCCACTTTCTGCTCCGGGATGATCAGGCGGATGCAAGTTGATTGCGTGTCTCACCGCCGACCTCTGGTTTCCCGACTGTCCTCCTGATCTACTAGACCTCTGTCGGCTCTTGTCAGTCAACTCGACTCTCAATGGAATCGCAAAGTACGTGTGCTACAACAAGCGTGTGGCTACATGGGCTCATTATAGGCATCAACGTACTGAACGTGAGTATATCCGTCCGTGTCATCAATCATGGTCGTTCCCGTCTGCGATGTATCATCACAGAAGCCGTTATCATCGCGGTGTGTCATTTCGTGTCTCGTTGTATCATCCCCACTTCGCAGCGAAGCGTTGTTGATGCCGCAGATCTCGCAGGATCACGACTTCATCGCCAAATTTCTGATCTCCCACAGCCTCTTCTCCTCTCGTCGCTTCTCCCTCTCCCGTTCCTTTTCCACATCTCGTGCGCTCCAGCCCCGCTTGACCTTCTCGTCCACTCGCCATCCCAGAATCTCTTTCTCGTGTCGGGCTTCTGCAGCGATGCTTTCGCGCCAGAGCGCTTCCGAGACGTATTCGGAGGGTTGGAAGTGTTCTCGACTGTATCGAGGTTGCGAAGAATGTATCGAGAACGCGGGGTTGCGAGGGCTCTTGACTTTAAAGCCGGAATCGGTTTGGGCGGCTGATCGGTTGCTGGTACTTCGGCCGGGCGTCGAGGTAGATGGCAAACGGAGTTGAGGCTTGCGTGATGACACACCAACATCGATATCCCAGTCTTCTTCGTCCTCCGCCTCGCGGACATCCGCAAAATTCCCTCCTCTGCGATGGTTCTCGCTATCTTGTAATATTGTCGAAGTTCCCGCGGAAGATAACGAGCTCGTCGTTGTTGCGCTGCTGAAGCGTATGAGACCCGTGGCTCGAGTTCGAATACCGTCCATCATCATGCGTCCCATATCCCTCGTGATCGTTCCGCCTCGCAAAGGCTGATCGCCATCTTCATCGGAGTAATTTTCTTGATCACCGAAACCCGAGCTGCCCTGTCGATAAGAAGCGTCCTCCTCGTCGATATTCGCGAATGGATCGGGCTCATCGTCTTCCGCTGCAAGTGTGCTGACCCAACACATTTTTTCCGGATCAAACATCATGTTCCCGACGATTCTTGGTGCATTCAACGGAGCCGTGGACACCGATGGAGAAACTTCCGACGGGACACGTTTGCCATCCTGATTGCCACAGGCAACGGTCGAGCGCGAGGATGTCGCTTTCATGCTGGCGAATGCACCGTAATGCGTAATCAAAGCCGGACGAGCCGAAGACATGACTTGCGCATCGAAGTCTCGCAATACCTGATAGTTTCCCTCCCATCTGAGCGTTTCTGGATTCCAGGTCATGTCGCCGACTATCGAGGAAGGCCATATGTCAACGAGATGTCTCGAATCCCGCAAATGACCTTTACTCACCCTTCTTCTTTTCGACTTTGCCCAGATGTCGAATGAGCCCAGCCTTTTTCGCCAGGGGTTTCGCCTTTGATGTGGCAGCTTGTCTTGGCAACGGTATCGGTTCCGTTGGATGCGCTTTGCGCTTCTCGACCGTGGCGCTGGGTGTATCTGGGAGAACTGTGAGTACTTGTACAACTCGCCTATAGCACCGGACTTACGAGGCAGACGGAAGGGTCTTCCGAGTCCCAACTGCTGACCTGCTGACCTGCCAAGCGATCCATGTCCCGCAAAGGAAGCTCCTTTAGGCAACTTGAACATTCCCTCCTTTGCCCTGTCGACCTGCAGATCCTCAATGCCATCGAGTTCTGTGCCGTCACCATAAGACCTGAGACCGACCGACTTGCGCAGCTTGTCGCCGATGGGAAAAGGAGAAGGTACGAAGGCGGATGACTCATCGAGTACCGCTTCTTGGGTAAAGGAAGGCGGAATTTGAGCCCGCGGTCGTCCTGCTCTACTGTTCATCGATGAAGATGGTGATCTGATACCGTGCGAGCGTTCGGAAGGTGAGCGTGGTTGCTCGATATTCGGCCATCCACTTTCGGCGCTGGCCTTCCTCGAGTTGGCCGCTAATCTGGCGGCGCTTGCGGCGGTCTGAGCTGTATACGAGGGTGCATGCTGAATAGGGGGATGTTGGTCTGGAAATCCTGTGGTTTCATGTAGCTTTGCCATTTCCCGAAGGGACGACATTGATTGACGTTTCCCGAGGGATGACGATGAGCCAGCGTCACCCAGGCGAGAATGGGACGTTCGATGGCGAAGTCGACTTGGCGTATTCGCTGTCGATGATGTTGGGAACGCTGAAGATGCAGGGCCAGCTTGATGGATGCGAGTACTCGACGGCGTTGCCAGGAGTCCCATGGAACCGCTGACCGAACGCGACACAGGACGGGCGTCGCTTCCACTCTCGACTTTCTGTCGACCACTGATGAATCCCCGCTTTAGCGTACCACCTGCCGCATTCCTTGGACCAGTCGGCGTCCCCGTCGGAGCGCGAGATTGTCGTATTCGAGCAAGCCTGTCATGCGTGAGCTCGGTCCTCTCGTCACCCAAAACAAGTCCGTTTTCCAGAAGGTCTTCGAGCGGATCCTGAGCTAGGGGTACGTATTTGAGCTTTGCTGATGATGACAAGGTTGGACGCATCAAGGTGGAAGATGATTTCGATGTTCCGCTTGCGTGTCCCGTCTGTCGACCTGATACGGTTCCCGATACGCCTGGTCTGCGCTTTCGATCCAAAAGTTTATTCAATTCTCGCGCTCGACCATTAGAGAAGAAACTCGGAACGGGAAACTCCAACCCATCTTCCAGATCGTCTTCCGTATCTCGATCAAGGTCCAGTCGTGTCCTTGCATGATGATCGTCAACCTCCGATTGATCCGTCCCAGGAATCACGGAACTGGCCGTCCGACTACTTGTCCCGCTCGCGCGAGCATTGGCAGGCGTACCGATGTTGTCCCAATCGGAGGTCTGGCCCGTAGCGGCGGATGCGAGGGATGATCGAGACGAGCGATGGCGTAGAACGGCGGATGGCGGTGATCGTGGGATCAGTTTCAAATGTTGAAGCGTCAATGGCAGCTGGAACCCGTCCTCCATGTCGTCACCTTCGCCTGCAACACTTCCCGACTTGGTTGACGGTTGAATCTGGTTGACGAGCTTTGCTTCCATGACATTATGATATGTGACCGTCCCAGCTTTCAGCGTACTCTGCTTCCTGTCGTCTTCCCCATCGCTGTCAAATCCAGCATCAAATTCATCCCAGTTGTCTTCCTGATTTCTGGTCGCAATCTGCTGAGTGGCGAGGCGAAGATTCAGCTTGTTCCTGAGTTCCGCCGCGTCCGATCGCTTTGAAGACGAAGGAGCGGTACTGCTTCCCCAATTTGGGTCTTGGTTCATCTCAGCGTCACGCTTCCTGGCATTCGAGCGAGATCCCAAAGATGCCACCGAACCGAGTCGAGTGATGTAAGCTGTACCGTTGAGCGCCGTACCGGTGACTTGTGCTTGAACAGCTGAACGACCTTTGCCATAAATTGCGGTAGTTGTACGTTCCGATTCCAAGCCCTTGATAGTCGGGTATTCCACATCTCCCTCGTCCATCATATCGAAATCCGCTATATCGGCATATCTGGACCTGGTGTTGTGAACCGACCCAGAACTCGAGCTTCCCATGATCCCATCTGCGCTGCCTTCCTCTGAAGTCTCATTTCCATAATGTCCGCGATCTGAGGGGCAGGGTCTAATGTTGGCGTTGGCGGGAAGCATTCGGACTGTTCTACCATCACATGATGTAACGTTCAGGTTCGGCTTCGACAACGAGGTGGGGATGCGCGGTGCGGCGAGCTCTTCTTGAGCGTTGAAGTCAAAGTCACCGTCGTTGCTCCAGTCCTCTCGTACTGCAGGGCGAAGAGGCGTTCGGCAGGCCATGGTTGAACGAGTAGGTGCTGAAATGATCGGAGATTGATGGACTAACGGAAGTTCTTGATTCAGGCGACATGCTCCCGGGCGGAGGCTCATGAGAGGAAGGTACTCACATACTTACGAACAGGCCGATGTAGGCATGAGTGCCCCTTAGGACGCGGTCAAGCCACAAACCATAGCAGTCTTAGACGGTGATCAACGGGTGGATCCTGGCCGAAACCACTCGGTCTTTTGCTGAAGAGTTCGCCTGCCGCCGAGAGTTACGGCTTTAATGCTATGTGCTGGTACCTGTCAGATGAACGCTGATATGTGCAAGCTTGTATGCGAATCAAGAAGTTTCAAGGAAGAGTCTGAACTTCAAAGGACTGTTTACGATGGAGCACTGCTATTGCTTCACATTGTCACACAAGGGGGACTGGTTCGGACGCACCACAAGGGATCGTTGCGTATCATCACGAATCATGCTATTCACGAGTCGATGACAATAAACTCGATAGATGGACCAGCTGATAGACCACAGTGGCGAGTCAAGGGACCATCGCATGAAACGTATTATTCCCCGGAAAGCCCTCGAAGACAACTACAAATCATTCCTACATACACCAATTGATAACAGCTCATAGCTAGAACTCGAAAGTTTTAGCCAAGGGTCAAATACAACAAGTTAACGGCACCAGATCATGTACAAGAAGTAGATAGGTCCGTGCAATACACGGTCCCGGTGCACATCCAGACAATCCCATGTCCATCAAGCCGCGCTTCTCCTCTTCTCACTCATCTCGTGCACTGAATCAGCGACCTTGTCGTTCAGATTGCGGCTGCTTGTTTCGTACTTCCGTCGGCTCCCGCTCCCCAGCACTCTCCGATCCAGGCACGGTCGTCGTACGTGGTGCAGAGCCCCCACTCGGAGGAGGACTGTACTCGAGGCCGCTGCCGGCACCGCCTCCGGGACCCAGAGATGATTGATGGCCAACTCGTTCCTGAGATCGCTGCAGTCTCTCAAGGGAACGTTCGAATTCGACCCGCAGCCCGGAAATTCTGCGAAGTTCGGCTTCTTGGGCTTCGACTAGATCGTTGGCGCGGCGGATCTTGGATTCGAGGTCCCGCTTTAGCTGCATCGAGTCCATGAAGGTGTCGAACAAGAGATGGAATGGTTCCATAAAGTGCTCCTTGTTGACATCGACAATCGGCGGACCAGGTGGTCCTCGGCCAGGAGATCGAGGTCGGAATCCTTGAGCAGTTGCGGAAGCTGGGTAGTTGGCAGGAGGTCGAGCAGGATACATCGTTCCCGGAGGATATTCGCCTCGAGCTGATTGTGGCGGAACTCCGGCACCTCCGGCACCTTGCGCTGCAGGCGGACGGCCATACGACGCCGCTCGGCCGGCCATGCCATACTCCGCTGGCTTGGCGGTGCGTTGGTAGGGGGAGGTCTGCTGACCGTAGGCGGCCCCGGTTGGATAAGGAGCACCTCCTGGCGGACGAGCTGATGTTGGAACGCCTGGAGGAGCATATCCGTTCGCGGTCCTCCGACGGTCTACGTCATACGCTGCGTCGCCGTTCGGAGGTCGAGCTCCAGCAGAACCGCGGTAGACGGCTCCGGGTACTGTCGGTGGATATCTGGCGGAGCCGGATGGTGGTTGCTGGCTTGAGTATTTCGCGGGTCCGTCGCGTAGCGGCACCGCTTGGTGGTCTGACATATCGTGAAGCATAGGGTCATCTTCGTCGTATCCGTCATCTGAAATGGCATGCGCTGTAGTGCGCATGGACGAAGGCACAGCTCCAGTTTGAGCTTGCTGGCCACCACCTGGCGCGGTCTGATCACGGCATGACCGTCAGCAGAGAGTCGGTGATGGGAGAAGCAAGACTTGCCTGGGTTCCATTTTGTCTGTACCCTTCGGTACTCGTTGATACCCTCATACCCTGGACTTTCTGTTTGACGGCCTCGCTTCTGCGAGAACCGACGCTGTTTTTGTGGAGGTACATCATCGGTGGGATCGGTCCGGCGGAAGGTGGTGGTCCGGTGCCAGGTTGATCAAACTCTTGGGGAATCTTGCCAGCGAGACGTTTCTCAATCAGGTCGCGCTGCTGGTCTTTGATCTGTAAAGCAAACCGGAACTGTCGCGTTGGTGGCGAGTTCAGTAGATTTCGCAGGATTAAGGTCAATTCAGAACTCACAGATTCGAGAGTCGCCTTGTCAGCAGTGTGCATCGGGAAGCCGGACACAACTGGACTGACATTAGCGATTCCGGTAGGAAGACTGCTATCAAGCTCAACCAGGCCAGACGCGACTGCAACTGATCTGGCGGATTTTTGCGTAGGGGGATGATTCATTGCGATTCCATTACCAGGAGTGGCGACGTTGACCAAAGGCGCTGGCCTTTTCACGGCTTTCTTGCTTTTGTCGATGGCTGCGACAGCGGATGATGGAGTGGCAGAAGACATCGAGGCATTCGGCAATCTCGTGGGCGGTGCTGTCTCGACGTCGGCAATAACGACATCGTCGGCAGCGGAAGCTGGTGCGGACTGACGAAGCTGGGTCGATGAAGTCTGGCGAGGCTGTGATGGTCTCTGAAGATTGAATTGCGTATTGGCCTGCTGATCGGTCTGTGATGATTGAGATTCTTGGCTTTGTAAAGGGGGTCGGGTACCTTGGCCAGAAGGTCCTTGTCTGGTTGATTGTCCAGTTGGCGCTGCTTTTGTGGTCTGAGAGGAGTTTATCGGTCTTCCGCCGGGACCCTGAACGAGATGGGTATCCTGGGACTGTACGACTGCTGAAGATGTGACGGAGGATGACGGCGCGGAAGGCGCCGTTTCTGATAGCAAATCATCAACTTTGCGTTTCTTCCGAGCGTGAGAGTCATCTGTAGCATTGATGGCTTGTCCTTGTGCGGCTTCGTCGCGCCACAGGCCAGATGCCTTTTCGCGGATTGCTCGAGCTTGGCTGTCGGAGCTGTGAAAAGAATAAGAAATCAGCACAGAAATTAGATGAAAGGGGACTGTATCATTGGAGGAGGAATGCCTCCCGAGCGAGAACCCTTCATGTTCTTCACGATAATGCGCGTTTTAGAACACCACTTGCCAATCCACGTCGCTACGACCACCACGCAACTCTAGTAGATACCGCCTTCAATTGCTCTTCCTCGTCCACGCGGTTCAGCCCATACGGGACCGCAACACCTCCTATAACGAGATCTTTCATCGGAACATGCCATCCCCCGACTTCGGAAAAACAAGACGAACAGAGGAAATACTAGCCTTTCATCCTGAGACAGTTCATCCCTTCCACTCTCTCGCGCCATCTCTCCCGAGTGCTCGGCGGCAATCTCTGGTTGAATCATGCTATCGACATCCATCTCATCATTGTCCTTTGCACTGCCATGATCGGACTCGCTTCGTTTGATGGTGGCTGTCCTTGAGGCATCGGCTGTCGGAGATGCAGCGGACGCCGTCTTGGTGGAATCTTTCGCTCTGGCGCTGACGGACGATCTAGCGGAACCTTCATTTTGTGTGTTCTTCGGTGGTGCAGCAGCTCCGGTCCCTCTCGTGGTTCGTCGCGGCTCTCGATCTTCCGTCGTTGCAGGCATTGTGGATGCGGATGTTCGTGGTATTTTGAGGCCGACCAACGGTATACGGATCGTTGTCGAAGGGGTTGTCGTTTCAACAACGGCCATCAGACTGGTCGTTTGCGCGTGAGGTGATCGAATCTGATCGGCTGTCGGAGTTTCAAGCGATCAAGATGCTACGAACAACTGAAGATGCACTGCTCAAGCGTGTGCTGGGCATCCTCCAGCCTTGATGGTTCGCAAGTCGATGGCCTGACGGGATGTCAAACCGGAGAGGACGAGAACAACAACGAGGGGGAACCCAAACGCATCCACGCTCCTAGCTCGGTGTCTCCTGTATTTGCATCCGCGTCTCAATTGTTCAAATCAGCTGCGACAGCTGCTGCGACGGCCCTTGTTCTCCGTACACGACTGCAGTCCAATCCGTACGCGTTTCAACCCTTGAGGGGACTTTATCTACTTTCTCACGCATGATTAGACAGGACAATAGCCTCTACGGACGCCTTTTGCCCCTTGACGGCGTGATGGATGTTCCCCCTGAAACGATATCACAGGATTTCCTCCTCATTCGGGCCTCCCTGGGAACCCGGCCTCGCCGCGTCAAGCAGTAGTGTTTCATCTCGATAGATCCGGTTCATGGCGCGCGGAGCTTGCGCTTCTTTCAGTCAGGCGCATTGCCAGTTTTGACTGGTTTGCCATTGTACATGGCCTGTGACGCTCTCTATCTGGCTAGTCAGCCGCTGAATGCCGCATCGTCCCAGTGTCTTTTGCGAGGTACTGATACGATCGTGAGGCTTACGGCCCAGGTTGCTTGGCGTGGGAAGTGGCTGAAGACTCATGGGTTTCGTCGTCCGCCCGTTACGACTATATTGACTGTCTCTGCTGGTCGAGGAGCGCACCATTTCACCCGAAGTTCTGCACCGCCGTCATGGGCGTCACTCGCGAAGCAGACGCCCGCATCTCGAGCAGATTCATTAAGATTCTCTAGAACCAATGCTCAACATCAAGTACTTCGAGTTCCAGGGGTTATGCCAGAGTTCGGCTTCATGTCAGCCACCTCGTTGCGTATCTTTTGTGGACGATAAATCAGCAGCGACTATGGAATGAGATTGGTAAGCTTCTCTTGCTTTCTCGAAGCGATCGGGCGGATACTTCATGCCCTTTTTTTCAAGTATTGCATGATCCCGATGATCGGAAGGTATTCTGGACAGATTACGCGTGCGTCGTGGAAAATTCGAGGCGATGGTTCAACGGAGAAGCGGATATGATTTGCATACAGGCAATTGGTTTACAACGTACAGAATTACCACAAAGCCCCCTCCAGATACCTTACAGTGAAATTTCATTAAGGTCTTCCCTTCTTCAATATAGCTTGATCAAGACCTGAAACCCGCAGAAAGCCGTCTTGAGGTGCAACTCCCCTTTCTACATCTGCACCTGGCCCAGATCATCGATACTCGACGTGATCCGCATGCTCGACCTTCTCCGTCTCGTCGAGCTTTTCGTTGTCGTTTTCGGTCGTGCCAACAACTCGTCCGTCGGACATCGTCCCGGCATGGACGGTCGCGTCTGCGCCATCGAAAATCTCCGCAATTTCCTCGAGTAATAGACCTGTAGAGACGGCAGAGCGTCAGGGATATGCGTAGGTGCCCAGAGGTGAACAGACTGACCTTTGGTTTCGGGGTAGAAGAAGTAGATGCTGAGAATTGCACAGACCAGGACAACATCGTAGACCTGTTTTGACAAGCGAGAACATGTCAGGACGACACTCAGCGACGGATAGCATGACCTACGATGTAGTACTTCCATGCAAGCTTCTCCAGAGCGATAGGGTTCACGTATTGGTTGAAGAACAACGCAGCCTGCACACACATCTGAAGGATGGCAAGACCTTTGCTTCGCAAGCTGAAGGGCAGGATCTCGACGGGATAGGCCAATGTGAGGCCAGTCTAGGAGGAAGGCAGGGTCATATTAGTACATATCGAAGGCGCCGCGTGTTGTTGAGCAGAACTCACGAAGGCGATATCGTAACTATTGGAAAGACGGGACAATATTTAGTCAAACTTATCCTTCTTGAGATTTTACATGCGTTAAACTTACGAGCCAAAGTACAGGAATAGACAGGCAATCGTCACGTAACCAGCGGCCACGCTCTCCGTCTTTGCGTAAACGGCGGAACAGGCGGTAATGATGACGTAGAAGATGAGCATGCCGATAGCCGATGTCAGCCAGAGGAATCGTCGACCAAGTCTTTCGACGAGCATAGCGCCTCCAATTGCGAGTAGCCAGTTCCAGACTTGCTGTTATTGAGATACTATGAGCGCCCTGATTCTGCTGAAGATTCGTGAGATGCATACCAGACCACCGTTGAGACCAGCTTGCTTAGTAGGATCCGTAAAGCTGAGGGAGATAGATAGATGAGTCTCTGTCCATATCGGCATACGGGTGGCCCACTCACCCGATAGAGGTAAGAATTTTGGCAAAGTAGTACGAGATGATTCCGTTTCCGACCCCTATCGAAAAATCGTCAGTCATTGCCCCCAAGTACCGATCGGCATAGCTTACATTGTGAGTAAAAGCCGACCATGATCAAGATTAAAAGTCTGTGTCGGTTTCCTTTCGTCTTGAAGAAGCTGGCGTAAGTCGTTCCGGCTTCCGCGATCTTTTCGGCGGCGATGGCTTCCTTGATTTCGTCGAATTCGTAAATGACCAGTTCATCGTCTCGGTCACCGTTTGCGTGATATTTGCACAGGATATCATAGGCCTCCTGTTCTCGACCCTTGCTGACAAGCCATCGCGCACTCTCAGGCGTCCAGTAAATGAATGACAATTGGAGTACACCGGGCAGGGCTTGAATCAACTGTTTGGGAGAGAAGGCATGTCAGTGAAGAAGAAACCCGCGAAGGGCGACGGGTCACTTACACAGGGGAGTCGCCAGCACCAGTCGGTGGCGATGTTCAACGTTCCGAATCTGTGCAAAGGGGATTGTAAACGACTTCCTCGGTGCGAGCGAGACTGAAGACTTACGTGAGCCAAGCGGCGATGATCGATCCCACATACCAGCAGGTGTTGATCAAAGCTGTTGCCTGTGGACTAGTGTGAAAAATCAAGTCAACGGGTGCTTCTTATATCTTATCTGAGTACGGAGTCGCATACCGGTTTCGAGGGTGAGTCAACTCTGTCAAGAGGAACGAGACGGGTTGGCATGCAATTCTTCTTGAAAAGTGATAGCGCTATCATGAACTCACCAGAGACATAGGCGGGACTGGCAATACCTTGAAAGGCTGCTCCGATACCGACCACCAAACGACCGGCAAGCATATCCCAGCCTCCCTTCGTGAACGTCTGCACCAATGCACCAATGATGATCAAAATGGCGCCGGCAGCGATTGCCATTTTTCGGCCATATCTGTCAGAGACCAAAGGCACTAGGGGAATACCGATGATGGAACCCAGGGCGTAACTTGCTGTAATGATACCGAGCTTGTTGGCGTCGGGATCGTCAATAGCTTTGACGAAGATGGGCATCGTCAACAGACCGTTCATGAGACTGCCATCGTAACCCGAGTTCTGTCTTTGAGTTAGGAGGGCTTCAAGTTGATCCGGCCACCCGTAACTTACGACTGTACCGAGATAACCAAGAAGCGTGAAGAGCGTGAGCTTTCGCAGCCCTTTGTCCTGCCACCAGTTTTGGTGGGTGTTGTTGCGCAATTGGTTGACGACATTCGGTGATGCCGACGTTGAAGCGACAGGGGCAGGCATGTCGTCACAGCGTTGCTGAGGTGTTGTGGTGGACTCTGCTTAGGTCTCTGATCCCGGTAATCAAGAAAGAAGCGCCCTGTTCGCGCTGGTCGTTGTTGAGTAGGCACTCGTGGGGAGGAAAAGCGACTAGTATGGGCGGTATCTGGGGCTCAACTGGTAATATATCCCCACTCGTACGCTACACGGGGACTACGCAGTCCTCCGTTTGAGGATGCCTTGGGGGAGCCCTGGGGACCCACTCCAGGACACTGTTCAAGCGGCGTCCCAGAAGCTGTCCGAGAAGCGTGTTGACGACCTGCTTGATCGCGTGTTCCTCCGAGAAGCGGCTTCGGGAGATCATCATTCTATCAGCAGGGCAGCTGCGAGCAAGTCAGCGAAGGATCCAGTCAGGAGCCCAGCCAGGGACATTGTCAGAAGTAATGCCTTGACAGTCGCCAAGGGGTTCAGGTAGCTGTTCAGGTGTTGCCCCGCATACTCTGCCAATTGGGCGTGCTTCGGTGAAGCTTTCGCGAATACAAGATGCCGATGCCGATCCTGCAGAATTCGTGGCATCTCGGCCAGCGGGTCGGCAAGCTGTCCTCATTGCTACACCTCTTGCATAGCTTCTTGCATTGCTCTCCCAGCTGCTTTCCCCCCTCGCACTTTCCCCCCATGATTTTGTTTGTGCCTGGACAGGCAGCCCCTGCACAGCACCCGAGAAATACGGACCTATCGGGCAACGGAAGTACGCGCACGGACGCGTCGGACGCACTGACAGGCGGCCGCGTAATAGCTACTGGATGCTCCGAGGATGAATGCGCGGAGAAATCAAGGTGATTCTTTGCGGCACGTCCGCTATCATGAGCTTTTGAGCCAGTGTGTTTACGTTTGTGTAAGAGCACTTTGAGGGATAGTATAGTTGGCTGATTTCGCCGTTGACCCGATCGGAGGCCTCCTGATGGCCGCAGGGAGCTTCACAGATGAAGAAGAACCAGACAACCTGGCGAGCAGCCTTAGCAGCCACAGCAGCCACCGTACCCAGATAGCCATTGCCGCAGCGGTATCGTCACGCAATAGCGAAGCAGCGAGCGGAAGCACTGCCAGCTGCAGTGCCCTTAGCGCAGATGTCAGCAGAAAGCTGTTCAGCAGCTCGTCTGACGATCAGCGGTATAGGAGCTAGTATAAGGGGTATAAGCTCGGGTTCGCGGTGCGTATTCAACTGCGTATCCCGCCTAAAGGGCCTCGTGGTGGCTCTACAGAGCTCTCTGCAGGTAGTCAGCCGCTGGCCCGAAAGGCGGGTAGGTAGTCACCAAATGCAGAAACTCGCTGAAGCACGGCGATACATATAGCGGTGTGGCTGGCCAGAAGCCAGAATTCTTCATTTGATGCCCCTCGCACGTCCGGTACTATCCTGCGTGTTATATTGTTGAGGGATGTACAATAGGATGTCGATAGATTTGACTAAAGTATCAATCTACTTTATTTCTCTTCCGCTTGACTTCATCTTTGACCATGCTTTGCATGCTGACCACAACGAGGGCGAGAGACCCTGCCGCTACGGAATAGGCCAAAGTTGGGCCGCGTGTCCAGTACAGGGTCGTCGCCCATATGGGACCTATTGCGCGACCGAGTTGACCCTGCGGCGTGGTAAGCGTCGAGCGGCGTGAGCGGCAAGGAATAGCTGAAAAGGGAGATCGAAACAAGACTCACCCTTGATCGGAATCCGCCCAACGCCCGACCTCGCGGCAGGCGACCTCCGGCGCTTGACTTCTCTGCCGAGACTCCTCGTTCATCGTCCTCGTCGCAGCACGCTGCTGCGGCTGCCATCATTCCGGTCACGCACGTCGCGCTCGTGTAGGCCAAACATGTCGCGATGGTGTAAAGGACTGCTGTGCTGTACGCCGAGTCCCGTACGACTGGGAAAGGAAGGCCAGCCATAAGCAGCAAAGCGAGTATGCAGCTGTAGATGCCTTGTTTGGTGAATGTTAACTCGGAAACTTTGCCCTTTGCCAGTGCTCTTCGCACGTAGCCGCCTTGGAGCAGCGATGACAAGATGCCGATGTCTTCGAGCGGATCCTAGATCAGTACAATTGGCGGATCAGGGCGATGGTTGACTTACATGAGAGAAGCATTCCATTCTGCCTATTTGTGGCATGGAATAGGTCGTAGGCTATTCATGAGAGATGAAAGTCAGTCTCTCCGGGGCCCCATACTCGACGGACTTCGAATTACTCAAAAAAGTCAGAGTAAACTCGGCCTGTACGGTGTCATTCGTCAGCCTCCTCTCATGGACCTTTTGCCAGACACTCACTCCTGAGAAAAAGAGCAAGAAGAAACCATGAAGCTGGCCCAACTTTCTAAGTCTATGCCGCCGGATCTCAAAGCTCTCCTTCACGGCAACTTCAGGGCGTCGCTCGTCCTTGACCTGCTCTTGCCGTGACTTCTTGTAATCCCTGGTTTCCGGAAGCTTGAACAGGAGATACAGAGTCTCGAGGACGAGCAACCCGACCGAGATTGCAGCAGGAAATGCATAGACGTTCCATTTCGTGTTTGAGGCGACTCTGCTAGAAAGTGGTAAGGGCTGTGAGGCGAAGTATGCTCCTAGGGATGGTCTTTTCCGAGGCAAGGTAGTTAGCCAGTGATCTCCTGAACATATATAATGCCCGACGACTACCCAAAAGTGAAGCAGATGGAAAAGGCCAGTCCGATCAAGGCAAGAGACTTTGATCTTGTATTTGCGTCTGTGACGTCGCTGATGATCGCGCTACCCAAGACAGTAATGTTAGCCGTCAACTGTTGGAGCTGCTGATTGACGGATTTCTCACGTGCTCAATTGGACGTTGCCTTCTGACAGCCCTCCGACTAGTCTCGAAAGCATATAAGAACTCTTTCATTTTAAAAACGTAGTGTAAGACGATAAGCAGGTGGATTTCCTCAAAAAGACTCACGAAAGTGGTAGAACGGAGCCATATAGCGGCGGAGAGGATGTTTCCGACCATTGTCGCCAGTAAGACCTTCTTCCTGCCATATCTATCCGATACTGCAAGAATGCGAAGAGCGTCAACTCCTCGAGCATGCTCGAAACCAATCTACTTACATCTTCCCAAGAATGGCGAAATCACGCACTGACATAAGCTAAATACCGAGCCCATTGCCCCTCCCAAGAGCACCACATCCCACTTCTTGTTGTAATTCCCCGTGATTCCGCCGCCCTCTACACCGCTCGGAGCGTATGTTCCCGGTGCGAAAGATGTTAGACGCGCTCGGGTGTATCGGAAGAAAGCGAGAGAGCGTGCCAGCAAGGTAGTCGGATCATTGGATTCTTGGACGGTGTAGAAGTCGATGAGTCGCGGAAAGAGCGGCAAAGGTAGTGTGAAGGCTGGGGTTGTGCAGAGTCCGGTGAATACTTCATGAGCCGCAAACCAGGTCTATTTGTACTTACCGAGAAGGTCCAGCACTAGTGCGATGAAGACGGTCAAGACGACCGACTTGGGCGATAAGACTGCCATGGCTGTCGACGGAACCCTTCACGATGACGGAAAGGAAAGGGAAGGAAAGGAAGGCTTCGAGACGTAGGTGATGATGAATGCTGCCAGAGTACTTATGGCTCGATCACTTCTGCGGGGACTCCTTTTGCCCTTCCGAGACAAAGGCAGTCACCGAGTTATCATTTGGCGGGCGTAGCTGCGGGCGTTGACTATATATCGAACTGAGATCGCGATGTCGCAGCTGATGTCGTGGTTATTGCTGTTCGGCCCAGAGACGATAGACTTCTCGCCGAGATTATTTTGATAGCAACTGAATCCGGTGAAGCTCATTGCATGGGACGTCGCTTTCGCGGAGTAGAGGGATGTTCTCTGGACGTCGGATTGGGTGACTCCCGGCGAGTAATCGGCTTTCGAGACGAGATGATAGCGCTAGAACAGGTGATAGCTATGGAAGCTACTATGGATTGCCTCGTTCAGGCAGCTACCTGAAAAGGACCCTTCGTCAGAACTGGCCAAGCGATCAAATTTTTTGTTATGTGCTATACTATAACCCTGGTGGGGAGCTCTTGGAGTCCGCTTGAACAGCGCTTAACATTTCAACAGGTCAGCGATCGTCCCTTGGGTCCATATAAAGCTGTCCATGTGTCGATTATGTGACAACCCCTTCTTCGCAGGCTGTTTGTTTGTGAAAGCCTCATCGACAAAGCTGAACTTTCTGAGCACACAACGTCACACTGCTCAAATACAAATACAATGAAACAGACTAGCCACACATCGGCTAAGGCAGTCATTCGTCGACTAGTCCTCATGCTTAAGGAATCCATCCATACTCGTTTGATGCTGTAATGCCCATCCGGAATAAGCCGATTTGCAAGCGGTCGCAACTTCATTAGCAAAGACAGCACATACCGTGCTCTCCAACCCTTCTTCTCCGGTCCCGCCCTGCGTCGTCGCCCCCTTCGCTTTCCTCTCGCGCGGTTCGCTCTTGTTCACTTTCGTTTCTTCGATACTTGTCTTCGAGACAGACGACTTGTGCGCCGTTACAGAAGTCTTCTTCCTCGGTCTTGGCAATTCCGGAGACGAGATCACCTGAACGTCATCCTCCTCCGACTCCACGCTTGATATCGAGTGCTTCCTCTTGCGCGTTCGAGGAGGCGGCACATCTTCCCGCTTGCTGGTTGCCTTTTTGGCGCTCGATCGCGTCTGCCTTGGAGAGACGATAGCCACCTCTGGTGATGCGGTGGAAGCTTTCCTCTTGGCCTTTCCGCCTTTGGCAGTCGTCGGGTTTGGCGCATTCGAATCATCGCCAATTCCCGTCTCAAACTTCTCCTCCTCCCGTTTCGTTGGCGCAGAGTCTCCTTGCCTGCCGGATTTTTCGCCTGAGGACTTCTCCGCTTTGACCTTGAGGTCGAGCTTGGATGCTGAGACCGGCGAATGCACCTGTTTCCCGTGATCGGTTTTCGGCTTCTTGTTGACGTTGGCTTCATCTTGTATCCTCTCGTCGCTACCTTGTTGACGCTTCGATGCTTTCGGCTCTTCCTCGGGCTCGTTCTTGGCCTTCTGTGGTGAGTCCATCGCCTTGACCGGCACACCCTCGCCAACCTGTTTCTTAAAAAAATTGGCGATCCCATCCTTGCGCTCTTTGACGGGAAGCACAAATGACGGGGAATTGTTGCCAATCTTTCCGACTTCTGAAGGGACGGGATAGCTGGCGCCACAGAGAATTAGGCTTTATAATCACGGATTGCAAGCCGACTCACCACTCAACCTCACCGTCATACGGTCTCAGCAACTTTGCGACTTGTGGCGTCCACCCATCCCTACAGTCCAGCCACCGCACGCAATCTTCCTCCCTCTCCAATATCACAGGCATCCGATCATGCAGCCATTGAAGAGACTTGCACGGCGTCGTAGTGAGGATTGTAAAGGTTTTGATGGATGGATCTGAGGCGGGCGCATCGACGTATTTGACGGTGTCGTATAAGCCGGCCAGTAGCATCAGATGCGGGATCGAGTCTTTGGTTGGTGGAAGTTTGGTGAAGTGAGGTATCTTGACGGTTCCTTTCTGTCCAGGGGATTTATGTCAGCCACTTTGACAGACAAGAGATGTTGATTGCCACGGACTTTCTGCCATTCATAGTATCTGTTCGAGACGATTCAGTGCCTTACATTGTATGCAAAGTTCAATAGCTTACCCTTGAACAACGACAAGACAACGCTTAGGGCCCTTCAGAGACTGCCACATCCCTCCTGCGTTGTCCCTAGAATGCGCCGTCAGTCAAAAATCGATCCCATGATCACACGAAGGACGACTGACGTCAGATTCTCGGACCGCGCATTGATGGTATTCAGTGGGCCTGATGGAGGATGCTTTGACCAGTGAGGGATAAGGCCCCATTGCCTGGGCAAAGGCGATCAGTGGTCGATCCTATCTCGAGAAACGGGAGACGACTCACATGGTCTCGATGACGAGTTCCTGGTTCCCGATCTCGAACGGATCTTTCCCCTCTTCCCGCGTCAACTCAACAATCTCTCCGCCTTCTCCTCCCCCTCTCAGTCGAAGATTCGAACCGCTCTCCTGTGTCGGTCGAAGACGCAGCACAACACCGTTCGATCGCGGCGCAACATTGAAATTCCCGTGACGGAATCGGTCTTCATTTTCCCATTGTAGGCGTGCAGCGATCGATCTTTCGTCTTCATCTCCTTGCTGTACAGCTCCGGCATCTTGTTCTTCTTCATCCGATGCTGGCCACTCCAGGGGTTCCTCCTCTTCTTCCTGTGGCTGCTCCGCAACTTCTGGTGCCACCGCCTGTCGACCAGTTTGACCACCACCAGCCTGGCGCCCACGGCGTCGCTGCCTATCTTGTCGTTGTCTTTCTCTTCCCGCGTCACCTTGACGAGCCCTTCGCGCAGCAACGTGCGGATTATTGAGCATGCGCGGGAAGTGGTGAACGATTCCTGCTCGAATTTCATCAGCCTTTCAAGGGATGGTCAGCTCGCAACTGGACGAGGAGTTGAAATACGTACGGGAACGCCGAGGGCGAATCTTCCGCACATCTTTGAACGGCGTGTACGAAGTGAAAGGGGGATGGCAAAGAGGGAAGTGTGAGAAACTTCCTATAAGACTCGCCCCTGTCGATACCATACCTTTGTCCCTCATTCGTCATTCCGCCTTCATGTGCATGATCGAACGCGCTCGGTCATCGGATGCAAATTCTCCCTCGAGCGTCCCAGAAACAAGACTTCATCTTCACATCAGCCTGTTTCGACTTTTGACCTGTTCCTCATGCGAGTCGACATATAACCAGCACAACCGAGTACGATCCACAGGTTCGAAGTGGTTTGCCATCCGCTTCCCACGTATTCGCTATCCCGGCATTCTGGAACCGCGCGTATTCTACAAAAGCGAGAATGGAATGGCTCTCGCAATCCATCGCTTTTGCCAAGGAGGCTCTTCCGCCAGGGAAGGTCATTTCATCAGAGGAGCAGTATGCGATGAGTAACAAACGCCACGCACATGCTGGCTCCGTGGAGGCTGTCTTGCAAGAAAATGGAAAAAGAAGAAAAGTGCAGGGACGGGTGAGTGTTGATGATCGTTTCCGCGGAGCTCACGCTCATGACAGCTCAAACAGGATGGGCCGCTATCCATATCCACGAACAACAAACTCAACCTGCAAGCCGAAGAGATCGCGAAATATCCCTGGTTCCATCCTTCCCATCCTCTGCGGGAAGATCCCCGCGTGACCGCGCGACGGTACAACCACGGATACGACGTCGAGCCGGGCTTTGGTCTATCACGCGAGTCGCGCCTCACGGCGAATGGAACATGGGCGAGGGAAAAAACGGCAATAGAGCAGGAAGTTGTCAACTACGATCGCGTGATCTTCGCAGAACAGGTGTTGAAACCCGTGTAAGACGTTTCGTGCCTTACGCTGTTCGTCACTCATCACTACTTGTCAATAGCTATCATTCGCCGTATCCGGAAATCAAGCTCAGCAATGAGGTGGAAGCAATATCTACGCGCAGAGCGCCGGCGGCAGAAGATGCAGGATCCGTCGCGAAGAATGTGTCGAGTCGTAAATCCGGAACCGGACTGAGGCGACAGGATCGCGCTTCGAGAGAGCGTCAAGCGACGCGCAATGTGCCTGTCAAGACATCAGCAAGACTTTCGCCTCTCAACGGCGTTGGTGCGCCAACGCTTGTCGAGGATGAGATCCCCTGGGATGATGCCTCACCAGTGCATCCAATGCGTGAACCGCCTCCACCAAAGACTACAGCGCGCCACAGAACACCGCCTCAAAGTGTGCCCGTCCCCGTCCGTCACTCGTCCCGACACGTCCCCGCCCGAAACGCCGAAGCCTCAGGATCAGGGGCAGTATCGATAAATCGCGACCCTGTCAACGGCACGCTCGACCAATACGGACTCGAACATAGTCCCGTCCAAATATCGAAAAGCCGACGTACCGCTCTCGACGAGCAGGAATACGACCCGGATTCTGTCCGGACGTCATCAAGACCTGTGAAGTCAACACGTACGCTTTCTTTCGCGCAACCAGCGGATTCTCGGAGACGTCCGGATGATGAGTCGGCAGCACGGCAACGTCGGCCTGGGAAGCTTGTACGAGGGGAGACGCAGGATGGGCTGGCGGAAGCTGCGAGACCGCCGAGGTCGCTGTGGGTCTGTGATCGGTGTTTCAAGTTCATGCCGATCGAGTCTGCGTATGTGTCACATATCGTAAGTAGGCCTTGCAGCCTACAGGCTTTTTGATGGTTGATGGTCTTGTCTATGATGCGGCCGAGGGCAGAAAGAGTGTACTGTAAATTTTCCGCCGGGAAGAAAAGTTTACGAAAAGTCGAATTGGGGTATCTGGGAAATTGATGGCAAGGTCGACAAGGTGGGTCTGGCCTCAGCTGAGGGACGACCGCAATGAGACATTTAACGATGCTCTACAGCTCTACTGCCAAATGCTCAGCCTATTTGGCAAGCTATTTATCGACCACAAGGTACGTTTGCATTTGCGAAGCACCGGACACACGTCCTGACTCTGCGCTATCCATAGTCGATTTGCTTCGACGTGAGTGGTGGTCTCGCTTCCGCACCGCATCTATCGCTCAGACCGAATCTTTGCACTCTAGGTCGAGGGTTTCTACTACTATGTCTTGACAGACTCACATCCGAAACGCGATCATGTGATTGGGTACTTTTGCAAAGTATGTTGGAAAAGGCACGGTCAGCGCAAGAGCTGATATACCTCATTTGGCTCTGCAGGAAAAGTTCTCTATCGATGACTTTAATCTTGCCACTATTTTGGTATTTCCCCATGTACAGCAGTCTGGGTTTGGTCGGCTGTTGATGGAGTTTAGTGAGTCGTTCAGTAGTTGTAATCCAGAAGTTCCATCTGATGTGCTTGTCATCATCAGGTTACCACCTTACCAAGAACAGTTCCAGTCCGGGAACCCCAGAAAGACCGCTCTCCCTCCTCGGAGCGAGAAGCTACGAGTCCCTGTGGATGGCGATGCTTGTGCGCTACCTTATTGAGCAATTACTTGACCAGGAAGACGATGCGCCAAAGACAAAGGGCAAGAAGGTCGATACGTATATGCGTGTGTGGGAAAGACGGAAACGCATTATCAAGCAAGCACAGGATACGGATGATTACCTGAATTACGAAGGTATGTTGGCAATCCCCGATCTTGTCTTACTGGCCGGCCGACCATTCCGCGCAGACCTGAAGGCAACACCGGATGAGATGGAGAGGCAGGAAGAGCAGTTGCCGATCGTCGTTACCATCCGAGCGGAAGAGCTCGCACGCGAGTGTAATCTCAAGACGGACGACCTGCTATGCCTCCTCGACGCCATCGGCGTGCTTGACCACCGCCAATCGCTGCGGAACCCTCCGGATGACGCGACAAACGATGGACGACTGGAACCGTCGACGAATGGTAATAGCGCTATCCAGGCGCTTGCGCAAGAGTTGGGTCTCGTCGATTGGAGTCAACGGCAGGTGGCGCTCGATTTTGAGCTGATTGTCAACATTGTGGGAACGTGGCGTATACCGGCGAAGCCATTGCTGGATCCGGCGTGTTGCTGGATCGAGTATTCGGGGGGACCATTAGAGTACCCGACGTCCAAGAAGACTTGGGTGGGCTATATGTGAAGCCTGTATAGAAGCGGCCGGCACTCTGGTATATACAGTACTCCCATGCAAAGTGTCAACTTGTCAATCCGGATGCCGCGCTAATAATAAGTGATCGGACTCCACGTAAGACTAAGACATTGAGGGGATAGCATTCTACAAACGAATTACAGTCGTCTGATCCGCAAAGCACTGGCCTGTCATCAGCATGTATAGATCATAGCCAACATGCCGTCAAGATCATCTCGCCATCGACGCAAAGCGAGCCTCGGCCTCGCGCTCCTCGTGCCGGGACTCGCAAATGCGGCACTGATGCACCGCCCAATCTCGAATCATCCGATAGACATGTATGCGACGCCTCGGGTCGACATCAAGTACCTCAATGACTTTCCAATCACCCGCGCAGAAGCACATGGCTGGAGGAATATCATCGCTGGCCGAGATACAGAGGATCCGGAAGCGGGATTGCAGTCTGTTGTTCCGTATGAGACCGAGACGGAAGAGGTGGATGTCGCGACGCTTGGTGACCTGTTCATCAGCGCAGAAGCAACAGATTCCTGGGATGCTGCCTCACAGTCCTTTCGATGGCGTGTGCGACCTCTGCCTGAAGCGACCACATCAAACTCGAGCGACGCCTATCCGAGACTGTTACAACTCAAACTGCCATCACGTATGGATGCTTCAGAGGGAATGGAAGATTGGCTGTGCATTCTACCGTCGCTTGCGAGCCTGGAACCCAAGGCGATCATCAATGATAGTGCAAGCGTCAAGAAGTTGCTGGCTCCGGTAGATCCTGAGGAGTGTATGCAGAGCTTGGACCATTTGAATGGCAAGTGCCTTTATCATCGCGCTGGATGGTTCACCTATGCGTGAGTTCATATACGTCAACAGATCAGCATCGCGCTGAGCATGCTTGTTCTTAGGTATTGCCATGGATCGCATATCCGACAATTCAGAGAAGTCTTGAATCAGCAGACGATTTCGGGACAGATTCCCAGGGAGGACGAACACGTAAGCTTGGTTCAACATTAACGGAATAAAAGCTGATCCCGGAGGACAGCATGAAGCCTACGACCTGGGCGTCTCCCCAGCCACAATTGAAGACCGCCTGACGTACTGGTCCGACGGCTCAGCCGAAATGCAGAACGATCCCGAGCTCGAGCTTCAATTGGCCGGTTACGAACTCGCGCTCGCCGAGTCCTCGCTCGAGCCGGAACTCGAAGTGGTGCAGAATACGCAGGGCAGGTACCTTGTTCAGCGGTGGTCGGGCGGAACGATATGTGATATGACGGGTATGCCGAGAAGGATTGAGATTCAGTTTCATTGTCGGATGGAGGGAGTCGATGAGATTTCGAGTATCAAGGAGATTGCGACGTGGGTTTGTCGGGAAAAGTATGTTGGACGTGACTGACGGCCTCTGCTTCTACAGATGTCAATACCTGATGACGATCAATTCGCCGCACCTCTGCTCGCTGCCGGGCTTCCACATCCCAACCATTGACGATGAACCTGCGCAACCTGTGAATTGTCGCCGAATCGTCCCGGACGATTATCACGGGAAAGCCACGATCAAATTCACTGTAAAGGAGGAGGACGCTGTGAGAGTTTCCCGAGTCGGCGACAACTTCCCGCGCGGATACCCCGTTCCGCCTCATGGAGCGGCATGGCAACTTCGCCAGCAACGCAAGGGCGGTCGAGTCAAGTACCCCTCCATCGAAGCCGATGCCGCGGCGCAGACAGTCGTCGTCAAGGGCGCCAAAAAAGCACGCAAGAACGCCAAGGCGATCGAGGCGGAGCAGATGGACGAGGATTCGCACAAGGCGTGGCTCGCGGAGGAGCGGGCTAAGAAGATTGCGCTGCGGGAGAACATTGAGCGGGTCGTGGAGGAGAGCAAGCGGATTCGACGGGATATGTGGAATGAGCGGTGGGATGTCAAGGTGGTGCGCAAGTTGGGCTGGTTGTTGGGTGTGGATGAGCAAGAGTATCGCGAGTGGTGGGAAGGGATGATGGATGAATTGGAAGAGGAGGATGCGCGGGAAACTGAGAAGCGACGGATGAAGGTGTAGGCTCGATGCCCCTTTTCAAGGAATGTTCGTGTACGATATTTCATATTTTGGTTCACACAATGGAATGTGGACATATCCTTGCAATATTTACAGCTTGGGGACCTAGATTGCCGAAAAATCGTCAGTCTTGTGGCATCATCACGAAACAGCCGACTCCGACTCACCTTCAACGTCTTGGAAACCATGGCAGCACCCCACAGCAAGAAGACGACACTGAGCAGATGAACTTCACCGAGACCTCCATGCTCTCCGAACATCAAGACCGTTCCTCCCGGCAGATCACCTTGCCTCCTAACCGCAGCCCAATCAACAGCACGCAAACCATGCGACGCGACACCCTTGGCACCCTCCACAGCCGACGTCACCCACCCCTGCGCACCCGCGAATTTCCCAAACTTGACGCACGCAGCCATGAACGCCGTCAATCCAAGACTTGATGGGATAGGGATCCCCGTAAAGTACTTGACGGATCCGGAACCGCCTTTGGGCATGAGCGCCACGGTTGCGTTGAATCGCGCCAGCCGGGCGAGACCGCAGCAGGCGAAAAAGAGGAGGGAGAAGATATCGAGCGGGAGACGGAGGCCGAGCGTGTAGGCGAGTGTTGCGGGTGCTACGCCGAATGATACCTGAGAGGGATTGAATAGGTCGGTTGATTGTGAGTGACGGGAAGAGAAAGGGAGACGTACGAGATCCGCAAGACTGTCTAGCTCTTGACCGAGCAAGCTTCCACCGCCCGTCATCCTCGCGACACGGCCATCAAGCGCATCAAAGCCGAATCCAAGAATCGGGAACAGATGGGCAAGGTACAGCGTCCGAACGGCTTCTGCCGAGGGAGCAGCCGGGACGTTGGCGGTGAGAGCGGTGTAGTGAATGCAGAAAAAGATACTGAGCGTTCCGCATACGGCGTTGGAGACGGTGATCAAGTCTGCGAGGCGAAAGTTTCGGACAAGACTAAAGTGTCCGTCGTCGTTGTTGTACTGCCTGAGCAGCTTCTCCTTTTCCTCCTCCACGGATGCGCCCTTGCCAGTGGAGGTGGTAGATGAGGCAGATCCTCGTTGGCGTACTTCTTGAGCGGCAGACATGGTGAAGATGGGGATGCAATCGAATCGACAAGGCGAGACGAGGGGACACCACAAGTACAAGGTCGCTCCTTTGCACTCGTCGAGGTCGCTCGCGGTATGACGTCGGACGCTTCGGGCGCACCATGCGGACGGACATGGACGGACATTTATCGGTGGCGACTATTCTGGGCTCTGATGTACTCGTGGAAGCATCCCATAGAGCAGCTTCCTATAGACTAGCCCAGTTACAACTTGGTTCTGCAGCCTCATCAGGTCGCCGCCATCCGCGCAGCCTTGAATCGCGACACCTTTTTCGGCGCCACCGGTGGTTCCGCCACTTTCGACGCTCCCATCCCGCTCGACTCTACAACATCTTTCCCGAATGTGCCCTTCTTCTCAGACACCTGCTGACCCTCCGTACCAGATCTTATGCTACTGAGAACCGGCGGTGCCTCAACAGGAGGCTCAACATACCCTCCCCCGTTCCGACGGAATTCCTCTTCCCGCTGCTGCTCCTCACGAATCATCTCCGACACATCGCCGCGCCGTAGCCGATCAATCATCGCTTTGCGCTGGCGTCTCTCCTCGGCCGCTTGAGCCCGCGCGGCTTTTTCCTCGGGAGTGGAGATGTCGTCAACAGATCGATCATGCTCGTCTTGCTCGTCATCGCTGTCATCCGCGTCCTGCACAACCAAGTTGCCGTTCTCGAGTTTGCCGATCTTGATGGCCGATGCGAGATTCTCGCTCGCGGGTATGACCTGGGGCAACGAGATTGAGGAGACGCCATCGCCGCCTGCTTCATCGTCGGATGAGTCCCCCTCAACGTGTCCGTCCGCGGGGAGCCGCAACCCTTCCATCCCCACCGGAATGATCCGTTCACCAAATGCCACCGCCCCAGTGCGAGGCGGCGCTTCGTCCATACCCGCCGACATCGGTACGACCTGCCCGCCGCAATCGAAATAAGCACACATTACCGAAACCCAAGAAAAAGTGCTAGAGAAGAACCCACCTCGGTATCCCACTCGACCTCGCCATCCGGTCCGAACCTTCCCGTCCACCCGCCAAGCCCCGCCCGTCCCAGTGCACTGCGCTTCGCATGGTACGCTAGCGCCGCCTCGCGCGCGAGCAACGCTTCGTCCATATCAAAGGCGTCTTCGCCGTCGGAATACTCAAAATCGTCGGGCGGGCTGTCCGAGTCCGTGGCTGATCCGGCATTATGAGTTTCATTGGCGGGAGGGAGAAGCTCCTCTGTGGGGATTGTTGAAAGAGATCAAGTCAGCGGCCACAGCGGAGTACTGCGCAAAGACTTACCGCTAGTCGGCGAGGCAACAACGGGTGGCTTCCGTTCCATCACTGCCTCCTTTACAGCCGTCTGCTTCTTGATATTCGGTGGAAACTGCTGCGCGGAGGGCGCAGTTGGTATAGGCCCCGACGCGGGCTTTGCAAACATCGGAGCGGTGGCGAGCACTGTAGCTTTCTCGACAACGCTCATCTTCATCGGGTTGACGGCACTCGATGCCCCGGTCCCCACGGGCGTGATGGGTGTAGCTGTATCTCGCGGTGGAGGCATCGGATCGAAACTGCTGAAGTTCATGAGTTGTTCCCGTCTGCTTTGTGCCTCGGCTTTGCGTTGCGAGAAGACGCTCTGCTTTTTGGCGCGGACGGGTTTCTCGTGTGCGGGAGCGAGAGGCTGGTGGTATTCTGGGGATTCGACGATCGTCAGTTCTGCTGAAGCGGTTGTCGGCGTCGGGATTGAAGGCGGAGCAGGATTGACAGGTGTTGGTGTTGCAGCTTTGACTGGTTTGGCAGGCTTGGCACTGTCGAAGAATCCCTTTTTGAATCCAGAAAAGACACCGCTGTCACGGGCCTTCACAGTCGCGGGCTTGGCCACAGGCAATTCTTGCAAGCTCTTATCGTCGTCGGGCAGTAATTCGATTCGCGACGTTGTTTCGACTTTTGGGGTGCTGGGCGTGCTCGCTGCATTCGGCATGACTTCGCCCTTTTCATACAGGCGTACACGGGTTTGAGGATTGAAGGTGACCGACTTGCGGCGTTCCGAGGGCGCGCCAGTCTCTGATACTGTCGGAGACGTCGTGGACGCCGTCGAGGTGGGAGTGGTTTTTGAGACTTTCGCGGATGAATTGCTGTTGGCGGAACTGTCGACAGGCTGATCGATAGGCGCACTCGCTTCCGCTTCGGTATCCTCGGTCGCTTCCTTCTCCTGCGAATGATCAATGACGGTGCTTCTCGCCATGAACCCTGGCTTCCGAGCCGGGGCCTTGCCCTTGACGATCGCCTTTGGTGGCGGTGCGATCGTTTCCGGTTCGGGTAGTGGGATCGATTCGGTATTGGTGGCGGAGGGAGTCGATTTCTTGGACGTGACAAGTGTATCGCTCATCTTTGGCGCCCCGTCACCCACTTCCTGCGTCCGCTTACGATTGGCTCCCTCTGTGTCGACATCCGACTGTCCCTCATCATCCTCTTCCTCGTCGTCGTCGTCGTCATCACTGCCAAATAGACTCTCCCGTAGCTTCCTTCGTCGCTCCATAGCCTCCTCGGACCAATAATCGTCCACCGGCAACGGTTCCACCGGGAAAGCTGTCTCTGTAGTCATGACACCTCCGGCTTTCTCGGACTCGGTAGAGGTGGAGAGATCCTCTCTGATATCAAGGAACGGTAATCCTTCTTCATTGAGCACCTAGGCAAATCCCACATCGTCAGCGGAACTCGCGGGGATGGCCAAGACAGCTAGTCACCGTTCCATCCTGTCCGACCTCGGTTCCCTTTTGTGTACCGCCACTTTCATCTGAAGGCATCCCCGCCGAGTCGAGCTTCAAGACTTCCTCCATACTTGTGCCGAATTTGGACAAGGCCGCATTGATGTCTTCCAGTTGCTTGATTGTCTCTTTTGTGACTACGGGTTGAGTGGCTGTCCCTTGCGGAATGACGCTGCTACAAGGTTCAAAAGGTGCGTCTCGTGATGTGGAATCTGAGGAAGCCGCTTGATGCTGTGGCGTGGGGGGCTTCGTAACCTGTGTAGCATTCGCTGTCGTATCGTGATCCCATGAAATAGTCGCGGTCGACGGCGGACAGCCTGTTCCGCGTTCTGATACATCATCCTCTTCATCTCTGGTAGACGGTTCAGGACCTTGAGTGCCCATGTCCTGTAATTCGCGAATCATCCACTCTTGCAGCTGAGCTAGATTCTCACGCCGTTCCTCTACCGCACGCAAAGCTGACAGAGAACGTCAAGCGGTTGAGCACGTTGTAGCGGGACAAGAGGAGCCTGATGCTACTTACAAGCCTCTTTCCGGCTGAGAAAACCGGAGACTTGTTCTGGCGTCATGTCGACCCAGAACTCATCGTCCAACCGGACTCGAATCATGCTCATTTTCGATTGCGCGGACGAAACTTCTGGAGCTTCCTCTTTGGCAAGACGTTGTTTGGTGGTTCCAGGACCAATGGTTTGCTTTCCGAATGCAGCGAGGAAGTCTGACAGAGCTGATATACCGATAATCTCCCGTTGGATTCTTTCTTGAAGCGTTGTGAGGTCGAAAGGCGTCGAGGAGGTGTGCGGTTGTTCGGTGATCAAGCCGCGCATCGTAGCGTAGCGTCAACCGCTTTGAGATCACCAAGGTTACGGAGTTCTGCAGTTTCTTGTCTACGTGTGATGAACTGGAAGAATGTTCATGCTTGGCCAGATGAAGAAGAAACGCTGAGGTCAACTGAGACTTCGATCGAAATTTCGAAGGGAAAGTGGAGGCCGAGGCGAGTGCTCATACAGTACATCCCCTAGGTTTCTGGTATGCATTCGACTTTGTTGCAGCTTGCTCTTCGCAAACGAAGACTCGCGCCGAACTCCCTCAAAGAATCGCTCAGGAATTCGCTCCCAATGTCCGCTTCAGGCTCCTCTGATGAGGAGGACCTTACGTCCCGGATCCTCATTCTCTACGCCTCGGAAACCGGCAATGCGCAGGATATCGCCGAACGGACAGGACGGGAGATCAGACGCAAGGGCGGGAGGTGTACGGTGCAGAGCATGGTCGAATTTGACATTGTGAGCGGTCTCTTGTGTCGTATGCTAGACTGTTGGCTGATATAGCCAAAACTGCATTCTGACGTCATGTAGCAAGAGCTTCCTCATACTCCATTGCTCATTCTCGTCAATTCGACCCATGGAAGAGGTCAGCCGCCTCCGGATATGGTATCCCTCTGGTCTGCTCTGCTCAGAAGCGGTCTTCCAGCGGATATCCTTGAAGGTAGGCCGCCTATCCGTCAACACCGAGTCTGATCGAGTTGTTGACACCCCGCATTGTCAGATGTCAACTTTGCCATCTATGGTCTAGGCGATTCGTCTTACGAGAAATTCTGCTACGCCGGGAAGATCCTTGCTCGTCGAATGATCAGTCTGGGCGCGCGGCTCGTGGCAGCGCCCGTGTCAAGCAGTGCCCCGAATGGAGACTCGCTTGAGACTGAATTCGAAAGGAAGCTCGACATCAGAAAGGGCGAAGTGGGGGGAGACGATGAGTTTGAGACGAGAGGCTGTCTGGCGTGGGGGGATGAGAGGGCACCCGACGGGTGAGTCTTTCTGGTCAGCGCTGGGTCGTCGAGGCTCAATATCGCCATATTCAGTCTGGAAGAGACATTCCTTCCATGGTTGGAAAAGACAACGTCAGCGATGATACCGCTGCTACATCCGCCAGTCCCGAAAGAATATCAGGCGCCACCGATAACGGCCCTTCCACGACCGCTATATCGCTTAGAGAATGTGACGTCCGCCACAACATTACCCGTCGCCACGTCAAACGGCACCCCCGCAATTGACGAAAAGAAAGTTAAAACTTCAATCGAGGACGACGATGACGTCCTCCAGCCCGGATGGACGTGGACGACCTTAAAGAAGAACAAGCGGGTAACGGCTGAAGGATGGTTTCAGGATGTACGGGAGATCGATTTGGAGTTGGAACAGCCAGTAGAGTATGTCCTTGTTTTACTGTGTTCGCGGAATGCTTATTTTGCTGTACAGGTATGAACCGGGATCTATTTGCTCGCTCAAGCCGCAAACCTCTGAAGAGGAGATTCAGACGTTTCTCAACCTGAATGGTCTGGAAGAGAAGGCAGACCAGCCATTCGTGATACATAACCTTGACACTGGTAAGCCAACATCTCACCCCGCCTGTTGTGCCGTTGAATCTGACCAAATGCCATCAGATCAGCCGATCCCATTACATCTCCCGCGGAACAAGCCAACAACACTACGCCGTATCTTGCGCGATCATGTCGACGTTCGGCAGTCGCCTAGAAAATCATTCTTTGAATGGATGGCTCGGTTTACGGACAGTGATCTGGAGAGGGAGCGATTGGAAGAGTTCTTGGCAGATCCGGTGAGCTGAGACGCTCGGATGGATGAACGCAGAAGATACTGATATGTTCGCCCACGCCAGGACGAGATCCATACGTATGCCACCAAGTCGCGACGGACGCTTCTAGAAACACTGGCGGATTTCCGATCGACGAAGATCCCGCTCAGTCATATTCTGGAAGTATTGCCGCCGCTTCGGCGTCGACAATTTTCCATAGCGTCTTCAGCAAAGGTGAGCACCATGACAGCACTCGCGGACTCGGCTGACCTATGGGCAGGTGCATCCGGGGGAGATTCAGCTTCTCGTGGGACTGGTCGAATACAAGACAAATCTCAAGATTCGACGAAAGGGTTTGCTGTCGAGTTGGCTCAAGGATTTGCCGGGAGGATACCGAATACCGGTCAAGATCGATGCTCCGACGCTGTTCTTGCCGAAAGAAAGTGAAAATGTGCCCGTTATCTTGGTCGGTCCGGGAACGGGTGTTGCGCCTATGCGGGCGTTTGTGGAGGAGCGGATCCGAACAGGAGCAGCCGCAGGTATGTCGTTCCCTGTCGTTCCGCATCTTAAGTTAATGTTGTCCACACGAAGATACGGCCATCTACTTCGGCTGTCGGAGCAAGCAGCAGGATTTCTACTATGCCGACGAATGGAATGAGATGCGCAAAGCGGGAGTCGTAGTCAGGATAGCCTTTTCACGCGATCAGGTGAATACGCCGGTGCATAAGCGTGACATACATATTGACCGACTCGTTACTTCGCCTATAGGATGAAAAGCTATATGTCCAGGACTTAGTCAAGCAAGACGCAAAGATGATCAAGAAATGGATTCACGATCGAGGAGGCAACATCTACATTTCTGGGTAAGCCTTGGAAGCACGTCATCTTACCAGACCGATTACTAAACCCAGGAGATGGTCAACTTGCAGGTCCTCCAATGCCATGCCGAAGGCTGTGAGAGCTGCGGTCGCTTGGAGCATCTCGACAGATTCTGGCGAGGGCGTTTTGGATAGGGACGTCGCGGACAAATATGTCGAAGACATGTTCATGAGCGGGAAGCGAGGGGGAGAGGAGAGCTGGTAGCGGTACTCTGCTGGACCTCGTAATTGAGACAGCGCGCAAACAGTTGTATAGATCATCAACCGGAAATTGTTGCCCCTGTAACGGAGCGAATCGGCCGTCAGGGATTCACGCGTTTCAGCTTTGTTAGCGCGCGGAACATCCGATTTTTAGTGTTCCGGCTCGATCACCCAGCGTTCAGTGTCGGCATCAAGCCGTATTACGAGTCGGATCTGCTGTATTTGAGGAGGTGAAGCCTGGCAATTGGGAGCAAAGGTAGATTGACGACCGGGATTGCATCAGGCTATACACTCCAGGCGCATAGAATATCGCCAGTCCCCCGTCAAACCTCCGAACACCGCTGAGTGCGAACGCCGTGGAATCTGAAATTACAGTATGCCGAGAAGAGACACGGTCAGAATATTGCTGGTGGGAGACGGTGAGCCGGATCTCAACAGGTTGATCCAAGACTGACCACTGGAATTCATCGGTCATCTTAGATGGAGTCGGAAAGTCCACCATCATTACGAGTCTCATAAAGGAATCCTTCGTGCAACATGTAGGCCTGAGCGATCCACATATCCGTCACAATGGCCTCACCTCTCAATTACGATATAGGTGCAACACGTCGTCCCGGAAGTCACCATACCCCCAGAGGTCACGCCTGAGAACGTCACTACTACGATAGTGGATACATCTTGTGAGCGATGATCCAAGTCGCTGATTTCTGAAGGAACCGCTAATCATTGTTTCTGTTGATCAGCTGACGGACCATCACGCAATCATCTGATATCACAGCTCGTCCGGGCTCATGTCATCTGTCTGGTCTACTCCATTGCGGAGCCGAGCACTTTCGAAAGAGTTGCCGAATACTGGTTGCCGTTGTTCAGGAGAGAAGGAGTCAACGTGAGCGCGAACCTGCTATTGCGAGAAATCGTGCTCATCCAGTTGTCCGCCCAGGTACCTGTCATTCTCGTCGGAAACAAGATTGACTTGCGAGGAGGTGCTGTGACGAATGAGGCTCTGGAAGAGGAAATCGCACCGTTGATGCGCGATTTCAAGGTCAGCGAAACGGCGAATCTCCGTAAGACAACACTGATCCGCTCTGTCTTCAGGAAATTGAAACGGTAGTAGAGTGCTCCGCTCGTCTTCCCCTGAACGTCTCGGAAGTCTTCTACTTTGCTCAGAAAGCCGTTCTGCACCCTACCGCTCCGCTGTATGATTCGAGGGAACACATCTTGAAGCCTAAGTGCATGGAAGCGCTCAGGCGTATATTCAAAGTTTCCGACGTGGACAAGGATGGCCTGCTAAACGCGATGGAGTTGAACCAGTTTCAGGTAGGTCGAAGTCCCGACGTCATGTCCTTTTCACTCAGGCGTGGTCCCGCCAGCAAAAATGCTTTTCCGCCCCACTACAGCTACAAGAGCTCGAAGGCATCTTGGACCTCGTACGAGCATACGACCCTTCGTGCGTGCAGCCAGTCTTGACAAACATGGCCACGACATCTACCACGCCATCAGAGGGTATCACAGAACTGGGGTTCCTCTATCTGCATACCATCTTCGTCCAGCAAGGGCGGATGGAAACGACATGGACTGTGCTGCGCAAGTTCGGCTACGGTGAGAGTTTGGATCTTACGGAAGAGGTTCTGAGTCCAAGGCGAGTGGCGATCAGGAATATTTCGAGGCTAAAGGCTGATTTCGCGACGATGAAGATTCGATGTTCCGTACGACTGCTCTGTCGAGCTGAGTCCCCTTGGAAACCAATTCTTCACCGACATCTTTGAAGCATACGATAGAGTAGGTGTCAAAGCCATCGAGGTACAACAAATCATCTTGACGTGCATTCCTACAGGACCAAGATGGTGCACTGTCGCAGCTAGAGCTAGACGAATTATTCTCGACGTCACCCGGGAACCCGTGGATACCGCATGGCTTTCCGGATACGACTATCACAGACGACGACGGCAAGGTCACCCTGCAGGGATGGTTGGCTCAATGGAGGTAAGCGCATCGTCGCATCAATGGTCTCTTGCTAACGGTTTGTGTCAGCATGACAACCCTTTTGGATCATCGGACAACCCTGGCGTACCTCGCATAGTGAGCCGAAATATCCCCGAAATCAGTCGAGTGGTTAACCGCTTCCACGCAGTCTCGGCTACGCTTCTTCTCCCTCATCCCTGGACAAACCAACAACAACAGCGTTAAAAGTGACACGTACTCGGAAACAAGACCGCCGGCAGAAAAAAGTCACGCGAAACGTCTTTCTTTGCTACGTGCTCGGTGCCGCGGGGTCCGGCAAGACATCTCTGCTGCGGAGCTTTGTCAATAAGCGGTATCGCGGCGGCGGTGAGGAAGGATCCGGTCAGGGCGGAATCCCCGGTTCTGCCGGGTATGGAGGGTATGAGCCCACGAGCAAGGTGGTCAGTGTAGTCAACTCGGTCGAGATGGGTGGCGGGGAAAAGTATCTTGTGGTAAGTCTACAACGGGCTTCTCGATCTTTCGTCTCCTGCGCTCACATTCTTTGATATCTCAGTTGCAGGAATTCGGCTCGAAGTATGAATCAGAGGCACTGCGGAACACAAAGAAACTCGATTTGGCGGATGTCTTGATCTACGTTTATGATTCGAGTGATACGAATTCCTTTTCATACATCTCCAATCTCCGAGTAAGTTACTTGCTGTTTCTGCTAGGAAATATTCTGACAGCACCCTTGTCCGTTTGCAGCAACAATACTCGCTAGATCACATCCCGAGCGTTTTCGTCGCGACAAAATCCGATCTCGACCTCGCCCAGCAACGGCATGAGGTTCAGCCGGACGTGTATGCGCGCAGGCTGGGCTTACCCGTGCCGATGAGCGTCAGCATCAAGCTCGGTCCCGTGCCAAACCTGTGGACGACCGTCACCCGGGTCGCGCTCGAACCAACAACGGCTCTTCCACGTCATCCTTCTGCGGGCCGTCTGACGCGGAAGACGATCGTCACGTATGTCGGCATCGCCGGTGCGACGGGCGGCGTGTTGGCGGTGCTGTATGGCTTGTATCGGCAGGACAAGTTTTCGGGTGTGGTAGGGTGGTTGCAGAAGTGGTGGCATCTCATGGGGAGGAATCTTGGCTTGATCGGGAACTGAGGGGGCGGCTTGTTGGAGCGGTTCGTTGCATGAGGTCTTTGTACCAGAGATGACATAATGAATGTTCTAGGACGCACTTCACAATCGAATCTCAGCAGCCATTGTGGGTCTGTACGACGTGTACTGACGGCGGACTGCACGAGGCTCTGTACGAGACGCTGCCAGACCAACGGGGATGGACATGATTGCCATCGCTGTTCGGCCGTGTCATCCTCGCTTGCATACTCTGGAGTCCATTGTCCCACTAGATGCGCCATGCGGTACCATGGCATGCCCCGACCCGACCTACACTGCGAGGCAGTCTTCGCACAATAGCGATCCCAAGCCACGCCAAGCTTGAACTCTCGGGCCGGGCGCGCTAGCGAAGATGAGCCACGTGACATACTCTTGCCCCGCATTCTGAGCCCCGGCTTTTGAGTAATGTCCATCCATGTCCTCTTTGCGCCATATCCAGCCCTATTTCTCCCTCCATCATTCTCTTCTCCGCATCGCATTCACTCTATTGGATGTGTCAGGCCACTCCATGAAGGCCGAAGGCAAGGAGAAGAAACAGCGGCAATCCCAGAGCTGCGATGCGTGTCGCGTTCGCAAAGTCAAATGCGAGCCGATGACGGCCGTGCTGGAGGGCAGAACGACGGGAACGCCCAAGATCGAGGACTCGGTGCCGAGCACGACGCAAGAAGGAGCTGCCGGCGGATCGGAGCGTAAGACGCAGCCGACGGGGAAAGGACCGTGCAAGCAGTGCTTTCAACTCGGCGTCGAATGCCTTTACATTTATCAACCGAGGAAACGGGGACCGCCGAATCTGTATCTACGACGACTCTCGGAGGCGCAGAAGAGCGGGCAGAGTTTTCCGGCAGAGGCGGACTTTGAGGCGGCCAAGGCTTCGAGCCGGGCGGTTGCCGAACGGAGGAAGGCGAAGGGGAAGGGCATGGAGGGACATGCATTGGAGCATGTTGTGGAGGAGGAGCGGAAAGATGGTGTCAACGGCGACGTCGAGTCATGGGATGCGGCGGGCTATAGAAGCGTGGAGGGAATGTCGGAGACGCTCGATGCAACGAGCTCGAATGGCGCGACGAGCTCTTCCCGACATGTCGCGTCGCAGCAGAATTACGATTCTCGACAGTCCGCTGCCGCCAAAGACGGTCACCTCATGGGCCAATCATTCGTGCGGACTCCGCTTCCAGATTCGATCAGCATCCCTCAAGCAGATCACCAAAGATACTCGCAGGGGAATTTTGCAGCCGGAACTGCTACGGGACACCTGGCTTCAGAAGACGCATTTACGCCTTCTCAATTTATGAATCTGGATGCCGACTTGAACTTTGCCACGACACCGGGGAATAGCAAGAGAAGTCCGTCTCAAACAAAGTATCCGCCACGGCTTACTTCCCGCCAGGACAATTTTCCCGAGATGGGAGAGATGTCGACACGGCACCTCGCCAATCCTCATCCAGGTCGCGCCTACTCGTCAAATACGATTGCCTTTCCCATGCGCCATCAACCCTCCTCCAAGGGCCCAAATCTACCTGAGAATACAATCAACCCGATCCTATCTCCCGGAAATCTCGACCGCGCTGGAGCATACTTTACGAGTCCGAGCGAGACAGGATCAACACTTGGGATGGGATCCGGAACATCTCACTACCCAATGGGCCCTTCTCTAACTTCGATGCTGCCGGACAGACTGGGAAGCAGTCCGTCGAGAAGCATCTCTATGGATGTGACGTCGTTGCCGAATCATCATCATCTCGAACGGGATTACTTGGTACGGCCATCAGTGGCGCATAGTACGACAGCTGTGCATGATCCGAGCACGGGTGGAACAGATGTTCAGGTCAGTCTGCCGATGCATACGTTGACGTCCAAGACTCTGGGCGAGGTTGGCGCGCCGTATTCGTATGATCGGGTAAAAGAAGGGAAAGGCCTTGTGCGCGGGTCTGGTCGGCTTGGCGAATCGCCCCCGGCAATCTTGCTGGGAGACAACAAAGAATTATCATCCTACAACGAACAAGGCTTCGGCGGACCGCAAAGGCTACACCCGCCATCATCGCGTGGAATCAATGCAAACCCACTGGAAGCGATCATTCCGCGCCCGCTCCTTCATCATATCATCAACCTCTTCTTCGATTACGTATATCCCCTCACACCCTGTCTCCACAAACCGACGTTTATCCAAGACTTGGCGAGACAGCGGGAGATGGAGCCGAATCAAGGAGAATGGACCACATTGGTGTTGGCGACGGTGATGAGTACGCTGGTGCAGGTGCCGAGGGCGTTTGTACCGCTGACGAGGCGCGAGGTCAAGGATCTGGCCTATCGGTGTCATATTGCGGGAAGGGAATGGTCGTTGCAGGGTTACAAGGATTTCACGGTCAATGCGGGTATGTTATGGTCTAAGGGATTGCGACACTTGCTCATGGGTCTCGTCTATAGTCATTATTCGGTATTTGTAAGTGGGCTCGCAGGTAACATGCCCGCGCAACTTATGTCGGGCGACCTTCTTCGCGAATTCTGCCTATAGCGATGCGTACGTCACCTATCGCAAATTCTTGTTCCATCGGCGCTAACGTCCTACCTGCAGTGTATACAACTACTGTCGCGGAGAAGTTGCAACTTGTCACACTTCGCTCTGTGAGGCGCAGGCGTTGGCAACGGTCTTGCGCTTGCATGAAGAAGAAGTTAGTACATTCCTCGAGCTCTGGTTCCACCGCTTATATGCTTCACTTTCGTGTAGACATACACGTATCTCAGTAAGTGCATCGCTAGGCTCGCTTGCGTTCGTCTCATTCATGCTCTACAGATCCTATCGAAAGAGAGGTCAGGCGACGTATATTCTTCCTCTTGTTTCAGGCCGACAAGTCGGAATCTGTGCTTTCCGGGCGACCGATTCGCATGCGTGAGGAAGAATGCTACTCTCTGCGCTTACCAGAGGAGTTGTAAGATGGGGGCTTTTAACGCTGAACAGAAATCACTGACATTGTTGGCGCAGGGATGACGACTATATCACCGAGACGAGATACCTACAGCAGCCGGAAGGCATGACGAGCGTGATTACCGGTTTCAATGCCAGTATCCGCATACACTGCCGTGAGTTCGACGCAGCACCAAGCATTCCACTCGACCGCTGATCCCTGCTTGCACGTAGTCGGAGGTCGAGCCATAACGAAGCACAAGGAGGACAAGAGAGACCCGCCATCGGGCGTACGGCTTGAGCGTCGTCTAGAAGAGGTATCGATGATGCTTGACGAAGTGACAAACGTGATGAAGGATTGCCCGCCACAGTTGCGGCTCAAGGAAGGATTGGATTCCAGAGTGCAGAGGTGCGCAGGTCATTCTCGTACAGGCCCTCATTGATCTCTGTTCTTGTTGTGTCATAGTCCCGCGGGAGGCTGGGACGTCGAAGCGTCTGCAAAGCTCCAAGCATTCTTCTTTGACCCTCAAGCCAGCCGCGAATTCGCCCGGAATGCCTTTCTGGTCCAGCAAGGGAATTGCTTCGTGACAAAGGCGTGTGTCACGTTCGTGCTGCTGCAGTATCAAAACGATTTACTGCACCTAAAGGCAGCCTCGACGCTCAACCGTGGCATACGTCCCTCTAATGGATTCAAGCAGATCGGAGGCATGCCGTTAGGAGGGATATCGTCATCGAAGACATCAACAAAGGGCAGCGAGGATTACGTGGCGGCGTCCAAGGAGAGCCTGTACTATGATCTCCTCAGTATCCTCCACAGCATACCTATCCAGTGTATCGCCGTCAACGGGCCGTCGCTGGTGAACTGTGTTCGATACGTGGCTTCTGGGTTACTCGACACGGTTCAGCTCAAGAACGAGGACGGAATGGACGAGGAGGCGGGTGTGGCGCGTGCGCAGGGGTACTTGATTGACTTCCTCAGTATCCTGTCTGATATCGAGAAGAATTATAGCCTGGACGATGACGAATGACGACTCATACCATGGGGCAAGTGATGGATGTTGCTATGTATTAATTTTGGGCGTCTCGTGTTCGAAACTGAGTGTATAATAGTTGAAGAGTGTTGTAGCCAAGATGAACTACATGATCAATTTGTGCTACCACGCTGATCCGTTCATTGCAAGTCGATTCTCTCAAGACTCGCAAGCGCAAGGTGACCAGAATGCTCATCCACATGAGGGTATGAGCCTGGAGGTTGCCCTTGCCACCTTGTTGGCTGGGGCGCACCGGGAGCCCCTTGTCGGCGATCGGCGAGGCCGAGGCAGCTGATGTCGCTATCAGCGAGATGACTTGATGCATGACTGCTTGGGCTACCTGACGGAGATTCAAGTATGACCACGACATGGCAGCGTCCCCAAGCAACAGCATGAATCCTTTCGCACTCACAGACGAGGACGAGCCGCGTGACATTGAGGCGGAATCCCGCGTGAAGCCTTCTGACCAGGTCAAGCGGACCACGGGACTGACGCGGCATCCTGGGTCGTCTGTCGATGGATTACCTTTACGGGGGACGCCGTACGACTCGATATTCAGGGATCAGTCAGTCGAGGGAAGGGACGAAGGGGACGTTGGGAACGCTCAGTCATCGGTTCAGTCATCGTTGAATTGCTCTAAAGGAACCACAAGCAGTGGATCAACTGATGACCTCGCCCCACTGGATTCGGAAATACCATCAATGGACACAGAGATCCCATTGATGGATACAGAGAGCAGCGGCCGGACAGCTGGCGGGAGTATGTACCTCAGCTTCCATCCATCCTCGAATGTCGCTTCAAGACCCGAATCACGGAGGATACACGAGGGAGCCGCTGCCAATCGGGAGGTCAATCTGGGATCTTCGGTTCTGGAACGGGAAGACGGCCGATCAGAGGGCTCGAAGTGGAAGGGAAAAGCGAGGGATATGGGCCCAGAGGCAACGGAGATTGATGAAAGAGGCAGATCCGCGGATCCTTTCACGTCCGGGGCCCATCGTGACAATTCGGCCTCCCCGCCGCCCGACCTCCTCCGCTCGCGATCGTCCTCGAAGTCCTCGGTCCGTCGCTCTGGAACGTATAGCCAGAGAGACGATATACTACATGATCCGCGCGGAAAGCGTGATCTGCTGCCAGTACCCGTTACGACCCCGCAGGGCCCAACAAACCGGCAACAACGCCCTCGAGATCCTCCCCAGACTCACACACACACCTCACCAGGAAGCGTCATTTTTGATGCGCCAGCCCTTCACGACCGGCTCCCGGCATCGCGGAAGCCGAAAACGGAGAAACACCGCCGCCGAGCGCGCCGCCATCAAAGACATTCCCCCGCGGACGACGTCGAGACGCCAGAGTCCCCCTACGCCGCTGAGGCATTCTCTGACGACCCTCAGGCGATGCTCATGTCTTCGCAATCGAGTTGCACCGGAGGCCGCTCATCGGGAGGCAGGCGAAGGCGGAAGAAGCGGAATGATCCGACGGCGGGGTTGAGTGAGCGGGAGCGCGCGATGTGGGGGTGGGCGAATGTGGTTGATTTGGATGGGTATTTGCAAGAGGTGAGTACCTGGAACGATCTAGCAGGGGTCACCGGCTCATGGAATGGTAGATTTACGAGTATTATACGGGCAAGGGCGTGTACTGTATTGCACTGCGGCGGGTCTTGAATTTGCTGTGAGTACACCTTGATATGACTGATACGGAGCTGACATTGGTACGATGACAACAGCACATCAGCATTCGTCATCATCTTTTCGACTTTTCTGCTGTCATGCATCGATATTACGCGATTTCCGCGGGACGGGCACGGGCAGCTCAAAGACGTGATTGTGCATCAATGTTCCAGCAGGTGGTCTTTCCCTCACAAGGTCTTTACTTGGATTATCGCCTTGTTCTTCGCATGGAGACTCGGGACGTTCGCGGTGGGCTTCCGCCGCTTGTTGGAAATCAAGCGTTTCTACGAGCACTTGCTTGACATTCCCGATGTTAGTTTCTGTATTCCGCATGAAGCACCGTGCTGATACCCTGCCAGTCGGACATACAGACCATCGCATGGGGCGAGATCGTACGCCGCATTGGCGAGATTCGACAAGATAACGCCGTTACAAGTGTTGATAACGGAGGCGAGGGGTCCACAGCTGGAGTGCGCGATGCGCCCAAGCTGGATGCACATGATGTCGCCAAGTAAGTCGACGTTCGAACCTCCGACGATCCGCTCCGACTAATTCGACCGTAGCCGGATCATGCGGCAAGAAAACTACCTGATCGCGCTGTTCACCAAAGACCTGTTGGATCTTCGTGTCCGTTTACCCTGTCCAATGGCACTGCAACGATACGTACCCCAGCGTTTAATCACGCTTGACGACGCAACGCAAACGCCGTACATAACGTTTGGTGAAAACAGCCTGACCAAGGCGCTCGAGTGGAACCTGCGGTACTGTCTGCTTGGGTTCTTGTTCGATGAGCGTGGTCGCGTGCGAAAGGAATTTGTCAAGGAGCGCGGCAGGCAGGGGATGATCGAATCGTAGGGTGCCCTGTATCATTCCCGCGTCCAGGCTGACTTTGTCGACTTGACAGCCTGCAACACCGCTTCATGTTCATGGGCATCCTCAACGCCATCTTTGCGCCCTTTATCGTCCTCTACCTCCTCATGTATAGCTTCTTCCGCTATTTCGAGGTCAGTCGGATCCCTAATATGTCGGCGCAATGCTGACTTTTGCGCTTGCCAGGAGTATCATAAGAATCCCTCTGCAATTGGTAGCCGAGGATACACGCCGTTCGCCAGATGGAAATTTCGGGAATTCAATGAGTTGCCGCATGTCTTTGAACGTCGCCTTGATGAGAGCTATGCTCCCGCAAAGCAATATGTCGATCAGTTTCCAAAGGAGATCACGGCTATCACTATGCGGTAGGTGGGAACCTCGGACGATACGTTATTGTGCTAATCAAGACTCTTCCAGCTTTGTGGCCTTCATCTCTGGAGCGTTCGCCGCCGTTCTCGTTCTTGTGTCCGTAATCGATCCGGTATTCCTTCACTTTGAGATCACGCCCGATAGGACCGTGTTGTTCTACCTGGGGGTTTTCACCTCGATCTTGGCCGTATCAAGAGGCATGGTGCCGGCAACCAATCAAACATTTGATCCTGAAATACTCTTGACTGAAGTCGTGGGGTATGTACACTACATGCCGGAGAGCTGGGAAGGTCGACTCCATTCGCATCAGGTAGGCGTCAGTACGATCTACTGAATGCTTGAGGCTTACCGCTTCCCCCCAGATACATGCTGAATTCAGCAAGATGTTTCAGATGAAGCTGGCCATTTTTGCGCAAGAGATCGTGTCGGTCATCTTGACGCCCTTCATCCTCTTCTTCTCGCTGCCGCCGTGCGCAGGCAAGATCATCGATTTCTGCCGAGAGTTTACCGTGCACGTAAGCGGCATTGGCTATGTCTGCTCCTTTGCCGTCTTCGATTTCAAGAGGGAAGGCAATGTCAAGGCAAGTCTTTCGGAAGTCGATTTGGCGTCATCTAATACTATCGACTGCCAGGTGGACGGCGCTGCCGATCAGAGCACCGCTTCTCGACTCATGGCGCAGGAGAACAAGATGGAGCAAAGTTTCCTCCACTTCAAGATTACCAATCCTGAATGGCAACCTTCGGATCCCGCATCCATGCTTCTCTCTCGCATTGCGGACGGCGAAATCAATTCCCAGAGACTGAAAAGTCCTTTCCGCCTGCGCAACGGAATACTCAGTCCAACGCAGTTGGGCAGCAGTCGCACCGCCAAACTTCACGGGGATGTACCTATTGCCGGCGGTGAGGAAGATCGACTGAAGCAGAGGTCGATGGTGTATGAGGCAGCACTACAGCGCAGCCTGCTGCTAAGGAGCGGAGCAACTGGATCGCGAATGGCACCGACTGGCCGTAGCTCCCGCCTTCAACCAATGCAGGAGGCACCTGAAGTCGAAGATGAAGATGGTTGGGAGACGGCAAAGTTGGGGGAAAGGCTCCACGATCAAGATCAATTGCAGGCTTCCGCGGAAGGAGATGCTGGACCTGGAATGTTGGGATTGATTCATCAGGTCATCAAGAAGTAACGGGACGAATAGCCGCTACGCAGTGATGTATGTGTCTGAATTTATACTAGGTTGTAATTCATGATTGTAGTATCACATCAGCGAGACATGCATAATATGAACCGTCGTCCTGCCTCGACGGTCACTACGGCTCGGTCCCCTTCGGCAACGAGAGACGATCCAAGGCTTCATCCTTCACCAATCTTGAGCAGTCGTACACATCAATCTTGTGATTCAATCCGGGATGGCCATGAATGGCGAACGAACCCCCAAAGCCGCCTTCTGAATTGCGCACCAGGAAGAAGATCTCCTTGACTCTCGAATGGAGCAGCGCCATGGTACACATGACGCATGGTTCGTGTGTGATGAAGAGCGACAGACTGGTGAGAAGATAATCCGCACCGTTACGGGAAGCCATCGTCTCGGTGAAGGGAGACTGGGTTCGAAGATTTGCGATCTCGGCAACACATTCCATCGCAGCGTGTTTCAACGGATGCTTCAGCGAGACACGCCTGTCTGTGGCGCCGGCTCGCATGTTGAGTGTCGGGGGAATCATATCTGGATCATTTGGGAGAGCGCGCTCTGGTGCAGCCGAGGCCATGGCCGCTACGGGCAGTTCACCGGCATCTACTGCTGATTGGGCCAATTCCAGTATTCTGTTTACGCCTTTACGAATCCAAGCCTTGCGTGTCACGGTCCAAGGCAGGTCTGCCGGATTCTGCGGCGCGGCATCGAGCAAGACTGGCCACAGCTTTGCCTTTTCTGCAACATCGGCTAGATCTCTGGCGTATGTTGCGGGCACAGTCGTCTGCACGAGCTCGCATTCCGTTAGAGAGGTGTTAAAGTCGGCCAACTCGCGTTGAAGGGCATCGTGCGTGATGATGGACGTCGGGGCAATGGCGATGGAGATTTTGCCTTGCTCTGCGAGAAGCTGTTAGTCTTGAAAAACGAAAAGCGCGTCGTGCCTACCTTTCTGGTGATTGACCCGCTTGAGATGGTCCAGAGCAAGGAAGCGCTTCTCGTGGAGTCTAAGGTATCTATGGCCGCATGTGAGTATTGGGGAGATACCAGGGACCCGAGCGAGCACTTACTTTAATACAAGCGGAACGAGCTTCTTGTCCGTTATCGATACTGTCCAGACTTCCACTAGAGGCGATTATCAGCTGCTGCAACTTCACGCGGGCCATGTCAGCTTACTCGCGTGATCGCCGTCGTTCTCCTGCGCTTCAACAGGACCTCGTATACGCTTGACAAGGTTCCATGCACCTACATGCTCCTGTTTATCGCCGTTGCTCAGGGGGACGTCCAAGCGCTTTTCCTGCTCGATATCACTATCGTCTACCGCGATTGCCGGGACTAGATTTAACTTGGCGAGGGCAGATGCGTATTCCGAGGCAGAGAGGGAAGACGAGTTGTCTACGGCTGGCAGCTCTTGGGTGGCAGGTGCAGCGGCTTGTTTGTCGAACGCGGGCACATCCATCTTCTGCTCGTCTTCGGCGTCTGCCTTTGGCTTCTTGACTTTTTTCTCTCGCTTGGACTGTTTGCGGGCTTTCCTGTCTTGATATTTCTGATCTCCCGTGGGGTCGATCATCTGCTCTGGGACGCTGCTGGCTGCTGCGGCCTTGCTGGTATGGGATTGGCCGGTGACATCTTGAGCAACCGTGCGATCCTGAGGTGCGGATGTGTCTTGATCTTCCTCTTCATCGCACATCGGCGCGATCCACTCTGGTTCGTTGACCTGATCCTTTGCAACGTCTCCCTCCTTCTTGTAGTTGGGCGAGAACCACAGTTTGGACTCGTCGGCAGAATAGCAGATGCATAGTTCATCCCCCTTGGCAATCGGTTTGATAGTACGGAAGACGAGTTTGGGATACTTTTCCGGTTCGGATGACGGCGGAGCCACTCGCGTGAACATGACATTCGGTTGAGGAGAATGGTTAAACATAGAGGCTAAGCGGCCTCGAAATTAGCTTCATTGGAGATAGGCGCCCAGAGGACCTACCTATGCCGAGCCCGACACCCATCCCGCCAGCAGTCCAGTTGAACCCATACCCGCCGAGCACTCCATCATCGAGCTTGCCGTCGTCCCATTCCCTTTTCGTGAGAACCAATACGGGAGACTCTTCGACGATGGTCTGCGCGGGAATGTCACTGGTCGCGAAAACGCCTCGGCCGGCGGAGGGCGTCGTCTGGATCTCGAGCGAGAGGGGGTTCAGCCGGAATGCCTCGGGCGCTCGCGTCAGCTGTGCGCCCGCGGCCTCTTCGGACACTTGCGACGATTCCTCCTCGACCTGATCGACCGCTTTAGGCTTTGGCTTGACGTCAAAGTCGAATCCCGGTTCATCCGCCGAGCCGACATTGATGCGGGACAGCGCCGTCGTCGGCGTCCGCATCGATAACGAGCTCGGCATAAAGCTAGCCTTGTGTGTCAACGAGGGTGGCGCTGGAGATCGGGTGATCTTGAAGCTGTTGCTCGGGGAAAGGCTGACGCTGATGCTCGACGAGGATGCCTTTCGTGCACGGGTCTTCACGGCTTCGGATGCGGGCGGCGGGACAAACGAGGAAGCTTCGTTGAGCGGGTCCGATGTTGGGGGTTCGGCCGTCGCAACGGCTGTAGGCGGGACTTGAGCAATTTCCGGAGATTGCTCCACGGCGGATGTCTCATCTACGTTTGGCGTCGATTGCAAAGGTTCAACATGGACTCTTTCGACGGTAGATACCTCGGGCATAGTCTGCGTGCGGCATGAGCGACAATGACTCGGTGCCACACGGCCCGAGCTTACATTTGGATCCAACGGCACCGGCAACGCGGAACCATCCGGATCATCGCCAATTCGCCCTTCATCCTCCTGCACGCTCGGCAACGGCACCACGACCCCTTGCCCCTCCTGCCGACTCAACCTCGCAAACACCTCGTGCAGACTCTTGACCTTTTCCTCGCTCGCGCGCCTGCTACTCGCCACCAAATCCCCGAGCGTCTGCAGCGCGGCGATCGCCCCGATCTGGGCTTCCTCGGGCGATGCCGCTTGTTCGCATTCCGTGGTCGCGCGCGCAATGACGCCGAGCGCCGTGACGAGGTTGACGTTGATCTGGTGGGTATCCGTCGCGATGAGTTGACAAGCGTGTTTGAATGCCATGTCGCCCTCTGATGCGCGCGAGGAGAGGGACTCTTGCAGGGCGATACAAGCGTGGATCATGGCGTGGGTTTCGTCGCTTGCCGGGTGTCGTAGCGTGGCGAGGAGGCGATTGACGATGGCCCGGCTTGGCGTGCCGGTGGAGGTGGTACCGGACGCGTGAGATTGCGTCGGTGATGCGCGGCCGTGGAGCTTGGCGGGAACATGTTCGTTCCGACCGGTATCCGCACGCCAAGCGTCGCCACCAACGACGCTGCTCAACGGCCGCGGGCGCGTCGCTTCGCGGCGGAACCGCCTTTCGGGCCCAAGCGTATCCCGAAAGGAAGACATGGACGTCGACGAACGGATATACGTCCCCGCGGACATCCGACTTGCGGGACGCATGACGTCCGCCGTGGCCGGGTGCGCGCGCGCAGCGGGGCGCGAGGGCGTCGTCATTTCCTCGAGCAGTGCCGCGCGGCGTCGGCGGCTTTCCGCGCGCTCGAGGTCGGGTGATGCCGGGGATTCGGTCGCGGCGGCGGCAAGGGATGCGGGACCGAGGCGCGGGCGAAGCGGGGAGCCTGCCAAGTGGAGCGTGGATGACCGTCGGACGGACATCGTCGGCGAGTGTTCGGCACGTGAATCGGCGAGATGAACGCTCTCGGAACGACGGAACGGGGCATCCCGTGCCGGCGAGGCGCGGTGCGGGGCATCGGGAATGTCGGTGTATTGCGAGAGCGAGGAATGGGAGCGCGAATGGGTCTGCGAGGCATGAGCGACAGCACACGTACCCCTCGCCCGGGACTCACCATCCGAAACTCTTTCGGCAAGGCTGCACGCTCAAGAGCGACGGCGTACCCATCCCCTGCCATCCACCGTTCGACCTTACCCGTCGTCGGTTCCGGTCGGTGCGCGCGAGACGATCCCGCGACGTCGGGCGGCGGCTCGGACGCATACCGCTCGGCACGCACGCTCCGCGGGACCCACCGGCGCGGCTCACCTTTACGCGGGGTCGTCGACTGTTGCGCCACGTCGTCGTCGTCGTCCGACGTGAACGACTCGCTTGCGGTGGAATAAAAGTCGCGCGGCGTGGGCGTGTGGGCGCGTGTGTCCGAGCGCAGGGATTGACGGCTCTCGGCACGACGGGCGAGCGGGGAGGGGGATGAGGTGTGGGATACGTATGGCTGGCGTGCGGGACTTGGGGTGTACGTGATGCGGGGCTCGGTGGATGGGCTGGATGTGGATACGCGATGACGGGATTCACGAAAGGATGGTTGATACGACGACGACGACGACGATGACATTCGATGTCTCGACTAGCACGGTATAAGCACGTCTACCCCTCCTCCCCGACCAACGACTCACCTCGTCATCCCTCGCACCCGACGGCTCGTCATCCCTTTGTGCGCCCGACGAGACGCGCTGCATGAGCCGTGAAAACGGGGACGGCCGCGAGGGGAATCCGACGGCGGCGGCGTCGTCGTGGGCTGCGCTGAGCCGACTGCGGCTGCGCGAGGGAGCCAGCATGGCGGGAGGGTGTGCGATGGACGTTGGGGATGGGGATATGGCGGCTCTCGTGGCATGAATGGAATGGAATGGAATGGAATGGAATGGTTGGATGCAATGAACATTCTCGACTGCTACGGGTTCTCGGCAGCCAGGTGCGCCCGAACACGGTTGGCCATCGACTCGTATTCTACCGCAGCCTCGAGCCTACAACCACCACCTACGGAAACGACCCGCTCCCGCTCACATCCACCGCCCGCGCGCCCTCCCTCAACCCAACACCCGCGACGCCCCACCCCAACGCCCGCTCACCGCGCCAGACACCGCGAACAACCCTGATACATTCCCGCGCGAAAATCTCGCCAAAGCCGAGCATGACGCCGTTGATGAAGGGCAAGACGACATTGATGCCCACGACGGCGGCGATCCGGGCCGGGGTGAGACGCGAGGTAAAGAGTGAGAGGGTGAGCGAGGGGGGTTGCTCCGGGTGCGAGGGGGGTTGCTCCGGGTGCGAGGGGGGTTGCTCCGGGTGCGAAGAGGCGGGCGCTCGAGAGGGTTCCGCGCCGTGGTCGGCGGGTCCTTGCGCCTTGGCTTCCCGCTTGGCAGCCTCGGGATGCTTTGGGCCGCTCGCCTCGCCCGCGTCCTTTTCCTCGGCCGCCTTTTGCGCATTACCCTGCCACGCATCGGCAACGGCTTCCCGCGCGTTCGAGGCATCGCCGCCCGTCGTCGAGGCGCTCAAGAGGTCGGCGCGACGTGTGGCGGATGCCGGGGTCGGGTTGAGGTTGCCGGTGCTGTGCGTGACGGCTTCCGTCGCCTGGGAGATTTTCTGCGGCGCGGTTCAGCGGCGCGCGCCTTGGGGAAAAAGAGGAATGAACACACCTGTAAGACCTCGGCAGCCTTGTTCCCATCGCGACCACCATGATCACCCGCGACCATATCCCTTCCATCCACCTCGACGGGCTCTTCCTCCTCAAACTCGCTCCTCTCCTGCACGGGCACGCCCGCGGCATGATGCGCTCCCTGCGCGACCTCCCACGCACTCCGGACGGCCGCCCACCGCTTCTCATCCGCCCCTTGCCGATGCGCAGCATGAACCTTGCTCTGTTTCTTGCCCCCAGACTGCAACAGCTCCCTAACCTTGCTCTCCACCTCTTCATCCTCTGCTTCCCTCCTCACCCGCTCACGCTCCGCCTTGTCCTCATCCGCCGCCCGCTTTCGCTCCGCCGCGAGCTCTTCCTCGAACCGCAAGCGCGTGCTCTCACTCTTGGCGCGCGCATCGGCACTCTCGGCGCGCCATCCTTCGAGGTGCTTGTCGAGGGTGGATTTCCAGTCCTCCGGGTTGGTCACGGCCGAGGGATCCTCGGACGGGCCGCCGGTGGACTCCTCGGAACGGACGACAGGATCGGGCGCTTCCGCGTTGGTGTTTTCGCGGCTGGGGATGATCAGTTGGTCGACTTCTGTGGCATCCGTTTGAGATGTATGGGAGGGTTTGGGCTCGGGCGCGGGACTGGGCGGGGGCAGGCTGAACGAGGAGACAAAGGAGGACTGGGAGGGGTGTGAGTAGGGGTTTGTGGGGAGAGGAGAGAGAGAGAGAGGGGACGTACGCCGAGGGAATCGTTGTCGTTGGGAGAGTCTGACATGGTGGTGGTGGTGGTGGTGGTCTGCGGTACTCGGTAAATGGATCCAAGAGGGACGCGGCGCATTCCACGCTCGCTCCTTGTTCTTGTTCTCGTCGCATTGGCTCGCTCGCTCGCGGGCGCATCGCCGATGGCGACATTGGAAACCCGAATTATTAATTCATTCCCAAGATCGGCCGCCGAGGCAGTGATGAGGTAAGCGGCTCCTCCCCGGAAGCAAAACCCTCGGCGGCGTGTTTCAGATTCATGAGCAGCTGCCCTTCCCTTCGCTGGGTGCTGTCCGCCCGCCTGCCCTCCCTGCCCCAATAGATGCTCACGCTTCACCCCGCCCCGCCTCCGCTCTACAGCTTTGCCACGCCCACGCGCGCCCTCCCGCCCGGCACAGAGCTCCTCGCTTCCCCGCCGCTCTGCGTCATCCCCCTCTCCGCCGCGCACCCGCACGCGAACCGATGCTGGACGTGCCTCGACCTCGTGGAGGAACCCGTCGTTTGTGGGAGGTGTAGGGAAGAAACGTACTGCTCCCGCGAATGTACGTCCCTTGACCTTGCTTCCGTGGGGTCGGGCTGATGAGCGACAGGTAAACAATCCGCATGGGAAACGTATCATTCGGCGATATGCAGGAGCCTTCCAGCGGTACACTACGCGCTCGCCGCGTCCCGCTTCACGTCGGCGCAATCCCACGCGGCGTTACTCTTCTTGAAATTCGTCGCTTCGGAATTCCGCGACGACCGGCAGGCGATCGATCGTCTGAGACGATACACCGATCAATCCATCGACGAGATCCGCGCGCAGTCGGCGCAAGGACACCTCGATACGTTCCTGCACCTTCTCCCTCGGCCGCTCGCAGACCCGGACCGTCAACTCATCGTTCTCCTCCTCGCCAAATGCCGATTCATCACCCACGCCGGGCTTGGGGACCGCGAATTGGCATTCTTGCTGGCGCGCTTCGCGGGCAACAATCACCTGGTATCCGACGAGCGGCTGGGCCCCATCGGACACGCCATCGTACCAGAGATATCCCGCCGCGTAAACCATGCGTGTGCGCCCGCCGGGGTGATGGCGCCCGCGTGGCACCCGGACACCAAGACGCTCACCCTAAGCGTCCGTCTCATCCGACCGCTCACGCCGGGCGAACCCGTACGTCCGCCCCCGCCTCCCGCCTCGTCCTCGCCGGGCTAGCTAACTGGCGATCCTCAAAAGGTAACCATTCCCTACCTCGACCCTATCCTGCCCCTCGCCGACCGTCAAACGTTCCTGCGCGAACGATACGGCTTCACCTGCGCGTGCACGCTCTGTACGTTCCAGGCTTCCTTGCCGCCCGCGATCCGCGCCGGGGCGGACGACGAGGCCAAGCCAGAGACGCTAGAACGGATATTTGACGCATATGTGCGTCGGCCGATGGATCGCTTGCGCGCCGACGTACGCCGTGGGACGGCGACGGCGACGGCGACGGCACAGCGCGCGTGGTTGCCGACTCGGCCGCGAATGGACGCGCTCCCGCGGGATGAGGTGGCTTGTTTGAGTTCTACGGTGGTGCAAGCGTTGACGAGCATGTTTGGCGAGGCGTGTGAGCGGCGTCAATGGTCCTGGGCCCGGGAGACGGGCCAACACGTGTTGGGCATTTATGTAGTCGTGTACGGCTGGCGACATCCACTCGTCGGTACGCCGCGTGGTCATTCCCCCCCCCCGCCTTCCGCACCCCTTCAGCGCAGCTAACGCACCGCCGCGCGCGCGCACATACAGGACTCCACCTCGTCTCACTCGCCCAAATCCGGCTCAACGATTCCCCGGATTCCACAACGGCGCTCGAGGATGCGACGCTGTACGTCCGGTTCGCGCGCGAGTGTTTGCAAACGGGGACGAGCATGCGCGGGATGCGCCGTGAGGGGAGGTGCGCCCTCGCGGACGAGGTCGGCGAGGTTGAGCGGGCGTGTGAGGCTCGTTGGCGGGAATACCGCACGGGCGAGGGTTTATTGACGTAGATGGCGGTCGCGTCGCATCTGGTGCGGAGAGAGAGCGAAAGAGAGGTGAAATGGTGTAAGCTCCGCGTCAGCGGTCGGATGGAATAGTCATGCATGTGCGATGAACACGAATCTCAGCGTATCGGGAGAATGTGGATACATGGCGTGTGCGCGGGAACGCGATGCATCGTGTGGGATGCTCTCGTTCGAGCGTATCAAGTAGGGCAGGGGAGTTGGAAAGGCTCCCTGGAGGTGGACAAAGGGATCGCGAGGGCCAAAGACGTCAAGTGCAGATCGCGAATGGCCATACGGTGGATGGCTGCCCATTGGCGCGATGCTGAAGAGATCGCCTCGCAGACGACGGAGTACCCAAGGGCGCGCAATCCGAGTGGGCAGGACGTGCATGAGGTGAGTCTGCACTCTGGACTCGACCGAGTGTTCAAGAGTGATGGATCGATCCTGATCCTGATCCTGATCCTGGGAATACCGATGTATGGAGTCTATCATCCTTTGAGCCTGCGGGGGTCACTAGAGCTCGTAGAGTGAGACACAGACCTGTCCCCATGGATCCGGAACTCGGTCAAAGAGCTGACGCTCGCACGATCCCGACATCGTAGCCCCGTCGAGTGATGGTCGACGCGATGGAGACGACGCGCACCAGGCGTCTGCCAGCCAGAACAGAATGCAGGGCGGTACGTCGCGACCTTGCGGACACTGAAACGGCAGCCCATTGAAACCGGAAATCACGACCGCGCGATGACTGAAGAACTATGTATTGATTATGACCCTAGGGAATACAAGTGCATGAAGTTTCATGCTTTTTGGCCTGCTGCGCGCGGCGCTCAAGCAGATCTCGGGGCAATACAAACGTTCGTCGTGGTGGATACAGTGAGGGTGACGTGGGATCCGAGGTATCGACAGCCGGCAAGTTTGCAGCGGAGCATGGCGAATTCAATTCCCAGCATCCCGTGCGGCGGTCTAGTCGATTCGATGGATTTACTCGAAAGAGATGGTGGTGTTGCCGAGAGGGACGGCAGTGGCGTTGGTGAAGCTGGTGGCGTTGATCATCGAGCCGTTGTAAGCACCGACGATGACGAGCTCGCCCATCTGAGCGACGGCGGCGTAGAGCTCAGCGAGAGTCTGGTTTCCGAGGTCGACGGTGACGGTCGGGATCGGGGCGGCGACGCTCGAGATGACAGTCGAAGGGGCGGCCGAGGAGGAGGGAGCGACCCAGGCGGAAGACGAGGCCTGAACAGATGAAGACGGAGCGACCCAAGCCGAGGAGGAGGAAGAGGCCTCAGCAGACGAGGAAGGAGCGACCCAGGCAGAGGACGACGCTTCGGCGGTCGTGGTAGGCGCGACCCAGGTGGAAGAAGGGGTCTCCGAGGTGCTCGGGGCAACCCAAGTCGAGGAAGGAGTCTCCGAGGTGCTTGGGGCGACCGAGGTAGAGGTGGGTTCAGGCGTGGACGAGGTCTGGGGAGCCTCCTACAAGTCGACGACGGGTCAGCGCTGGACCATTAGGAACCACCCAGATACATACGGAAGTGGCCGGAGCAGGAGCCGGGGCGGATCCGACAAAGTCCCAGTTCATCTACGCGAATCGTCAGCACTGGCATCGAGCGACAAGCGGCCGTTCTACTTACCTGGAAGACACCAACCGACGGGTCGGCAAAGTGGTTGAAGAGCGCCGGGGACATGTCCAAGTCTCCGTAGCCACAGCCCGGGCACAAGTCCATGATGGTGGCGGTGGCGGTCTTGCCGTTGGCCGAGATCTGGATCTGCTTGAAGCACTCGGGACCAGGGTAACCGCTGCCGTATTGCGGGGCGTTGAGCGCGACGATAAAGTCAGAATCGGACGAGTATTGACCGCACGCACCGAGACCTGGAAGAGCGAGGTCAGCTTGGCTCATCGCGACATGCCGCTTGCTCTACTTACCGGTGGCGTAGTAGGTGGCTCGTCCTCCAAAGTCTCGCTTGACAGGGGAGGCGGCGGCAAGGGCAGCAAAGGCAGTGATGGCGACAGTAGAGAAGAACATTTTGACGTTTGTGTGAAAGATTTTTGACCGAGCAAAGAGTGTGGCGAGAGAGTGAAGGGTGGTCTTGTGTGGCCGTAAAGTGAAAGTAGCTGAAGAAAGCTGTTGCGGATGATGGATGTCGAATACCAGAACAAGACGTCTCATCGTTACATGTTATATACCTGTCTATTGACTTGAGCGAGTCCTACGCCGCAGTTCCATTCTTGGTTGCCATCTGCTAGAAAAAGACAATCAGAAGGGCAAGTCCGTGGACGGCATGCGATATCGTTTTCAGGGTTCACAGTTTCAAGTGACTTGAAGATGGTCCATGAGCCTAGCATGCTATCTACTGGCTTGTCTGTCTGGGTAGGCAGTCAAGCTGGCAATGAATTGTGGGGTAGTGCGGGCTCTCTTGTCAAAAAGGACCGCCGAGCTCGGACAAACTCCGCAGCGCGAAGCAGGCGAAGCAGATCTGCATAAACCTATATCCAGCCTATATCGCCAGCTTGGATGGCCATGCGGAAGCTGCCACCCACGAAAATGCCTTCGTTTCACGAGGCCGAGGTTCTATGAGAACTCCTGCACGCCAGTTTCATTAGCTATTTCATCAGAACGTTGACAGGACCCCAATTCTGTTCAACCAATTGCAAGCTCGAAATGCCCTCTCGTCTCCCGTCGTTTGCCGCCGTCAGTCACCAGTTCTGAGTCTGATGCCGGACTTAGCCATAGAAAGCTCTGATTAGAAAGCTGTGAAGACCTCCTCAAAAAACTTCTTTGAGGCTTCTCTGCTGCAGTCTTGAAGGCCGGGGAGTTGATGTCACGTGATCGATCACGTTTCGCCGGAGCTGCGGAGTAATTTGAGCCCGTTGAGATACTGCGGTCGGAAAGATGTCTCGATATCCGGTTGAGCTCTGCATTGATCGATCAGTGAGGTTTTAAAGCTGGTTTGCCATTGGCAAGCAAGCAACGAGGAGGAATTGCCGAGAGACTCTACAGTATTCGAAGCTGTATTCATCGTGTGGCTCCGCGTTGGGCGATTCTCCAGGCGAAACTACCTGCAAGTTCGGGCTCTATCAAGAAACGGCGATAAAGAGCTCAATAAGGGATCAACTGACACCGTACACAAGTTCCGACGCGTCGCTACAGCGGAGCTTACAGCGGAAGCTCCGTAATAGCAAATCAGTGAAGATCTTTGAGTGCTGTCGCCATCAGAAACGTCCTGTGAATCGTAGTAGACAAGGAGCTAGACGAGGAAGCTTGCCGTCTCTTTAGGCAAGCGCTCAAGCTTGTCGAGACTTTACCAACGACATGAAGACAGTCATGAAAGCTGTTATGAAGACCGATTTCAAAGCTGAAGACGAGCTCGCCGAGCTGCTCGCCGCCAGTCCCAAGTTATGCTTGGCAGTCAGTCACCTGAGCGCCCCGCACGAATCTCCGCACGGCTATCAACGACGCGACCTATGAAGATTTCTGGGGTGATCAGCTGGGGTGATCTTGCATGCACCCTATCCCGCACGCGGCCCACTGTGACGAGAACTTTATGCATGTACGGCACAAGCGAGACAGCGAGAGAATTTGCATATCGTCTCGAGCTCTCAGAGTTTGAGCTAACAGGCTGGAACGGGCTCGACAATCCCTTGACAACGTGTGGATGGCAATAACACGACATGCCGTCATTCAGGCGCGGGAACGTGCTGGCCGCTGGTATATCGTGTTGAAAGCGTGCGCCATCAATACGGGTAACTCCTAGACACCACATTCAAAGCAATTTCTGGGGTACCGGGATCAGCGTTCACCATCGATACAGGTTGAAATGCCTTCTCTTGATATGGATGGCTCGAAGCGCGGACTCCAGGCCGTCAAGAGCCCGTTGTCGCCACCTTGCTTGGTCACCTTGTAGTCGGACCTCAAATTATAATAGCAGTGCCGTCTAGACAAGTGATCCCCCTTCTGAGCCTGCGTCCTTCTCTCTTCTCTTTGAATACTCTCACCCCACGTTCCTTTCTGGCTATCAAAATGTTCGGCCTTAGCAAGTTCGCGTCCTTCTTCGCCACGGTGGCCATTCTGGCCACCAGCTTGACATATGCTGCACCGCTCGACGAGGAGACCCGAACTCACGTTCTCGAGCCCCGAATTGACCACTACGGTCGAGCGACTTGGTTCCATGTCGGTTTGGGTATGTTCATACTCCACAGCTGCGGGAAATACGACTGATCCTTGGCTTTCCAGGTCACTGCGGTGGATGGTCCAACGATGATGAATTGGTCGTCGCTATTCCGACTACCCTCTACGAGCGCAATGGAGGAAGCAACTGCGGTCAACGAGTGTAAGCAGCATAGAGGGCATGGAAGAAGAAGAACGTCTATTGACCTGTCTGCCCTTCCACCAGTTCCATCACCAACACTGCCAATGGACGCCATGTTGAGGCTCGAGTCCGGGACAGCTGCCCCCCGTGTGGCGAGGACGACCTCGATCTTTCGCCCGCTGCCTTCAAGGCTCTTGGACACCTGGACGAGGGAGTTCTCTCTATCAAGTGGAACTTCCGAAAGAGGGACTAGATCAGCTCGCTTCCACCCAAAAGCACATAGTCGCTAGTCGACCATCAATGACGAGTCAACCGACGCTCCTTTCACGCCAACTGTATCCACCAAGGAAATCTCCATGTCTTATACGACTGCTGAGCAGTAGAGTACTCTTGCAGGTCATTCATAGTTTTACATCCTCATATCATATCTATCATTGCGATCCTCTATGACAATGGGGGAGTCATTTTTCATGATGCATGCGTTGCGTCGCATGCCTTGCCGTTATACGCTTCAGCTGAACCGTGAACCGACCTGGTAAGAACATGCTCACGACCTCCTCCCTGATTTATGGCAACTGAGTGCCTGTAAACATCGGTCGAAGACGACCTTAACGTCGATCGCTGCGAAACCGCGCAGCCGGAAGGAAGTCCAAACCTGAAACGCAAGTTGCAATCTGCGCGTGCGCGTTGATCCCACGCGCTCCGACATGCCTTTCGTTCCGAGTCCTGCGGAGCAGGGACGAAGAGCATTCGCGAATATAGTACAGGCAAAACTGATAGTCCCCTCCGGAAGTTCTGTAGACGAGGTGCCGGCTGAATATGTCCGCCGCCGTACTCCGGTTTGGTTACCATCTATCGTCATCACTTGGCCATGAATACACCCATCTACATCGGCTCATCCTCGTCATCCCTGCGCTGCACCTCCTCCAAAAACTCCTTGACACCCTCCCCAGCCCTAGCACCCAATCCAAGACCACCAATCACCCCTGCCAGTCCCCCAGTGCGCAACGCCGCATCAAACGCACGCACAGCTTCGACCCATTGCGGCGCCGAGAAGAGGTCGTGCAGTTCTTGAGGCGTCGGTGGTGAGGAGAGGGGAATGTCCGAGGGGAGGAAGGGCTGTAGACGGCTGATGAGGGAGGGGTTGGAGACGAGGATCGGCGTGATAGTCTGCGGGGTGAGAATATCTGCGAGGTTTGCATCTGTGGGAAACGCCTCAGCATGGCGTAACGTCGTGCGTATTGTGGGGACTGACCTTCCTGCGCTCCGCCTGCCGCTCGCGTGCCCTGCAGGACCGCCGCCAACGCTCCCAGCTGCGCCTCGGAGAATTGGTATCCCTGCGCGGCGGATGGCGTGTCTTCGGGGACGTCGCGGATCCCCGTAGCACGCTTCGGGGCCGGTGTTGCCGGGATTGCGGCGCCGGCGGTCGATGTCGGTGCGGGAGTGACGGGTACTTGGCGTGAGTCCGAGGGGGTTGGGCCTTCGGCTTGGATGGAGATGGATGCTGCATCTGCGACGTCAGGCATTGGAGGAGGATCTAGGGTTTCCCTGTGAGAGGGACAAGGACACACTTCGAGTCAACACTTCTATTTTCATTAATACGTACAACGGTGTATGTACAACCCCAAACGACGCGAGGATAAGGGAAAGGTCTATTCTACTGACCCGGGAAAGCTGTCGGGGTTCTGGAGGAAGACGTTGATCGTGCGTGCGAAGCGGTCGTATTTCGTCGCGTCTGCATCCTGGAACCAGTACTACGCAAGGGCGATTAGTGGATGTTGATCTGTAGGTGTCTTGGGGAGCTTACGAAAAGACGTTGATCCGAGCTTGAAAACTTGAAGACGTAGGTTCGACCCGTGGCATCCGAGGCGACTTTCTCGACGTGGACGTCATCTGGGAAAAGGAGATATTCCCTGCAAGGGCGTCAGCGTCGGGACCCCTCACCAAAAGATTCAACGCACTCTCGTTCGGTTGCACTTCCTGGCTCACGACTTGTCCACACTTGAAGGCGTGTCAGCCTATGAACACGGGAGGAAGCTTTGAAAGTGTACACACCGAGTTGCGCGAGATCATCCATCAGTTCAAACTCGAGGGTTCCCTTTTCGGGCGAGGGGTCGACCCAATTTGAGTCCTCGGAGCGGCGAGTTGCGCGGCCTGCTTTGTATGAGAGCATGGGCATTTTGACTTGTTGTGTGACGGACGGTGAATGAGCGGAGTGAGATATGGTGGACGGCTACATGCGAGATGAGAAGAATGGATGAAGGGGGGATGAATAGAAGCATGGATGGTGAGCGATCGTCATCGTCTCCCGCTGACTCAGCAGCAATCGGTGGAAAATCGCAGCCAAAATGTCGGCGCGAGAGCTGATTTGACGCGCTGATTCTGTTCGTTTTGCAGTCTTTTGCCACCCTGCCCGTTGAGTCACCAATGTCCGCTCAAGTAAACGATCGTGAAGGCATTGATGCCACTCGCAACGGTTTCGCGTCAGTCGGGACGAATGCGAACAGCACTGAACCCAATGTTCGACTTGCTCCAGCCAGCGAAAGCGAGCCCCCAACGGTTGGAATGCAATTCTATTCCTTTGCAACAGCCAAAGACGCGCGGGAAAGCGTGAAAGTTGACGCGCGATCGACAGTTCTCGACGATAGACCGTAGAAGATCAATCAACTACCCATTCATCGGCCTCCCTTTCGTTTCCACGACACCAGTCATCACGCCATCATGTCAGACTCTCCCAAGTCCGCACGCACGGCATTCAAACCGATCAGCAAAATGACATCCCGCTCCATCCTGCGTGACCGCAACCCGCCAAACCCGCAGCCTGAAACTGAGCTTCATGTGGTCACGCCCGCACGAAACAAGATTCAGTCGTTCTTTGGCAAGGTTGACCGCGCATCGAGCAGGACGCCGCCGCCGGCTGTTCCGGCGATTCCTGCACAGCATCGGGTCCAGGGGACACCGGGGGTCGCGGAGGGGAAGATGCGCGGCTACGATGTCGGGACGATGATTCAGGAAGACATTCCGCCTCCGCCCGTTCCAAAAATAAGAGCAGGCATGACGCCCGAAGCAAGGACGAGGCTGATGCCGACGCCGAAACCGCTGCCTCCGTCGAAGCTCCGCTCGCAAACTTCGTCAACGCCCGGAACGACGATGCGGCTCGTTCCGCGCAAGAGCGTCAGTCAGTCGATTGCGGTGGATCCTTTTGATCTGCCGCTGCGTACAGATGAGGCAAGAGAGGCGCTCGCAGATGTAAGATGGCAAGAGCTCGGCAGCCAAAGCAGTCATGAAACAGTCCTCGTGACCGTCCGGTAAGCATGCCGGCACTCCTGTCTCAACCTGTCATCATAATCATTCAAACCCCTCAGAATCCGTCCTCTCGACCCCACCAATACACACGACTCCAACGCCTGGTCCACCCCCATCGACGCCGGTTACCCACTTCCACGCACCGTCCGCCTCGCTGACGGAACGCGCAAAGAATGGGCCTTTGATCAGATCCTACCCGCGGGAACGACCAATGCGCAGGCTTACCTCGCCAGCGCACTGCCTCACGTCCGCGCCGCGATGCAGGGGTACAATGCCGTCTGTTTTGCGTATGGGCAGACGGGATCCGGCAAGTCGCATACGATGACGGGAACGGTGGATGCGCCTGGTGTGGTGCCGCTTGCGGTCGATGAGATCTTCCAGATCATTCGGAATGGCAGTGATAGGGAATGGGTGCTGAGGGCGAGTTATCTGGAGCTTTACAACGAGACCTTAGTGGACCTGTTGACGCCCGTGGGGAGCGGCGCCGGAGAGATTCAGATCTTGAACGGCAAGAAGGAGGGCGAGGTGCAGATCAATGGGTTGACGGAGATGATCGTCACAAATGTCGCCGAGGTGCGCAAGGTGTTGAGCATCGGAGATGGCAGGAGACGAACGGGATGCACGGACTGGAACGAACGGAGTTCGAGAAGTCATAGTGTGTTCCGGGTGGTGAGTGTCTCGACAACCCCTCGTAGACACTGCTGATGAGCGTTCCAGGTGATTGAATCCAGATCCAAGTCGGGTGGAGATGAGGATGGCCGGAAGCCCAACACCAAGGCGACTCGAATCAGTACCCTCGTACGTCCTCTCCGTCGCGAGTTTGACACCTGCTCATCCTTCACAGAGCTTGATCGATCTCGCGGGATCGGAAAAGGCAACGGCGAGCAAGGAGAGGAACGCCGAAGGTCGTCACATCAATCAATCGCAAGTCGTTGCGGTCTTCGTGTCGACATTTGGGCTGACATTGCATTGCGACAGGCTGTTGACGCTCAAGAACGTCATTTCGAAATTGGCAGAACAGAGCGCGAAAAAGACGTCGGGACATATCCCCTATCGAGATTCTAAATTGTTCGTCCCCCTCACCTTGAAATAACGACTTGATTCTCATAGACTATTAGGACGCGTCTCCTACAACCCTCCCTCTCCGGTGATGCCAAGATCTCGGTCATCTGTACAATCAATCCCTCTCAGAGCGCCATCGCTGAAAGTCAATCAACGCTCGCATTCGCGGCCGGCATCAAGCGTGTGGCCTTGCATGCGAAGCAGACCGAGGTCGTCGACCCCGCGGCACTAATTCAACAGTATCAAACGGAAATTGCGGATCTGAAGGTGAGTTGACCCTGCTTGGAGGGTGTTTGCAGAAACGTCTGACTTTGTTATGTGCCAGGCCAAACTCGCCGAGAAGGATGCCGAGATGTCGGAGGCTTCGCAAAGTGGATACAAGCGCATGACTGTCAAGGAGGTGAGCAAGTGTGATTCTTACAAGTGACTAGCGGCTGACGTCCAGATTCCAGCGCCAAGAAGAGGAATACCAGCGAAGTAGATTGCAAGAATTGAGGCGTTTGATCTTGACGTCGAGCAACGTGGAAGACGAGGAGACTGCAGAAGCAAATGCAAAGGTATGAAGACGGCGCAATGCACGGAGTGTTTGCTGATATTTCCGCTAGACTCGCCCGTTGAGTCCGACAAAGGTTAAGATACAGTACGAGGCTTCGTCGTTTACTGTAAGTACAATGCGGGACATAGTCTATTCAAGCACTGATCGAGCTTCATCAGCTGCAAGAGGAGCTATGCGTGTCGCAGGCCAAGGTACAGCAACAGGCACTCGAGATCGAGGGGTTGAAGCGTCAGCTGGCGCTTAGACCACAGAATGTTAACGAAGAGGTCGCAAGGTTGAGGCTGGAAGTCGATCAGCTCAACGAAATCATCAGTGAGTGTTCCGTCGGCAGAATTCAATAACGCTGACGTGTGTTTGCAGAGGACTATGAGAGCGAGATGCAAGAACCGAGCGTCAAACTCAGAGAAGACGTCGAAGCAGAATGGCTACCAAAGGTTCAGAAGCTGGAAGCTAGAGCCAAGGAGCGTGAGACCTTCTACAAGAGCCTGTACGACTCGGTACTCGAGCTCAAAAGCCAGAAAGCGCAGCTGAAAGAGGTGAGTAGAGAACATTCGCAGAGCCACCCCGCTGACACCTGTCCTCAGCGATGTCAAAAACTCGAAAGTATTTGTCACGAATACATCGCCATTTATGAGCCATCGCGCGAAGACCGCCTCGAGTATGATCCGGCGTCAGGCATCTCCGCCTCGTCATCGAGTAGCTCGCCCGTCATGAGTACTCTCTCGACTTTCAGCTCAGACGACGCGTTTACCACCAACCAACCATCCTCGAAACGTATCACGAGCGTGTCGATGGCGAATGTGGGCAGCAAACTCGCCATGTCAAATGTTGGTCGCAATGGAGGAGGTCTGAGAAGCCTCAAGGAAGACTCGGTGTTTGACCTCGCAAAGCGTGCCGCACTCGTCGAGACGGATGACGAGTTGTTCTAGGCAAGGAGGGCAGCGCCCACACTGTATTGTATTGAGGCTATCTTCTTTCGCAAAATTTTGTATGTCTCAGCCGTATTGTATTATCACTGTTTCAGGTCTGAGATACAGCCAACAAGGCGGACTGTTCATGAGCTGTTTCTGTCGAGCTGTCGGGAAAGGTGTGCCAGCCGTACTCTGTGACAACGACATGGCGATGAAGACCCAGCTAGCACTGACGGAACATGCCAAAGGGGTGGAATGAGTACCCGTGGAATCGACCTCGAATGGGATTATCAAATGCATGAATTCAATAGCCTTGCGAGCAGCGATGATTGGGATGGAAAAGCAGGAGATCACTATCTCCGCAGCGGTTTGGAATAGATCTTCGTTGTAAATTTTGCTCTAGACAGCACGACGATATAACTGAATCTCAAGAGAATGGCCGGTCGCATTGTCCGAGCCCGTCGGAGAATCGCAGATCCATGTAAGAAGCATAGCTTAGAAACACTACGCTCAGAGATCAGCATCCCCATTTTTGCCACTCATGGACTGATTGGAAATCACCCGAAATTTGGACACCTTGAGCTGAGGGTCCAGGTCTGCTGTAATCATTTGAGCTCGCTCACTGGGCGTTCTGCCCTCTGAAGAGTTGCTCCGCTCATGGACTTTGCTGGCTTGACCCAGCAATGCCTGCCTACTAGCCATCTAGTGCCGTAGATGCTTCAATTCTCTCTCAAGATCATTGGCATGAGCTATCGCTGCATCGCGCTTCGTATATGCTTCTTGCACAGACGTTCGGAGCTTTCGTACATCTGGGCATTCAGGTGATGGCGGAAGGGGCAGCGACTGACTGCTCGGACGCTCAATTTTGAACCGAGTTGTCCAAATCCTTTTTGACGGTCTTCAGCTGTCCGGTCCCCTGAGCAAAGATTAACGTCAATCGGAGGACTTGAGAATCCTCAATCTCACTGCGAATTGCTTACCTCTTGGACTTCGGCCTAAGCTCGCTTGAAAAGCTACTGCATGTGCAGGAGCGCTGATCCGTCGCTTATCTTCTGAGCATCGGCGTGCCCAGTTGGCGGAATTGGCGAGCCTGCCAAAGTAGTCTCACTGCTAGTATTGATCAGATCGTCGAGGGGCAGTTCGTGCGTATCAGATATTGCAAGGCCGCCCGCTGCCGCATCTGTTGATGTTATAGGCGGATTGGGAGAAGATGCGGATTGATCGACTGAAGCCGTATAGTTGTCGAATGGTCTCGCTTCCACGCGAGGGGTGTTTGGCTTGGTGTCTGGTTTTAGGGAGAGGCCACAGAGCATTCCTTTCGGTCGCTTCGTGCCGTTGTTCACCGCTGAGTTCGGCGTATAGGAGCCAGGCTGTAGCGAGTTTTTGCGCTCGCCGAGACCCTCATTCATCAAGCGTTCCTGAACATCGCTGATACCACGCGTAAAGGCATGCGAAGATAACGACGAGAGTTGCTGCTGCTGCAATTTGATGGCTCTAGAGGGCAAATGTCAAACCTTGCTCGCCTTCTGCGACTTTGAAACCCACGTTATAGACGGCTTTGACTGACCCCTCCCTACTTGAAAATCCGGCCGACTCTTGACGTCTGGGCTGCCGGTGTCTTTTCCATTGATTCGCCCTTCTTCTTCGGGGCCTTCGTTGGAGACCTCGGCGTCTTCCGGAGAGGCTGCCTCATCAGGACTAGTAACGCCGGATCGCTCGGACTCCGAACTCAGTATACTGAGCTTCTTCAATGCTTCCTGGTACTGCGCCTTCACGATCGACAGTTCCTCCAGCGTTTTTGCGTATTCTTGTGCTGTGGCGGTGGTTTCTGCTTCCTTAAAACGAGTTAATCTCGAGGTAAGGTCTGCAGTAGCGGAGACGGGCGAGCCAGGAACTTTTGTCGGCTCGTCGCCAGTTTCCCGAGTATCGTTCATGATGGCTCGACTGTTCTCGAAGTCCGGAGGTATCGAAGACAGAATATCCATTCGTTGCTGTAGCTGCTCCTGAGCGAGTTCGAGGCGTTCATTCGAAGTTTGAACTTTGTCTCGTTCATCCACCAATAGTGTGCATTCTCGCATCATTCTATCGAACTTGACTCGCAACTCGCGCAGTTGTCCATCCTTTGCGACAAGTTCCGCTCGTAGACGATCCTCCGCCGCTGCATGCAACGCGTGGTTGTCGGCAACTTCCTCTTGATGAGATGCCAATTCCAGATCTGCGACCTGTCTCGTAAGATCTTCTATGCGATCGTCCGAGGTTTCCAGTCGATTCTCAAGTTCCGAGAGATAGGTCGCGTTGCGCGCCAGGGCTTCCTCCTGCCTACGCAATTCCTCTTTCAGGTTTTGCACTGTCAAACTGACAGCGCCCTCTGCCGACGTCGACTTTGACTGTGTTTCAAGTTCTCGCCCACGGGCCTGTCAACAAACCGTTGTCAACTAAACGATGAGACTGTTAGCCAACAGCTATTTACCTCGAGCTCCCGCTCCCCTTCAGCATACTTGGTGATGCGAGTCCTTAATTCGTGGATGTAAGCCTCTTGCGCCTCGAGACGCTTATTCTTTAGCGTGATTTGCTCGCTATGCTCTTCTGCAATTGATTCCGAGATTTGCTGTACGTAGAACATCGTCAATTCTCTATTTATGATGTCAAAACATGATCAGCTTACCAATGCAGCTTTGTAGCGTTCGAGATCGGCCTCTAAATTGGTGATCGTCCTCTCATACTCATCGATGATGGGTTCGACCATCTGTGAAAAGGCCATTCCCTTCGCATCGAAGGCGGCCGTGTTCCCCTGTTTGTGCGTCTGGACTTGATTCGTAAGTCGAGCGATCTCGAGGTTTTGTAATTGAATCTGGCTGCGCAGCGAGTCGGAGAACTGTTGCTCCTCTGACAGTTTCTGTCGAGCTTGTGCCATGACTTCTTCTGTAATTGCTGATTCCACCGGACCGGCAGATCGGAGGCTCTCCATCTCATTTCGAAGCTTGACGACCAGTCCCTGCAGATGCACAAGGTCATCCCATCCGACTTCACTCTGATTGGCTTCGGCTCGGTTCTTGATATTTCTGGCACGGGCGCCATACCGAAGCGTGTTGATGGTCTCGTTCAAATTGTATTCTATTGGCGAGACACAGGCAATCATGACGGTATACGAGTTGCCACCAAGCGAGTCTTGCAATAGTCGGGTGAGCTTGGAGTCACGATATGGAATATGGACATGCTTCGAGGCGGGTTCCGCAAGGGCTGAGATGACGTTTCCTAAGGCAGTGAGGCCCGCATTGATGGATATTCCCTCCTTCATTCTCTCGCCCAGTGCAGCCGTCCTCTTCAATCGCTCACTTCCCGCAAGATCGACGAAATGGAATTTGCTAGCGATTTCGACCCATCCTGAGGTTGTGGGATCGTCGTCTGGACTTCCTCGCCCCGGAGTCGAAGGCATGCTGGATTGTCGGATTGCGTTCGATGTCAGTGGCAGCATCGATGACCGGCTGCCCGGGCGAGTATTCATGGGTGTTCCTCTGGGAGAAGAAGCGTACGGAGAGCCCGCCATCGACATTGGCCGAGAAAAATTCTTTGCGCGGGCAGTAGTCTGCGATCGTTTCCGCTGCACGAGCGAAAGACTAAAGACGGCGTGGGATCTACTTGACTCCTTGTTCATGCCCGTCTCGCCTATCTGACGGCGTCTGCTTCCATCGTAGAGAAGCTGCATGACTTGCTGAATTGATGACACAGTCACCTCGCGCAAACCCGACCAGATGATCTTGCCCCTGTCTTCGCGGATGGTGATAGGCGGACCTTGGAGAGGCGATGTCGAGAGCAAGTCGATAAGATCCTGCATGCCGGGATCAGCGCATTTTTGAAACAATGCCTAGACGCACTTACTTCATTGTAGAGTTCCAGGAAGCTGACTTTGCATTCCCACGTCATGTTGCCAGCCGCCTGCTTCTTTTCCTGCTCGAGCTGAAGAAACATGTCCTTGACAGCTCGAGGGATCAGACCAGTGGTCGGATCATCGTGCGCGTGATCCAGATCGGCACCCGTGGTGCCCATTGTATAGGACTTGCCGCTGCTTGTCTGGCCATAGCTATGAGAAGGGAGTTAGCTTACGAAATTGAGCGAGATCCAAGACTTACGCGAGAATAGTGACATTGAACCCCTTCAGGAACCTGTCGACAGCCGCCCTCGCAGAGCTGTCATACGCCTCGAGCTGCGTACATCCCTCTGGCAATATCTTGTCGTACCGAAATGTTGTACTCTTCGCCTTGTTCCCCACAGCATTGCCCACATTTCCTCCCACGCGTGGTGCCTCAGAGCCCTGCTGAATTGCGACCTCGTGCGTCGGATCCGTCAATGATGGTTTCAGGACCACACGTTGGAATCGCGGAGGGATGTCAGATTCGGGTGAAGTGAAGGACGGCCGAATCCGCAGGACTGAATCCACCATCATTAGACCCTATCAGAGTTCACAGACTTTGCACTCACCAACTTGAACATGTCCGTCGTTGTCTGTATCACCGAAATGTCGATCTTTGGGCGAAGTATTTGCTGTGTCTCGTAGTTGGTCTCGACTAGGCAGCTTAGAAAGTCTCGCGGGATAAGGTGACCCAGTGGAATTGGCGCCCGGCCATATACTGCCTGGATCCATGGTGGGACGTGGCGAGGGAGAAAACGAGCGACCTTGCGAGAGGACGGGAAGCGCAGAAGATGAAGAAACGCTGCGTGATCCATGCGAAGGCGATGATGGGGATGGTTGCGGTAGCCTTGACGGGGAGCCGTCTGCGCCAACGGCAAGCGAATGACGCCGGAGCGGAGACGATGTCATCTTCGTGAACCTATGCGGAGAAGGTGATTAGCACTCCAAGCTTGTGGAGATGAGAGAGTTTGTATGCAATCAATCTGGATATATAAATACTCGGCACGCATTGATCATAGTGTTTCGGTTGATGGAGGACTGGTACCCTCGGCTACTTGCGTGGCGATTGCAAGCATGGAGAGGGGAAGCACAGATTCGTCACTCACCTTGATCTGCTGCTTCGGATCGCTATAGCGTCCCCATCTCGTCTCGCTCCGATATTCTCTGTCCTATCCTACGGAACAGCATGTATCATGTACTGATCATGATTCAAGGTGGATCGACTCGCACAAAGCCCAAGTCAAGCTTTCATTTGCATCGAATCTCCCGAGACCGGAATGTCGGGGGTGCGGAATCAAATGACATGTTCTTCCACGAGAGCATGATCCTCGTCTTCACATGATAGACTGGCAGGACGGGGCTCTCCTGCTTGATACGATTACAGCCAAGATCCGCGGCGGCTACTCCCTCCTGAGGCGATTGTCAGTTTTGGCAAGCGGCTTCGGGGTCGGTAAGTAAGCCGAGAAAGCGAAGAGACCAAGCCATGATTCGATCACAGATCTGTTCAAAGTTCAACCAGATATGTATCAAATAGTTGTTCATGAGACATCGAAGCCCGTATAGTGTAGCGGTTATCACTGTGGATTCATATTCGAGGCCCAACTCGAAGAGCGACCCGCCAACCCCAGTTCGATTCTGGGTACAGGCATCACTTTTTGTCCATTATCTCTGACCGCAATTAGAGCAGGCTAATATGGCCCGAGCGTAGCCTGCGTTGGTCGATACTGCCATCTTTTTCACAATCGCTCCGATCCAAGCATTCAGAATGGCCAATACATGTCGCTACTTAGTTCCAACAGGCAGTCTGAGACCGGCTATGCCAGACCCGCCGTACGTAACATGGTCGCTATCCCGAGTCCCGGCTTAGCCGCTTTCGTGAAGTGCGTGCGGAGGCTTGACAAGTCGTAAGACAGTACACTCTGGCCTTTTCCAACGAGCGTGAGACAACGTACCTCCGATGTTCGTGTCTTTCACAAGCAACGGAGGACAGACGCTGATGTCCCCATCTTACAAGTGTAGATATGATAATGTCGGCAGCCGCACATGCACCTCGGCCCACATACGCCCATAACCTGTGGATCCATGCCGATTGCGCTTCTCATACAACTCACATCCTAGGCAATGGGCAACACGTAGAAAGATGTACGAAAAGGGCACTAAGCACAAAGGGCGGAACACGTGCCGGAAGTCATCCGCATATCTATAGTGCTACAACTGACAAAAATACATACTCTCCCATATACAACACTTCTCAGAAAAGCCATTCGGCAGACTCAATCTATCATACCCTGATTACCGCGGTTACCCAAATCTATGGCTGAAAGTCCTATTCGGTTTCCGACCCATCGCTGACCGAATGTACATCTTCCGCAATTAAGAAGGTATGTCACTACAGTCAGACTTCTCGCAGAGCTATCGAACGATAGGCCGCACTTACCTGGTACAAGCTGCTCTGTGTACGTATCCATCAAGCCATTACCCTCAGGAATGCGCTTCTCGATGTGCCTCTTAAGCCTCTCGAGCGACTCCCCGTCATCAGCTTCATGTGCGACGCGGAAAGGCGCGACCATCAAATCTCGGAATTGGGTGATGGGATTCTGTTCCAATGGTTCTAAAATCCCGTTCAGGCCGAAGTCTGAAGCTACCTCCCGCTCCACTTCCTCCCTGCTCAGCTTTGGCTCGGCATAGATTGACGCCCGTTCAGCGTTCTTCTTGGCTGTTTTGCTGACAGCGGGAGTTCCGTGGGTGTATAACGTTCGTTTGGGCTCGGCGTTACTGTCGTTCCGCAGCCTATCTCGAGGCGTTTCCCTCCGGGAAGATTTGTTATTGGTCGTCACGCTTACGAATGCCGATGTAGCATGCGGATTCCCCGGTCGTTGCGTCGTCGGAGATCCCATCGAGGCTCTCCCACTTGTTCCCTGAATGTTAGATACCGCAGACTCTGTGACCTTGACGTCCCGCAACCCGTCTGTCACTGCTGAGACTGTCGACTGCTCCAAAGGCTGATCGTTTGGCCTCTCGGGACTTGCTAGTGCGAGAGTATGTACCCCAGGCGTAGTAGACGCAAGGTAAGAAGATCGCCAGGCTTGCGTTTCGACCGGATCATCCACCTGCATGACATCGGGTTGGACGCCCAATTGACCTTGACGGGTCATCGGTTCTTCATCGAGTTCCGAACCTGCGACCATATCATGGCTCGGCGGGTGGTCCTGGGCGATCTTGCGCCGTTTATTGACAGGTGCGTCTTGCGATGCAATCGGAGAGACAGAAATTGAGCGCTTGGCCGGTGAAGTCCGCGGAGTGGCTAGGGGGTTGTGCGTAACTCCTTCAGCCAACGAAGCTGCCGACTCGTAAGTGATCTCTGGGGATGCAGCGGAGCCAATGACGGCCTGATTTCGGATTCCTGTGGCGTTCGTCAGGAGATTTGAGTCTTCCTTGCCCTTTACTTGCATTGAACTTGATGCCGATGCTTGATTCCCCTTGATGGGACTCTCTTTCGCTTCTCCACTTTTTGCGCCGGATTTGCTCTTCGGAAGGTCATTGATCATCTTCTTCCACTCCTCGCGCTTCTTGAGCATCTCGTTCGCGTCCCACATATCTCTGTTCCTGTCCTTTTCTTCTTGACCCCTCGCAAGCGGTTGGTAGAGATAATTTCGCAGTTCGCCTTGATCCTTCATCAGCTGTATAGCATAGTGCACAACGTAGAGGCCGCAATCTGCAAAGTTATCCTGGACAGGAACGGGAATCCTTTTGTATGCCGCAGGGGTGTGAGCGTCCCAGTCGTTTTCCGTGAGTTGCGTCTGGTCTTTGACCTTGTCCAACGCCTCGTATACGAGCCACTTGTTCAGGATTTTGCCAACGGGTGCGTGGGCTGGCCCCAAGGAGTCGAAGGTCATGATCACCGGTTCGCCTGGGGCGAATTCGGTTCGAGGTTTGGGAGGTGGAGGAACAATGGGTCCTCTGCGAGTCGACTTCGTTGTCTCTTGAGGCACGTATTCCGGAGGAGGGGTTAATGCAATTGGTTGGGAAGGAGGAGGAATCGAAATAGGCGGTTGATTGCAACTTCTTGTTTTGCCTTCCGGTAACGACGTTGGTCTCGATTCCTGATTGGGCAGATCCTCAATTTCATCGTCAAGGTCATCATTGGGAGTGTCCTCCACGAGCTCTCCACCGATCATGTCGATTGGATCGACTGAGTTTTCGTCTTCCCGCGGCTTGTCCTTGGCGAGAGCTCGCTTCTGAGCGGCTTCTTCCCGCTGCTTCTCCTCATCAAGTTGCTGGGCCAACAATTCATCTTTCTTCGCCTGAAGTTCCTGAAGATCTACTATTTCCGTGGAAACAGCCGAGCTCCCATTAGCGCCAGTCTTCTTCAAAACGGCCCCTGGATTGAGAATGACAGCGAGGTACCAATGGAGGTTCTCGTTGATGGGCACAATCAGCATTTTCTTGCTGAAAACATCTACCTTGTTTGTCCACTTTCGAACAGTCTCGTACGCCGGCCACGAGGGCCCATCGGGATTGGCTTCCTTGTATCCGGGCTTGTTGCGAACCGAAAGCTTCTTGTAGAAGAAGGAATTGAAGACGTGAATGTCGTTCCGCGTGAATGCTTCGCTGGTCCCATTTGTTTCTTCCGGCATCGAGAACCAATGATGCTTCAATCCGAATTCGATTAAAGTATCGTTGAGATACTCTGCCTCTTCCAGTCGGTAAAAGTCGCCTTGAGTGATAATGACTTCTGTTCTGCCATCAGATGGCCACTCGCGCATGATCAAATCCGGATACTCTGGAGGCTCGGCCTTCTTGAGAAGTTGCTCGCCGTCATTGGTACGCGCTGCCGTTCGCGCGGATCGTTCAGGCTGTATTCTTGTTTGAACCGGCCCATCCGCAGCAGATTCAACGGTATCGTTCCTCGTCCTGCGCTTGGGTACTGGCCGAGCGGGATTTCTGCTTGGCGGATGCGACTGCAGCGGCGACTGCCGTTCGACTGTCACTGGAGCTTGTCGCGCAGCTTCCCTCTCTTGTCGGAAGATACTCGTCTGCTCCGCGAAAACGTTGACGAGGGCTCTGTGAAGGCTCATGAAGGATCAAAATTAGCTCAGAGACATATGAGATGCAAACTTACGAGGGCACGACCGAGTTGTATTTGATGGGGTCTAGGGCTCTTCTCATTCGAGTTTTCGAGATAGGCGACTGCAGTTCCATATACATTAGAAAACGTTGTCGGCCGGGAAGAACGACTTCATCGCCTGAGGACGGAGTGCAAGTCGTCATCGCGCTTTGCGAGGGATATCGCAAAGTCTACGTACGTATGCTTGGGATCGTGCCATTCCAGTCCTTCCTGATTCTTTCGGTGACTTGGCCATGTAAAATCAAGCCAGAGACTTCATCGCCCTTTTCGGCGAGCCACTAGTTGATCACAATGTTCAGCGTATTACCTTTTACTCTGTCATCGCTTCCACCTACGTATTCAATAGGGGATTCGAGCGGTATTTCCAAATCACCCTTTGCGTCGCCTTGGATCTTCCGCTTCACACTTAGCTTCCGATTCTCCGGAGCAAGCACCAAGCCACGAGCGTCCTTCTCATCAACGCAATGCCCGTCAATGTACAGTTTTTTCAGCCCCGAGAGGTGGTTCGTGGTAAGTTCTCTGGTTGAGTGGTTCTGTAGCGTACGTCAGGAATCATATAAACTTGAAACGAAACGGCAAAGACCGACCGAGTTCACCTTACCGCCCGCAGCTCGTGACTTCACCTGCAGTTTCGACCCCGTCTGCTGGACAATCTGCGACGTTTCTGACGTCGGGTTGCCTGTCATCTGATAGCTTCGACGATAGGATCCCGGTGGCGCCATCGATGCACGCCCATTTTCGGTTACTTGCACCTCGGTCACGTTGCCGACGTCCTCGATCTCTTCTTCGCTTTCGTCAGCGACGGCAATGACCTCCTGGTCCGGCTCATCGCGTCGCATGCCTTTGATAAAGGAATTCGCAGCGTGATTCGTTGGTGACGGCAAATCTTCAGGCTGAGGTGTCGGTTTTGTCTGCGATTTTGTACTGCTAGTGGCCACTTTGGCGTGGTAAAACGCGTCACCAGAAACCACGGGCAATTTCGACGCTGCAGGAGCTTTTGGGTTCTTCTTCGGAGCGGTGGCCCCGACCGCGAAGGGAGATGCGTTACCCTTTTTATTCGAGGAGGCGCTCCGTGTGCTGTGATTCTTGAACATCTGCGGAGCTGGTAAAGAAGCTTGAGGTTCCTACGTGTATTGGATTCAGCGAGTGCACTGCGTCGAACGCGAATCGATCTGCAGAGCTGATCTTACGGAATGGGGATTGCCGTCGTAGTCCAAGGGAACACTGATAGGGATGGGCTGTTGCCTTGCCTTGCTCACCCTGAGATGGCAGACTGCATCAGTCTAGCTTCACAGATTATCTTGAGCCTGATCTACTGGTACTGACCCGTGCTCCGGAAAATGCTTGCTCCTCTGGCTACCTGTCCCTTGAAGCTCTAGATCTAATCCAACTGGTATCCTGCCCTTCTTGCTCATGCTGTACCAGAGAGCTCAACCTGATACAACCTTTAAGGGACGAACTATCGAATCAGCCACCGGGCATATTTGATTCAGTGAGAGTACTCACGGTGACATGCTCTTTCCGCCAGCGTTCGCCGTACGTAAAGCTCGAGTTCCAAAAGGATGCAGCGTTCCGTGTCCTTGTCGAGAAAGCGGATGGATGTTCCCACTGATTGGCTTCAGATACGGAAGATAGGAGATGTGGAGGGGAAATGTGATCGTCACGCTCAGCGCCAGGATGCCGTGTCTCCGAGAAAGCCTATCTGACGCTGTCGAAGGTACCTTAAGTCTAAGGGTTGGGCAGCGAAGTGGACTGCGTCTCTGGGTGTGACAGGCGGCTGCACCTAGAAGATTATACGGTGAAATAAGATTCAGGATACCGACTCTACTTTCGTGATCTCTCGATTGCACTTTCAAAACACGCGACTAGGCAGCTGACTAGGCTTGATTCTTTATGAGCGCTCGCCCGGTCTTCGTACCATACTATGCTAGTCCAGTCTACATGCACGATGAAACCATTGTTGTTCAGCTCCTGCGAGATCTTCGCGCGAGGTTACAGCACAAGCAAAAGCAGAACTGCATGCTCGCCCTGTCTCAGCGAGAGCAACGAGTCCGGTTTGCGATCGCGGAGAAACAGGCCATGAGACGTGATCCCCTTCATGTCACCACCACTGCTCCCCGTGAATCTCCCCAGCTCATGTTCGAGTAGGTGTTCACGTACTTGCAAGGCAAACGAGAAGAGCTCGCAAGTTCCGACACAGCTGAACATGAAGGACAGGTGAAAAAGATGACACAGTCTCTTCCGGGTTATCAACTCGCCAAACAATGTTATATTAAAATTGATGCCAACAAAACAATGACTGATTGAAAGGATGTCGGATGCGCGCAGGCCACACCGTCGACACCGCTGCTCTA